>CM053582.1:437145247-437175845 GCA_028627135.1 Pseudochirops cupreus
AGCCTGGCGCCACAGGCTCCACGTGACCACATTCAGCCTATTAGGGAACAGAGTATACTTTCAAATATCCAAGGGTCCTCAGAGTCACGTAGCCACTTTAGCAAAGGGCCTAGGGGCAGGGAAGATCTTCAGATTCCCATAACATGAACCTACCTGGCAACCAAGACCAGTTGAGAAAAGAACAACATATCCATCAATTACTTCATACCCAGAAGTGAACTTGATGAGAATTCTTAAAAAGGAAGCAGACTCCCAGAGCCAGGAAGTATGCATGCACACACCCAGGTTCAGGTGGCAGGGAAGACTTTCTATCAACCACTTTCCATTTGAGTTCACTCTCTTCAGGGACTGAATATGTGCCGAAGGGAGAGTGTATTTCCAGATTCAAGAAAGGGATATCTTCTATCCTTAATGATAATTTCTCAGTTATTGTTTAGTTTTGGCAAAACTAGTTGATACCAATTGGCTAATTGATATTGTGGGATTATTCTATGTGGAGGATCATGAGTGATAGTCTGTCAGGATTACCCCCAGATCCCTGAGGAGAGGAGAGTCAACTGACTTCTGAGGATCCCACCAACAGTAGCATTGTAGGTTGGGGAGATAACTCCAGAGGGGGTGCCACAATAGAAGAAAAAAAATTATAGATGTAGAATTGTCTGGTTCAACATTCTCGTTCTATAGATGAGAAAAAAGAGGCCCAACGAGGTCAAGAGATTTGCCCAAGGTCACACAAGTAGTAAAAATAAAGGGAAAACCAGAACCCTACCACTTTCTGATCTGCCTAGAAAAGATATAATAGTCTTCTTCACAGAATCACAGATCCAGAACGGGAATGTACCTGTAGAGTTCATCTAATCTAACTCTCCCATTTTACAAATGCAGAAACGGAGTCCTGGAGAAATTGCTGACCTGCTCAAGGTCACACAAATAGTAATCATTAGAGATAGAATCTGAAACTAGATCCTATGCTTCCTGAGTCAGTTATATCAATATAATCCAGTCATCCTAACTAAAACATTCTGTAACACACTATAGTAGGGATATCATGGCATTTTATAGTATTCTACCAATAGTCTGGAACTCTCTCTCTTCTCAGAACTGAATTTCCAGTCTCAGGCACTACCAATACATTTATACAGTTCATTAAGGTTGACATAAAACTTCACATGCATGATCTCATTTGATCTGCACAATTATCCTCTAAGGCAGGTGCTATTCCTGTTTTACAGATGAGGAAACTGAGGCTCACAGAGGTTAAGCAGCTTGCCCAGGATCGCAGAGTCAGCAAGAATACAAGACAGAAGTTTTACTCAGGTCCTTCTGAATCCAAATCTAGCACTGTACTCACTTTGTCTCACATTAATTCACCCATTCTCTCCCAAGACACAGAGATCACATACCAGGCAATATGTTCTGTAAACAAGAATCATCAGAGTTTACCCTTTCGTTCATGGTGGAGTTAGTCCAATCCAAAAAGAATTTACTAAGCATCTAAGACATACAAGGCACTAAGACATTCTAGGCCCTGGAGACACAAAGCTGAAATGAAATGTAATTCTTGCCCTCATGGAGCTCACATTCCCTTGGATGAGTTTTATTCTTTTTCATTTGGGGGGTATTTGGTATGGCCTCTTAACTTAGTTAAAATGCCTCCATTGTCCCTGAAACACAAAGTAGGCTAATTGGAAATCAGTACTAAAATGTTTGTCTGGGGTGCGCGCGCGCGCACACACACACACTAAATAGCAGATATACTAGCCAATGGTATGCTGGGAAATATTTAACAACTAGCTCTGTGAAAGGAAAAAAATGTACCTACAATGCACTTTTAAATTTAACTTACATTATTAATATTTTCTCTAAATCTAAATAATCAGCAAAACAATAAATCAAGCCCTAATCTGGAGCATACACTGATTTCCAAGATGTCAATGCTCACTTGAAAATTTAACATTCAGCTTTCTCAAGTCTGGTTCTAGCTGGCTCCAGCCCTCCCCTGGAAGAGCCTGAGGGTTAACAAATTCTCAGAATTGAACAGACCCATTTCTCCGGATTCTGGAATTCTTCCCATCCCTTGCCAAACAACCCTGAATTTCACCATTTCATTTTCTAGTTACCAGACTGTGCAGGAATTCTGATCAGGCAGAGGAGGAGTTTCAACCAGGACATCTCCCAAGATTCATTCCTTCTATAATTCACTGAGGAAATTAAGTGCTTATGATGACAATTTTCTATTAAGAGAAAAAAATTCGCCTATGAAATGAATATTCTGACTGATCTTTTCAGCTTAATAGTGTTGGGCACCTGGTGGAGGCTTAATTAGTACTTGCTGATTGACTGAATCTATAAGCCGATCAATGTAAATGAAGAAACACCATAGTGAATATCACAAACATGAATCAATCTATCAGCAATCGATTGGCCTAAATGTAGGAAGATTCTTAAAAAGCTGCAATCGCTCCTCTTTTCTCCCCTTGGCGGCTCTACTTTCCAGGCAAATTGGATTCCTAACTACATTCCAACCGATCCTACTGTCATCTGTCTCCATGTTTTCACAGATCATGAAACGTATTCTCTCTTGAACCCTGATGAGACATTTCTTTTGCTTTAGGCCTCGCTTTGGTTCCCCCACAAATCCTTCCCCGATCCTCCCTTGGTAAGTGTTCTGTACCTCAGATTTTCCAAGAATATTTTGTCTGGTCCTCACTTCTGCTTAGAACACCCTGCCCCTTACCATTAGATGAGGAGACAGAATGCTACAATGGAAAGAACCCTGGATTTGGAGTCAGGGGACCTGGATTAGAACGCTGGCACACCCATCTCCCAGGGCTGTTATGAGGATCAATAGCACAATGCCTAGTACCTCACAGTGGGTACTTGATAAATTCTTGTTTCCTTCCTTCCTCTCTGGACTTTAATTTCCTTATCTGTATGTAGTCTTTATTTATTCTCCTTGCCAAGGACATTTTATAGTTGGGAACAAAAGTTCTGCTGTATGAGATAGAAATTTATAGGCCTTTTATGCCTCTCCTGAAAGGGAGAGGGCGTAGAAGTAAGGGTAGGGGGGAGTTTGGCAAAATATTTCATCAGGATCAAGAAGTGAGCAAGTGCCCTGAATTTATACCAGGTTTCTCCACAATGCAAAGGTGACAACAGAGAGGAGATGGGAGGGACATGTCATCCCAGCCATGGCTGCTGCTGCTGCTACTGCTGCTACTGCTGCTGCCATACCTGTCTAGGGCTGGGAAGAAGGAGGCTGAGCCCACAGTTTGGCTAGAGTTGGTGAAACAAGAGCAAGAAGCAAGGGCATAGATATTGAGAAATCAGGGTAAAAGGGGGAAGCTGGCTTTATGAAGCATAAGCAGTCTCTGTGGCCATCAACCACCAAGGCCAGATGGGACAGCTGAGATCCCAGAGAGAAGCAAGTCCAGTCAGTAAGGGAACATTCCCACCAATGATGCCCCTCTCCCCACTCCCTTCCTGTCCCAGAAAGCCAATGTCTCGTATGTTTTTTCTATTCTTTAAGTTTGTTCATAATTCCCGGTTTAATTGGTTCACTCACTGTAGCGAAAATATGATTGATCATAACTTTTTTTGATTTGTGTGTTTCATTATTTGTGAACAAGGGGCTGCAGAAGAGACAACAGTGACTATTTCGGTATAGGCAACACCAGCTGGCGACTTGAGACTTATATGAAAGAGAATAATATTGATTTATTAAGTTTAATAAACATCCCAAAGTGGGTAGAGCTGGGGACTGGGGTTTTTGTCCATAGGCAGAAGCAAATCAATCAACATAGTTAGCTGTGGGTCTCAATGCTTTCTCCATTTTCCTTGAGCACCCCATCCTCACCCCCTCTCCCTTATACACACACAAATGTGAAGAGAAGTCCCATCACAGGGGTGAAGTGGTGGGTGTTGATTAGAGAACAGGACATGCCTGACGAGAAGAGAAAAGAAGTGTCTGGACCAGGTCAGTAATGCCTAGCTTCCAAGGGAGGGAGAGTTCCTTTCTTTCATTTTTACCTTCAAACGTACATATAAACCTACAAACCCTCATAGACAAAAGCTGCATGTGAAATGAGGAAGCTGGAGGGACTGGCCTTTCAGATCACCTCTCTGTCTAAAATAATCCTTGACCCTACCTGGGAAATTGTGTATATGTAAACCCCTCTACTGTGCTGTAAGTGCCTTGAGGAAAGAAAGAGTTGCTTTTCATATGGTGCCCTGAACATGATACAATACTATTATACACAGTGTCCCAAAAGTCTTGGTGCCATTTTAAATTTACAAAGTGCTTCTGAGCCACCAAGACTTTTCAGACACCTTGTATAAATGCATGGTACGTGAGTGCTGCCTTGCTTGTCAATAAAATATGATTACTCCTAATTTCTTTTGCTTTGTGTGCTCATAGGCATTTATTCATAGGCATTTATGAACAACCTACTAGGTACCAGGCACTGTGATAAGCAAAAAGAGGAAAATAGTGTCTGCCCTCAGGGAGCTTACAGTCTAAAGAGGAGATAATATGTAAACAAATATAGACAAAGCAAGCTATATACAGGATAAATAGGAAATAATTATTAAAGAGAGGGAATTAATTAAGAGAGAAAAAGCACTAGAATTAAGAGGGGTTAGAAAAAAGCTTCCTATAGAAGGTGGGATTTTATTTGGGACATAAAGGAAACCAGGGAGGTCAGTGGTTGGAATGGAGGAGGGAGAGAATTCCAGGTATTTAAAGAATTTTATTTTCAGCATAACCAGTGGCCTGTATTTGGTACTGACACCCTGTCTGCCGATCTCCGGGGCAAGACAAAAATTGCATCTCTCCCAGATGTTATTCATTCACAGGTGGATGCCATTGTGGAGGCACATTTAGTGAAACCATATTCCTATTCTGTGTATTTGTCAGTAAGATTCAGTGACACTTAAGAACAACACTGTTATCATCTCTCTGATAACTAGGTACCTTAGAATAACTTTACCCCCTGCCAAAATGGGACTGTCAGCAAGAGAGCATCATGTGGTTTTTACTCTGTGCAATGAATGTAGGAAGCCTTCCAATCAGATCGGCATTTTGGAATGCAGATCTGTATGCCAAGGATAGTGTTCCCTTTGATGTTCATCTATGAAACAATGTGATGTGGCAGGGAATGCACCAGGCTTGGATTCAAAAGATCCAAGAGACTGCTCTTTCAAGTACTAGATGAAGGTAGTCTCAAGACCGCAGGTTCCCCACCCCTGTACTAGAGTAATTCTCTGAGACTTGATTTCTTCATCTGTCAAATGGAAATAATAATACTGACTCTATTTCATACTGTCGTTATGAGAGAACTGCTCTGGTATATAAACGTTAATTATTATTAATGTCTGATTCCAATCAAATAACTCTGTGTCTTAACTCAACAAATGGCAGGGCTTGGAAATGAAAATGAAATGAACATGGTATTGCCTGAAATTTAATGCCGCCAGACTGGTTGGGGTTGAGAAAACTGAAGGTGAACTGAAGACCTTCATTCAACATTCGGCAAACACTTATTTAGTGTCGATAATGTAAATGTATACGGCACTTTAAACTATTTATATATTGTTTTAAAGTTTGCAAAGTGCTTTATATAGATTTTCCCACTTGAGCCTCACAACAATGCTTTGGGGTAGGGACTGCTGGGATTATTGTCCTGTCCCTGCAATTTCACTGGTATAGGAACTCCCAGCATGGAAACTCCCTCCATGGATGCAGAGCAGCAATTTGCCTGTAATTTAAGATAGTAAAACTCATTATTGCTGAACTAGAAGTGACTCCAGAGATCATTTAAGTCCATCCCTCCTCCTCCCAACATGGGAGAACTGAAGCCCAGAGAAGTTAAGTGACCTGCCTAAGGTCAAACAGATATTAAGTGGCAGAGCCAAGGTCCTCCAATTGCAAATCCATGGTTTTTGAGAGTTTCCTGGAGCAGTGGGAGATTAAATGAATTGTTCATAATTATATAGCTAATACGTGTTGAAGACAAGACTTTTGCTCTGGTCTTCCTGACTCAAGGAACAACTCTCTCACCACTACACCGTACTCTTATCCCAACTTACCAACAAGGAAACTAAGGCCTAAGGGGTCACATAGCTAAACAGCATCAATGGCAGGATTTAAATCCAGGTTTTCATGAACCACATCCTGCACATTATCCAACCTATTTCATGCGTAATCATATTCATCCAGGTGCTCTATGTATTCTTCTGCCAAAACAACAGAACATTGATGCCATATCACCTAGAAGCAGTTCCAAAGCACAATTATCTCATTTTTTCTACTTCACTTTTGGCCTGTTTAGGTAAATGGTCACTGAAATCCATTTAAAAAATCAATACATACTTTCTGGTGTGGTTAAAATATATTTAAATTGAGTAAATCTTCAATTAGCTTATTTTAAATTAGATGCTAGGCAAGAAAAACCCTGAGGTGCTGATATGGGATTAATTTATAAGCATTCTTATCAGACAGTCACACCCTGCTTGCTATTTTTCCATTGGTGCAAAATTATGCTTCAGGGAAGAAAGAATTTTCTCATGCTTCAAAATAGTATTGTCTTGGGCAATAACCATCAAGAAAGTCACCTACAGGAGCTCAGGTTGATATGACACCATTAGTGCAGTCCTCCATCATCTCAAATGGCACATCTGAGTCAACTACCCTGCTTAATGCAACAGGACAGAATGAAAGATGGTGTGACACCAACCCACACCTCCAAACACAACTCTCCTAACACTATTCAGCCTATAATACTAGTATGCCAATTCCTTATCTTCCCACTCCCACCCCCTGCAAATTGCAGATTACAATTTTCTAATTGGTGCTGCCAAATTTGAGAGATTATACCCAGAGCTCAAATTGCTCCCTTACTCTTATCACCACTATTCCAAGAGTATCAGTCAGTCAACAAGCATTTGTTAAGCTCTTAATATGTAATAATCTCCATTGTAAGTGCTTCTTACTGAGAGTTCATAGGGCCCTGAGATCATAGACCTAGAATCGAGGAGGGACCTTAGAGGTCCTAGAGTCTAACACCTTAATTTTATAAATGAAGAAACTGACTCAAAGAGGCTAATGATGTATCCAGAGTCACACAAATGTTAAGTGACAGAGCTGGGATTCCGTCCTCTAGAGTCTCATACCTCCAGAACCAGTGCCTATCCCCACGCATCCATCCCCAAGAATTCCTAACATCAAAACCAATCACACATGGTCTGCCTTTTCTCATGTTTTGGTCCTATGATGAAAAAACACCATAAAAATAAACATGTACATCCTCATAAGTCAGACTCTTCAAAATCGAGTTCAGGCGCTGTCTCCTTTATGGAGTCTTTCATTAGTCCTACAAACCAGAAATGATCTCTATCTCTCCAAGCTCTCATTGGTACTTCCCTTATTGCATATTCACAGCCTAATTCTTATTATAGTTAGTTGCGCATGTGTCTTCCAATGTGTGCTCACAAATAATAAGAGAGTTGTTTTGGTGGAGTATGGATTGTTCCACATACTCTTTGGCTCTCAAATTGTGATTTGCGTTATGGAGAGCCTTGTGGTTGATTCATTTGGCCCATTTAAGATTATAGAGAGGGGCAGCTAGGTGACGAAGTGAATAGAGTAGCTGCCCGGAGTCAGGAGGACCTGAGTTCAAATGCGGCCTCAGACACTTAACACTTACTGGCAAGTCACTTACCCCCAACTGCCCTGCCTTACCCCCTCCAAAAAGAATAAAAAAGATTATAGAGGGCTAATTGTAGAGTATTGAGTCTAATGATGTACAAGCCTTTGGAATCTCTCCCCCTAAAAAATGCATTGTAAAACCCAATAATGGTTCCAGAGAAGAGAGCCTCTCAACAAAGAAGCAAAGGGCTACCAGGGTAGAATGTGTATATACAGATCGCATGCTATGTGTATAGTATATATCTATGCAATGCAACTGCTGTAGCAGGTATTTTTGCTTATCTAGTTTTTTTGATCACAAAGAAGGATTCCATTTTGAAGAGGTAAGGATGAGGAAGGAGGAATAACTAAAAATGTCTCTAATGTTAAAAACAAAAGGCACAAATTAAACTTTTTTTTTTTTGCAAAAGACATCTTATTATTTTATAGCAACTTTTTTTTAAAAAGAGGATGATGTAGAATTGAAATCCATGAACCATAAATTGCATACCTAAATATATTCCTTTTCTGAACTTCAAAAACAGTTTGTAAAAGAGAGGCTGAGAGTAACAGAGAATTCAGCCTCGGGTACTTTAGGACAAGATAGCAGAATAATGAACACTCTAATGGCAACACTTCTCCTGCAGGTTCCATTGATGTCAGGAGAACGCTCAAGGAAGTGTATGCTGCATGCTTACGAGGCCCTGGCTTCACACAAACATTTCTTTCTTTAATGATTTGCTCTTTTGACTCCACTTGAGGCTATTATACAAGCCATATCAGCATCTGCCCACCTTTGGTTCTTGTAAATATTATGTCTATGTAAAACTATGTGAACTATTTCTTTGCTGCTATAACAAAGTGCACGAACTGGACAACGCAATTTACTGATGAGAATTAGAGGGAAAGATCTTTTTTTTTGTAAGTTTTAAAATCAAGCAGAGAAAATTCAAAAACAAAGAGAATAGGTAAGTCCAAGGATTAGGAACCTGGACTTTAAGTCTATGAAGATTAATTGTTCAGGCCAAAGAACAAATTTATACTGGCATATTCCTAAAGGTCCTTTGGTGAATTCCATTGTTATGAGAATGAGAGGTTAGAGTTCAGTTCTCAGAGAACAGATGGCTTACATCCTAGTTGGTACTAATTGTTCCAGGGAGTGAAAAACAAGTGAACTTGAAACTCACAAGCCAATAAAGAAAGATGATCTCAATCATTTCTGAATTGAGAGTCAACCATAGTATACCAAGAAGTGGTTGGTCAATGCCACATAGCCTAATTCCTAATGACTTACTAGATTATAAGCTTCTTGATGGTAGAGTCAATGCCATATACCTCTCAGACTTTCAGAATTAGTGTGGAGGAGTAGAAAGAGCACTATACTTAGCCAGAAGATCCATGTTCAAATCCTAGTCCTAGAATTCATTAGTTAGGTGACATTGAATGTCACTTAGCCTCTCTAGCTACAGTTCCTCATTTGTAAAATGGAGATTCATTCAACATCTGAGTGACTACCAAGTGCATGGCACCATGGTAGTTGGTATGGAGAATACAGAGTGGAACAATTAGAGATAGCTCATTACGCTGGGGTAGCATGCAGTACAGCAAGGGAGAGGAAGTATAAATAAATTATAATAACAAAATATTTATAACACTTAAACTTTTTAAAGTCACTTATGTATATGGTATCTCATTTGAGCCACATGACAGTTCTGTGAGAGAACTAAAAGTACTATTATCTCCATTTTACAGATAAGGAAACTGAGGCTCTGAGTCTCAAAGTGACTTTGCAGGAATCACACAGACAGTAATAAGTGTTGTAGTCAGTACATGAATCCAGAACTAGAGTATCTTTTCCTGAATGGACTACAAAAACAGAAAAGTATTATAATAAAGGTGTAGACCACTCGTTGAGATCTTCAGGGAAGGCAACAGCACCTGAAATGGGCCCGAAAGGATGGTTTTGATTCTGACAGGCAAAAATGAGGGGAAGGGCATTCCAGGTACAGAAAACAGTGTGAAGAAAGGTGTGGAGGTGGGAAAATTCAGGATATTCTCAGAGAGAATAATACTTATCTCTCCGTGCCCTGCCTTATCAGGTTATTGTGATGATCAAAGGAGACAAAGTAGAGGATGTCCCCAAAGAATTACTTTGGGGACACCCTGTCCATGAAAGCATAAGGTATAACGATAATCTTTGTCGCTCTAGCTCATAGAACCTTGCACACAGCAGGCATTCAGTAAAATGTTTGGTTACCATGATTATTGTCATCAGGCTTTAACAGTTATTGATGGCTTTTGTTCTCCTCAGGGAAGCAAATGGTCCTCTCCATCCCCAGGACAAGTGAATCCTACAACTCCCTAAGCCCCTAGTTCAGCTGCCAGGGAACAACTCATGGGAGAGAATTTGCCTTAAGAATCTCTATTATGCAGCTACTAATTGAATTCTGTATTGAGCTTTTACCCAGCTTTTGTTACTGTCCTATGTGCTGGTTGCCTTGAGTTCACATGTCTTTTTTTCAGTTCATATCCAGCACTTCCACTTCTGATAAGGGAAATTATCATCAGCCAAAAGAACAAGAAGAATGGACCAAATATCACCTAGGATGCTGGTTAAACCTGTTCTTCTACCACATTTTTAACCTGCCTTAGACACTAGTTGGAAGGTACAGTTGTTCCCTCCTCTGGGAGCAGAGCCAGTCTTTGGTTTGCAATCCTTTCTGTTTCAGCTGAGTCAAGTATGGGTCAATCAGTGAACCCATTCCTAGGCCAAACAGGAATTGATTGGGGTGGGTAGGGCAGTGGTCCAAGGAAAGGACAAGCCATCTGGGGGGAAAATTTTATATGCCTGAATAAGTCGGGCTAATTCCTAGAGAATAATATCAAGCATTATATTCATGTCACCAAGAAGGCATCCTGGTGAGATTTATTATTATCCACTAATCATTCAGAAAATGTTGATGAGCAGGTGAACAGTTTAAGAGTTGATCAGTCTGATTTGGAATAATAAGGGAAAATTTTAGCAAGCCAGACTAAGTGGTTGAGTTAGAGTCGATAGAGGAAGGAGAGAAAAGACTTATATAAAGTACCTCTATTTCCTGAAGTCTCAAGCTGAAAAAAAACCGTTTTCTGTAAGAGACCTTTCCCATGCCCCCTCAATGCTAGTGCTTTCCCTCTGCTGATTATCTCCAATTTCTCTTGTATATCTCCTGTCTGTACATAGTTATTGACATTTTGTCTCCCCACTCCCCCCATCCAGATCATGAGCTCTTTGAGAATAGGGCCTATCTTTCGCTTTTTATTTGTTTCTGTGCATGTAGCACAGTGCCAGATAAATATTAGGTGCTTAATAAATGCAAGCTGACTGATTGACTGTGGAGTTTATGTAAGGTAAGATTTGATAAAAATACAATTTTCTGAATTCATATGTAGATAGACAGAATAACTATCAGCTAGGCAAGGCCATTCCAATCAGACTTGGACATTAGGAAATCTGTGAAGTCAGTGGAATTTATCTTTGGTGTACTTATACCTCCTCTTTTTTTTTTTTTTTGAATCTTCTCATATGCTTTTAGTACACTTTATCCCAAACACAATCAGTTATCCAGTGTTCCCGTGCTGCCCAATCTTTTAATAGTACCTAGCAAAGTGCCTTGAATGTAATAGATATGTTGTTGAATGACTGTATGAAAGGGAGAACAATAGATCTGACTAATTCACACTAAATGTTAGAGACCAAGTATATTACTCTAATTGATGTTTTCCAAGTTCATGATAATGAAAAAAGAAATCTTGAAACAATAAAATACGGTTACTCTTTCTAAGAGTGTTAATGTTTTAAAATAAGAATTGTGAAGGAAAATAATTGAATTTACTAATAAGGTCATTTCAGAAAACAGTGAAAGAAATTTTTGTTGATGGATCCCAGAGGACCCTTCCCTGAACTCCTTAAGTCACCCCATAATAGGTACTCATCTGTTTTTGTATGGGTAAGAACCTTGATGCTTGATGTACTCCCCTAATATGAGATTATGAGTTCCTTGAGAAAAACAGTAATTGGACTTTTTTTTCCTTTTTTCTTAGCACAGTGCCTGGCACATAACTGTGGTTGTGGTTTGCCCTTTGTTCTAGAAAAGGACCATGACATCAGGGAGATGATGACATGACTTGCATTTGACTTTGATTTGAGGGAGGGAGGGCTGTGCAAGGTCACCAGCTTTACTTTTTCCTCCAGAGACATCTCCATCCATTCACTGGCCAGATATTCATGAGGACGACTAGAGATCTCATGTTCTGGATCTCATGGATTGGACAACAATAGGTCCCTATCCAAGAACCACTTAAATGGTTATATTTTGGGTCCTCTGGGCTCTGAATAAATGTAAACAGTAATTGTTTCTCTTTTGGCCAGCAACACTGAGGGTCTTCCACTCCCAGTTGGATTTTATTATTATTATTATTATTATTAAAGGGACCATCCCTTCACTCACTTCTTAAAGAGACCTGTTCCCTGGATGGAGTTGCCTCATTCAAAGTGAGAACCTGAAAAGACCTTGGCTTAAAAGGGTCAAGGTCTCCCACTGCATCCTGGGTCATCTCCAGTTGTTCTGATCGCTATCTGGCCAGTGGACCCAGATGACTCTGGAGGAGAAAGTAAGGCTGGTGACCTTGCACAGCCCTCCCTCACTTAAATAAAAGTCAATTGCAAGTCATGTCAACATCTTCCTGATGTCATGGTCCTCTTTGAGAATGAAGGACAAACCACAACCTGTGAGTAGTCTGAGCTGCCTGAATGGGGACCCAGCTGGCCAGTTCCAGTTGGGCAACTCAGCTGGTCCTCCCTTCTCCTCTCCCCTTACCTGAGGGTGTTCTGCCCAAAGGAAGGTCAATTTTAATGGCTGAAAACTGCCTAGTTAACTGGCACAAAGTAGGTGCTTAATAAATGTTAGCTAACTAACATTCCTTCCACAAAAAAGTTGGATGCCTTGGCAGTCTCATAGAAAAAAGAAATCCATTTCACTATGCATACAGTCAAAGGCCCCATGCCCCTCAATTCCTGGAGCAAGCCAAAAAAGACAAAGACAACCAGAGACTTCAAGGGTCCAGGCTATCTCTGTCTGGGAATTCACCTCAGCCTGGCATTTAAGGCCCTCCACAATCTGGCTCCTCCTTGTTTTTCTAATCATTTCATACCACTCCCCTTCATGAACTCATTCTAACCAAACGAATTGCATCTGTTTCTCGAACCCAACACTCCATCTCTCATCTCCACACAAGAGTCCCATGCCAAAATACTCCCCATGATTTCCAGCTCTCAGAATCTTTGTTTTTTCAAGGTTTGGCTCAGCCTATCTCTCCCCTGTGAAACTTTCCCTGGTCCCTGCGGTTCCCCCAAATCTTAGTGTTCTCTCTCCAATTTACCTTGTATCATACTTATCTATACATGTAGTGTTGTCTCCCCCGTGAAAAAGTGAGCTCCTCAAGAATACTTCAGTGTGAATGTGCTTTTCTATGTGTATAAATACTTTTGTTTTTGGAGGCAAACAGGGTTAAGCAACTTGCCCATGGTCACACCACTGGTCAGTGTCTGAAGCTGAATTTGAACTCAGGTCCTCTTGACTCCAGGGCCAGTGCTCTATCCACTACATCACCTGGCAGCCCCCTGCACAAGTGCTTATTAAATGCTTCTTCATTCATTCATGAATTCACGCATTCATTCATGTTGTATTCCCTTGACAGAATATGAGCTCCTGGAGGAGCTTGTTTTTGTCTATGAATACCCAGTGTCTATTTTACAGATGAGGAAATTCAAGCTCAGAGAGTGACACTCTAAGTTACATAATTAATAAATGGAAATGACAGGATTTGAATACAGAAGTCATTGGGTTCTAAATAACTAGACTTTCCTCTACTCATTCCTCTCTAAGTGGCACCACAGACTTTCTCTGCCATGGACCAGAAGCCTCTTCATCCAGTTGCTCACTCTAGCTCTGGAATTCATACTTTGGAAGTACCCTCAAGCTCTTTGGGCCTCTTTTTCTGATTGGATGATTCTTCCCAGAATCTCCATTTAAGGAGAAAGCCCAGGCCCTCCAGGAGTGGAATGTCTTATTCCTTTCTCCAGGAGGAGTCCTCTTCACTTCTTCCACCATGCCTCCGTACTTTCTCCTCCCTGCCCTCCTTTTAGTTTCCTTTTATGTGTTTCTTGTCTTCCCCCATTAGAATGTAAGCTACTTGAAGGCAGGGACTATGTTTCTTTTTGCTTGTATGTGTATTCCCAGTTTAGCACAGTGCCTGGCAGAGTAAACCCTTAATAAGTGCTTGCTGATGGACTCCTCATACAAGTATGACAGAAGTAAGTCATGGTCTATATCCTGGAGGCACTTACAACCTAGCAGAATCTAGTATAACACTGAGAACCACTTCTAGGCCCACGGGTTCAGTAACACTAACTCCCTCTCTCAAAGAGGCCTCTCTGCTCTAGACCCATAACATAGTTCAGACTGGTTTCACCCCTAGAGGACATCTAGTCTCCAATCTAAGGGGAGCTCCTCTCCTTTTTCTCATATTCTTCAGCTCTTCAACCCTCTATCCCTAGCCCAGGGGACTAGTGATGATTTACTTCTAGTTTAGGTTGTGACTCATGCCTCGGGTTTCCCTATAAAGGGGAGAGTAAAAAAGTACTCAGAGCAGTATGCTATCAGGCTGATAGTAAACCTCATCAAGGCATAAAGCATTTTGCAGGACTGCTGATTAGGCATTTTGCATTTCGTCTCAATTCTTCAATGTCTCCCTCAGAGTCTACATCTTGTGGCAAGGCCAGGGCCTCAGGCTCCTCTTCTTATCAATGGTTTTCTTCCTTTGATGAAGAAACTTCCCTTGCTTCTAGACAGCTCCACTCTTTAGACCCAAGACCTCAGGACCTCTAGAACTCACTAGTTCACATCTGAGCCTGCACACTTCCACCTTGAGAATCACTTGAGAAAGGGAGCACAAAGCAGGAAAGCCAGTCAGGCATGCTGTTGATGTTCATTTATGAGTTGAGTCCATGTTCCACATGGGAACATCTGTGGGTTGGGGAGAAAAAGCATTGTCCATCATCCTCAACCTGACAAGGCAGAGAGTGCTATTTGCCACGTGCAACAGCTGAAGGAAGAAATCAAGCTGGAAGCAGTCTCTTCTTTAAATTGCCATGGGGAACAGGAAGGACCAAAGGGCCACTTGAGGTTTTCAGTGTCACACTCAGGAGACAAATCCTTTCGGCACTAATTTACCATATGACAAGAAGCAACCAAAAAATTCATCAACCCCAAAGGGCCCAAACGTTGAGTCACTCATCTGGTGAACCAGAGAAAGGCAGAGAATATCTGTACATGGTCTATACAACCCACATTACACTAGCATAGTGTCTTCCACATGGCAGATATGCCAGGTTTATTGAATTGAATTGAATTGAATAAAGGTATCGGTTTCCTAGATGTAGAACTAGAAGGGACCCAGAAATCATCTAGCCCAACTTCCTCATTTTCCAGGTGAAGAAACTTACCCAAGACTGAAGGATGAATGAATGAATGAATGAACAAAGGTTTCTAGAACAAAAACTGGATAACACAATTCATTAATTGAACATTTGGGATTTCCTAAGTACTTCATAATCATTAGTGGTTCTTTGTACAACAATCCTATGAGGGTTCTATGTCTCCCTTTTCCCCCCATTTTACAGAGGAGGAAATAGGTGAGGGAACTTAACTGACTCAACCATTTACTAAGGTAGTCAACAGCAGAGCTACAAGATAAAGTCCCCTTAGTATCGATCACTTCTAAGTTAACAAAGTTTAAACTGCCCTGGGGAAAAAAAAAAACCCACACACAAAACCCACAAGAGACACAAAGGGACAGAAAAGTATATACTAGCTCTTTCAATATAATTTAAAAGCATATCAATTAGTCATGCATTTTTAAATCAGAAAGAACAAACTCAATTCTTGTCTCAAACACTTAATAGCTTTGTGATCTTGAGCAAGTTAACAACTTCCCTGTGTCTCAGTTTTCACATCTGTAAAAGGGGAATAAGTAATACCTATTGTAACTACTTCACAGGGTGGTCATTAGGTGCAAATGAGATTAAATATGTAATCCCTTGCAAACTTTAAAGCATTATCTAAATGTCAGTGGTTGTGTGAGGCTAACATGGTATTTTCTAGCCTAAAGACTGTTGTTAATGAACAGGGGACACAAATAGGACAGGGATCTGACAGGATTTCAGCTGAGAAAACCCCAAAGGGGATCACAAAGAGTCAGACGTGACTAAAACAACAACAAATATATCTGTAGAGGGGGTCTCCTCACTAGCTGTTCAGGATAGACATGTGAGTGTGTGAGTGTGTGTGTGTGTGTGTGTGTGTGTGTGTATGTGAGTGTGTGTGTGTGTGTGTGTGTGTGTGTGTGTGTGTGTGTATCCCCACGATGGAGGACAACAGTTGTCAATAACTTCATTGACTAGTTTATGATCATGTTCTCTTGTGACCTTCCTGAGAAATAGGGATTCACTTGGAGAGTGAGGAAACTCCCTCTATAGATTATGACAGATGAGCGACTGTTCTACAACTTCGAAGAATTGTAAAGTTAAAAGGGTTATCAGCGGCCATCTAGACCAACCCAAACCTAGACTCCTACTATAACACACCCTCCTGGTCATCCAGCCTTTGCTTGAAGATCTCCAAGGAAGAACAATTCTTAGCTCCTGAGGCACTCTGTTCCACTTTGGTGCAGTTGTAATTATTAATAAATTTTTCCTGACAATAAGTTTTTCCTTTATAGAGATGCCTGGGGCCCTGAAAGGTTAAGTGACCTTCCCATTTTGACACAGTCAAAACGTATAAGAGGTAGGATTTCAACCCACATCTTCCTTACTGTAAGACCAACCTCTATCTCTCTATCTACTATGAGAGAAAGAGAGGTATAAACACCCTTTTGGCATTCTAGTGACACCTATGGACCCCTTTCTCAGAATAATGTTTTTAAATACATAAAATAAAATATGTAGGATTCCAAAGGAAACCAATTATTTTGTAATACTGTTATCGAAATATTAAAAAAAAATTCACAGATCCCAGGTTAAGAACCCCTGTCAAGATCCTACATGCCCCACCTTCCCAGAGATCAAGATTTTACTTACCACCTTCCCTAGACCTTGCCCCTACTCTGAAGATACGTGAGGCTATGTCAGAAGAAATGGCTTGTATTCAGTCTGGTATCAGACTTATTGGCATCCATGCCCAAGTTAATTCCTGTTTGGGATGATGGATGGTATGATTTACATTGCTTCTCTTTCTTAGGTAGAACTCATATTCTGCTAATGAGTAATAGAAAAAAGTGTTCATTAATGTACCCATCCAGCTGCCCAGAACAAAGGAGAAAAGAAGCCCACTTCTCCTTGTTGTCCTAGAAAGCCTGACCCATCACCACTACAGACCAGTGAGGGAGGTTCTAAGAGACAAGCTGACTCAGCACTGTAATAGCATTTTCTCTGGGACCAGGTCCACTTGATATCGGTGGGGTCCTCGTCAGGTCCTGAGGCTCAGGATCTCTTATGCTAAATGAGGGATAACTTTTCAGAGCTAACAGGAAAAGTCTCTGGTGCTGATGATTTCAAGCTAAGTCTCTACATCCTTCAATAAATACTTCCAGTATTGTGTCTCTTGGGGAATCATTTCCATTGTCTTATAATTTGAATCTGATCGTGATTGGCTGGTCCACTCATGAATGTGTAGGAGACGAGTCAACATACTTGAGAGGAAGAAAGAGCTCTGGACTTGGGAAACCTGAATTTGAAGATTGCCTGTATTGTTTGTAGTAGACACGTTACTAAGCCTCTTCCTTATCTGGCCAATGGAAACAATAATACATACATACATACATACATATATATAAAAATACATAAAATATTCTGCAAGCATTAAAGTTCAGGACAGATGTGTGAGTGTGTGTGTGTGTGCGTGCACCAGTTATTATTATTATTGCTCTAACAATTATACCTCCTAAGACTATGGGGCTGGGATACTAAACCCTCTCGATTCTCCAGTAAGGGGACCATTTGCTATGGACCCACACAAAGATTGAACAAGTTCAGCACTGACCACCTTGGAAAAAAGGGTTCAACTCCTTTTTCACACTCTGTGAATAATTATAACCACCCTGGTACCCCCAGGGAAGATTTCTTTAAAGCTTAGATTTTCTCTCTGGTTTGGTATCTCCCCAAAGGAGAGAGCAGAAAGGTACTTACTGTACAATGTAAATCAGATATAGGGCAGGTAATTACTTCCTTCACACAAAAGAAATGCCTAAACACAAGAGGTTCTCATAAATATACATTGATAGAAACTTAAACAAATCAAAGCAATAACTACAGTTCTACCCTCCTGGGAACTTGATGCTTAAAAATATGATGAAGCATGGCTCTGCGTTGCTCAAACAGTTCCCAATCCAGGCCAAGGGTGGTGATATGCATTTCCATGTATCAATTCACCTTTCCACCAGTCCCCTCCATCCAAGGAATCTAAAATCTCAAAACTCTAGAATTCACAAGGTTATCTCCAATATTGGATGCGTATATCTTATGATCACTGTTAGGTCACCTAAAATTGAAGAAAGGGAAACACAAAGTGGAAAAGGTAGCTGGGTCCCAAGACCCATCTCAGCTCACTGAACTAAATACCTACTCTAGAGGCTATGTAGAAGCATTTGGGGGTACAGAAGAAGCAGCCATGGGTAGGCCCCAAAAATTCATCCCCAAAGCTCCCAAGAGTTAACCTAATATACAAGGAGGTCTTCTGGAAGTAGGCAGGTTCCCTGTTCAAGTAAATCTGGTCTCTATTCTTGCTCTATACTTCCTGTCCCACTCCTCCCCACAAAAGCACTTTGAGAAAATGTACACCTAATACTCTTAATCATCTTTTTAAGTCTGATTGAATGAATGGTGTAAATACTGTTTTATTATTCCTCTTTCTGAGTAACCCAGATGCTTTGGGGCTCAGTGCCTGAAGCATTCTGTTTTGAGGAAAACATAAAGGAGGCTGATAGAATTAGAAGAAAGGAAGAAAGGGAGATGTTTGATCAGCTACAAAAGACCTTAGACTGTACTTTGAAATGTTGCTGGGTAGCACAAGAATAGAAGTTTGACTTGCCTGATGATTGACTATATTTACCTGGCAAACAATAAGTACTGGCTGTCTCTCCTCCTTAATCAGAAAGAAGTTTATTGTGATAAGGGACAGTCAGTGCCCTTTGGTCCCACTTATTTATAGCAGAAGTCCAGCTCCATTTAATTTCATCCACAGCTAAATTAAAAATATGCCTGTACATGTTGTCCAAGTCTGTTTCAACTCCCCTTCCCCCAAACTTTAAGGGCAAAGATTGATTCATATTGCTCTTCTAACCTCAACACCTAGAAAAGTGCCTGGCACACAGTAGGTACTTGAGAAACGCTTTGTGATTGAGTGATCTAGCACAATCTTTTTAAAAAAACTATTGTTTCTTTGTATGTAAATTATTTTCTAATCAAAAGAAAGTGGCTGGTAACTAAGAAATCGAAGCAAGATTTGTGTTTGTGTGTGTATACACATATATAATATAGACACATACGTCTGTATTTGCTTTTTTTAAAAAGCATTATCTGGTCATCTAAACCTTTAAAAATACCTTAGGCTTGTACATGCATGACCTAGAGATTTGCTACATCTTTTGGCAATATTAGCAGAGGTTATTAGTAGGGATTCTAGAGTACATATTCTTTTAAGGATGATTCATTTGAAAGTGGAGGTTAAACCCATGGTAGGAGGGTGGGGAAAGGCACATTTATTTGGTGATACTAAATGTTTCAGAGAACTTGCAATTACAGAAGGATATTAGTGTAGCAGATCCTTGATAACAACAACAACAAAAAGAATGATAAGGGCGGAACTCTGCTTCTGTACTTCTATACAGGGACTTCGAAAAATCTTTTGGAGAAAGCAATATCATCTTGGTTTTTTAACTGGAGTAATGAGGGTCAAAGGGAAAAATCATCCGACTCTAAATCTGTAAACATGAAGTAACAACCCACCCGCCTTGAGTTTCTTTGGTTTGTGATCAGAACTAAGAAACCTGGAACCTGCGGAGTGGGAGCGAAGGTGAAAGATGGACAACAACTTGACAAATCCTTCACTTTTGTGTGATTGACCCAGTCCCAGTCCCATCTTGAGAGTCTATAGCAGGAGAAGCTGGTGCTAAACTCTGGGATTTGGCAGTGCATCTAATCCTAGGGCGTGTTTGTGGGGAGCTAAAACCGAACTCTGGGGTGTGCCTGAAGCCTGGGGGCTTGAAAGGCTGCTAAATCCCACAATGGGGCTGGTCAGTGAGGGCTGTGCCATGCTCTGAGTTGTAATCTAGGTGTAAGTCTAGACTGTACTCGGGGCACGTTTTCTCCTGGATCCCACACTAGGGACCACATCCAGACCAGAGCCTCCAAGACCTTTTTCGAGAAATAAACAAGTGGGAGACAAACAACCAAAACAGCAACACGGTAGAGAAGGAAATAAAGCTCCGCCCTTGGAGGCTTCTGACCAATCAGAAACCTGTTGCTGGGGCCTGGAGTTCAACCACCTGACGTTCCCATGGAGACTGGGAACGTTTCACACTAAACACGGGGAGACGTTGACGTCTGTGCGTTATCTCCATGGAGATGGATTAAGCAAACGTCATCTCCTTCCCCTCCTCCACTCCGACCGCCGAGGGAGCTTCGCAGGCGGCGCCGTCGTCACGTGCTGAGGAGGCTCCAGAAGGGGGCCGGGAGGTGGGGACTGTTGCTATGACGGCTGCTAGAGCTGTTGTTGTTTGGAGCCGGAATTAGAAACTGCTGAGGCGGCAGGGAGGCTAGACCTGATTTTGGAACAGTTTCTCCCGCCCCCAGGACAGCGAGGGTTCCCCGGCCCCTGGAAAGTCAGGACACCCCCCAGGCAGTTACAGCCACGCCCCAGTCCTGGCTCCCTGAGCCAACAGCTTTCCCAGCTGCGGGAAGCTTGCTCTGGACCGGGGGAGCCCTCCCAGACCACCCCTGGTTGCTAGGCAACAACTCCTCTCTCTCTCTCTCTCTCTCTCTCTCTCTCTCTCTCTCTCTCTCTCTCTCTCTCTTCCCCCCCCACCCCCCCCCTTCACGCACACAAGGAGTCCTCCAGATCGTTTTTCTTGCCCCCAGACTAGGGGAGGTGGTACGGTGTAGTGAAAAGCTCTGGATCTGGAGTCAGAAGAATGACCTTGGGTTCAGCCTGGGTGACCTTGAGGCCAGTTACTTAATTTCTCTGAAACTGTTTGCCCATCTGTAAGATGGGCCTGTGCCTTGAACTAGCGTGATGTCTGAGATCCCTCCAGCTCTAAACTTGAGTGTGAGACCTTCCTCTTGAAAAACCTGTCAACCCACCTGAATAAAGAAACTAGATACCCAGGGCACGCAGAGGTCATGATCCTCATTGCAGTGTTCTAGGATGTACAACCAGAACAGTGTTGTTCGTAGTATCTGGAGGACCTCATCATTTAAGGCAGGGTTCTTGACAACTTTCATATCATGGACCCCTTGGGGAGTCTGGTGGAGCCCATGGAGTACTCAAAACAATGTTTTAAAATGCATAGAATAAAATACATGAGATTACAAAGGAAACTAGTTCTATTTAAATCGTTATCTATCACTATTATCTATGTTATCTAAATAGTTATCTATCTCAATTATACATACTACATACCTCATTTAGGAACCCTGGGTGGCTCAGTGGTTAAAGCACTGGACCTGGAGTCAGGAAGACTGAAGTTCAAATGCAGCCCCAGGCACTTACTGTCTGTGTGACCCAAGGCAGGTCACTTAACCTCTGCTTTAATCCACTAGAGAAAAGAAACCACTCCAGTATCTTTGCCAAGAAAACCCCACAGACAGTATTGGCTTGATATGGTCCATGAGGTCACTAAGTCAGACACAACTGAACTACAACATGTTAAGAACTTTTGGTGTAATGGAAAGAGCTTGTGATTTAGAGGTAGAGGACCTGGTTCTTATCCTCGTTGTGCTACTTGCTGCCTGTGCAACTTCCAGCAAAGTGACAATCTCTCTGGGCTTAATTTTCCTTATCTGTGAAATGAAGGGTGCTTCCCATTTCTAAATCTATGATCTTAAGATTCAGAAGCTACCTCACAGAACCATGGGACTGAGAGACCAGAGCAGACTCAGAATGAGGTCTTCTGACTTCACTACCAGTGTGCACTTTCCACTGTACCACAGGCTGAAAAACAAACCCCTATCAGTATAATCAGAAGCTTTGCCTTTTCATTTCCCAAGTGTTAAGCGTAGTAGTCTATGGCATAGCTGAAACCTCACAGTTTTGAGGCCACAGTTTTCTTCAAACAACTCTGGAAATAAATATGAAACCAATCAATTGTTGATGGGAGGTTATAGTGGCAGATTATATATAAACAAAACCATATAGTGTGGAACAACATGTGATGACCATATTAAGCTGCCTACACTAAACAGAATGTAACATCTAAATGATAAAAGAGAAAGTCTATTCTGTTTTTTCATCAAATGTGATCATCTTCAGGTAGGAAATTTAAATTTCTGACTTTGCATCCAGAGAAATACCTAATAAATAGAAGTATGTATAGAATCATTTTACATATATATATGTATATGTGTATATATATATATATACATATATATGTATACACACCTTTTGTATCT
Organism: Pseudochirops cupreus; assembly: GCA_028627135.1. Lineage (NCBI taxonomy): Eukaryota > Metazoa > Chordata > Mammalia > Diprotodontia > Pseudocheiridae > Pseudochirops > Pseudochirops cupreus. The sequence goes on from CM053582.1 coordinate 437,167,696, forward strand.
AATGGTAGACATCTCTAGGGTGGGGGAGGGAAGGGAAAAAGAAATTTACATAATTTTGTTGTATAGCTGAAAGGAATAGTGAGTTGTGCTTAGTAGATTTGCAGTTTCATGTGTAATCTTTTTATTGTACTATATTATAGAAATGCTTGTTTTATGTCATAAATCAAAAATAAAATTTAATAGTGAAAAAAATTCTGACTTTAACACTATACTGATGTTGAGAGGTTTGCCTCTAATCAATAACAGTCATTAAGAAGTTTAGGCTAGGAAAATAGGGGTGGGAGTTGAGACTTAAAATAAGATATAAAGATGCTGAAATAGAGGCTTTTCCAGATGGCAAGGAACAGCAGAGATAAAGGCTTTTCTACTGACGGTTAAAACTTTACAAAAGAATCAGCTGCTAGATTTCACATCACATTTGACTTCACACTCAGCTCCCTTCCCAGTTTGTACTCATGGTGCCTAACCCAATTCCACTCCTTCATTCCTACCCACAATAATACCTATTTCCTCCCTTTGGCTTTTCAGCAATCCCTCCTGCATACCTCTTTTCTATTTCTACAAACCAGCCCTCCCAGTGGTACTATTTCCATTTTTCACCACTAATCCAGCTCCTTCTCTTTCAACATGCCCTTGCTTCATCCTCTCTGACCTACCTATTACTCACTTCCCTGATAACCTGTCTTCTGAAATAGTTCTCCCCTAACCCCCTTTCTATTGTACTGCCACTCCCAAGTGTTCTTTCTGGTCAATACGACAATTCAATGCAATTCAACTTGTATTTATTAAATATATTTGTGCCAGGTGCTATCCCCTGCCCTCAAAGAGCTTATATTCTATTGTCAATAGTCCACCATTGCCAATCCACTCTTCTTCACCATAATTTTTGGTTGACTGGCTGATACCTTATGAAATACTTAATAAGCTTTTGGTAACACAGGCTGACATCATTTTAAAGTTGTGTATTCCCCCAGAAGACATTACAGATTTAGACTACATCCCCAAGCATATTACTGAGCTTATTTGTTAAGCCTGTTGGGGAAGGGGAGACTGCCCAAGTCTTTTGGGTTTAGTAGTCTTTTTAATTGTTAAAACAGACTACATAAGAAATAGCAAATTAAAAATCCTTACCTCTTGGAGGGAGTAGTAGTAACAATAATAGCTCACATTTCTATGCACCGGATGCTTTACAATTATCATCACATTTGATCCTCACAACAACTCTGAGAGGTAGTACAATTAGTAAACCCATTTTACAGATGAGGAAACTGAGACAAAGATTAAGTGATTTACCCAGAGTCACACAGCTAGTAAGTGTCTCAGACCACATTTGAACTTGGGTCTTCATGATGAGCAGCTGTGTGACACTGTGGACAGAATAGTTCAAATCTGACCTCAGACACTTACTAGCTGTGTGACCCTGGGCAAGTCACTTTACCCTGTTTACCTCAGTTTCCTCATCTGTAAAATGAGCTGGACAAGGAAATGGCAAATCACTCCAATATCTTTTGCCAAGAAGCCCCCAAAAAAGGGGTCACAGAGAGTTGGACGCTGAAAAACATCATCTTGATTCAAAGTCCAGATCTCTATTCCTTAAGTTACCTAGTCTTGTACTTGATGACCCCCTAGGTTGTTCTTACTGCCTGATATCCCACATCTCTCTCTTCGATTAGAAGACAGAGGCTTTCCAAACTGGTTCCAGAAATAAGAAAAAGTCATAATTGCCATAATTGGCAGATTCGACTGGCAGTGCTTGGAGTGAGGACTGAAAGGATTTGTTTATTGTTTCAAAAAGAGAAATAAGGAAGTGAGATGATTTATCCAGAGGTACAGATTTAGCCTAGTCACCTATAGAAATAAGTTTAACCAAAAGAGAAATGGGGTAGCGTTTTCCCTTATGCCATCCCACTTTAAGCATGGCTTAAAGTGAAAATGCTTTTGTTGTTCTTTCATTTGAAAGATAAAGTCTTTCCATTAAAGGCCCCTTGTCCTATCCTTCATATGCCAATCAAGAATGGTTTCTCAAGCAAACAAGAAGGATATGGTGTGGAAGGGGAAACATGAGCCTAGAAGCTCCATTTTGTCCTTCCATAGGCTGATTCTGGTCCCATTTCAGCATGTGCAGCAAAAATTAAAATCAGAAAAGGTAACTGCCCATCCTTTGTGCATTCCTATTTGAGGTAGGTTTGGTTTATGGCAGATTGGCAAGTCTCAATGAGAAGGTTATAGGCCAGGTCAGTGTGATCTGTTAGAATGCTATCGAAATGTGCTGACTCTACAAAAAAAAAAAAAAGACATGGAGCCAACTCTGCCTCCTGGGACTAAACTGAAGATTTCTTCATTGGTGCATGATACATTGAGGCAGTGAGAGACATGCCCCAGAGCACACCAAGCTGAAACAATTTCTGGAAGGTTCTGAACAGCTGAAGGATTGGGAGGGTACTACTGCCAGGGTTCCCTGGCTACCTGCACTGCTTTACCCAGATCTACTTAAAGCTGCTGCTCAGTGCTGGCCCCTCCTTCAGCCCCTCCCTCCCCATCCCAGGCCTTGGGAAGAAACACGTCCTGCACGAATTCCTTGTAGCCTCAGATGTCTTTAGGTGGGTCTGTGTGTTTTATTAAATGTATTAGCTCAAGAGTTCCATCCTTGACAAGTAACATTACTCAGTTCCCATGGGTGTGTAGGGCATTTCCAGGTGATCCCAGGCCCTGGAAGATTGGGAAGACCTCCTTCTTCCCCTCCACCCGCCTCAGTCCTTGCAAAGAGAACCATGTGAGTAGCAATAGGTTTAGACATGCTGGAGGGTTTCTTGTTGGACAGGAATGCCCATGGGCCACACCTCTCCCAGCCCTTTGAGCACACCATCTAGTCTGAACATGCAGAGGCGTAGGTTGCAGTACCAGGGAGGGGGCTCTTCTGTGTCTGGCTCCAACAACCAGTTTATTATGGCTATTCTATTTGTGTTCCCTCTGCTCTATTTAACTTGGCAGTCAGGTAGGGAAAGGGCAGCAGGTTCACTCTGGTTTGTACCAGGTGGTTCCTGCAGCCACACCCATCCATTAATGCAGGGAGCTTACACTTGGGGATGCCTTTACCTGAGGGCCCTTAGTACATCGAGGTAAGGTGTGGGTAGCATTTCCTTTTCACTGGCCAGCCAGGTGTGGCTTACATTTCACCCATTTCTATGTTACTAATATCATTCAAGATATAGGGAAAAGAGCAGGTTTAGCCAACCTCTCTCTAATTTCCTGGGGTCAGATACAGAATAAGGCAGTGTTAGCCCCTACTACTATCAACCAGTTGCACCACGAATAATAGAAACCTAGGAATTATGCCAGACTTTTTTTTACTAGCAATGTTCTGAGTTTAAATTCTGTACTTTCAAGTAAATTTTGGAAGGAGCTACCTTCTAGCTCCAAATAACCCCATATTATAAGCTGGAATTCATCTAGAGCAAGGATGACCTAGAAGGGTCTTAGAAACCATTTTATATTGATGTTGATTGAAGATACCCTGTATATCCAAGAGAAGAGCAGCTTTGAAATGTAATTGTTGTCTTTAAGTATTTAAAAGGCTGTTATGCAGAAGAATTGAATTTATTCTTATTCTGTGTACCTCCCTAGGAGAGAAATAGGACCAAAGGTGGAGGTTAGAGGGAAGCATGTATAATCTCAAAATAAGAGGGCTTTCTAACAATTCGAGCTATCTGAAAATAAAATGGGTTGCCTTTGGAGATAGGGAAGCTCCTTGTCCCTGGAGATATTCAAACAGAAGCTGGACAAACATATGTGGTTACTGTTGAGGAGAGGATTCATCTGCTGGATAGGAGGGTCAGTTAGATGACCATCAGGATTCCTTCCAATTCTAAGGTTCCATAATTAGCAACAGTAGCAATTTCTTAAATTCCTACTATGTGTAAGACACCTTCCCTGAAGTACTATCTTGATCCTTCATTATGACAATGGGGGTAACCCTGGGTTCTCAAAGACTATCCCAGAGGAGTATAAGTTTGGGCAGAATGATTCAACAACCATTTATTAAATGCCCACTATGTGAAAACCAAAATGGAATAATCCATGCCCTCAAGGAACTTAGACAAGGAGTTCTTAAACCAGGCTCCCGAACATTTAAGAAAATTTTTGATAACTGTATTTCAATGTAATTAGGTTCCTTTATAATCCTGTTTTATTTTAATGTATTTAAAAAACATTATGATGAGAAGGGGTCCATGAGCTTCCCCAGACTGTCCAAGGATCATGACACAAAAAAGGCTGAGAACCTCAGATGTAGGGAGTAAAACCTTTACACAGATAAGTAAATGCTATTTGAAGACATGGAGAGTAATGTTGGATTGTGGAAAGGAGGTTAAGAAAAAACTTCTATCAGAAGATCCAACTAAGTTAAAAAGTGGACTACGTCTATGCAGTCCAAAAAACCAGTTTGGCCAGTTTTAGACGAAGTTAGACTGACTGCAGAGAGATGAATTTTTGACCATAGCAACTTGGGACCCTCTCCCAAGTCACAGAGGAGTTAGGATCTGTGTTGTGGAGGGAGTGGGGAGAAGGCACAATCTCTACAGGAGTGAAGCATGTGTGAGGCCTTAGATTAGAAGCTGAGGGAGATGCAAAGATAAACATCCCTTCCCTTAAGGAGTTTGTAATCTAGAAGGGAAGACAAAAAGTATATAGACACTTTGCTCTTAGCCCAAAGGCTGAGATACTGTAGATGTACATAAATACCTGTGATAACATGATAAAAAATAAGTGTACAAAGGACTAATGAGAGGCGGCCTCTGCTGACACATACTGGTGAGATGGCCCAGGACAAGTCATTTAGCCTCTCGATTTCCCTTTAAGGCTGTACTAAGTTTCCTATCTGTGTTGGTAAAAGAAGTTTCTTCACCTGGAATTTTCTATGCATGTCAAATAACAGGTTTTGTTTTATTTTGTTATTTTTTTTTGAAAGAGCTACAAACTGCTATAAGAGTTCAGAAAAAAGAAGATAGATATCAATTTCAACTGAGGGGATATGGAAATCTTCTTGGAGGAGGGGTATTTTAGCTGAACCTTGAAGGAGAGATAGGTTTTCAAGAGACAGAGATGAGGGGGTAGGGGAAGAACATTCCAGATTTAAGGAATCGTATGGAAGCAAGAAACATTCAGGGAACTGCTGTCTGGAGTTGTTTCATTGGAGAATGGAATAAATTAGGGGGGGGGGAAGGAAGAATAGTAGGAAATAAATGGAAAAAGTGGACCGTGATTCTATGAACTACCCTAGTCAAATATTTTCCTCTCATTAGTCTTTAGTGACACCTATGTCTACCACGTAAAGTTGGAAATAAAACATCTAGAAACACGCTGTGTTCTGTAGATTCTTATTTTCCTTAAGGGCAAGAACAAATGACCAGGTGTGCTATGATGCTCATGTCCTGTGATGAAATAGCATACTGTATAGGGTGTGTACTTCCTTCCCTACATTGTCATGCTGAGAACTAGCATAGCCATGCAAGGGATTCTAGGTGTAACTAACCACATAGAACAATCAAGGCCTCAACTCTCCTTCCTCAATAAGGCAACCCTGCCCTAGCCAAGCATATGTTGAAACTCCTCAGAGGAAAGACACTCCTGAGACTTGTGTTCATGGTTGCAGGGGCTGACGAACTCCCAGCTTTGTTACTTGGCCACTCTCCATTTAGCCACCAGAATATAATGTATATGTAGGAGCCCCTCTGGACCACTCCCTAAACTTGTACTCACATTTGCAGTTTGGATCCCCAGAAAATGACTGCTACCATGGGTTATTGGGTAACCCTGTGGGTGTCTACTTCTAAAACTCTATAGCTCATGGTGTGCTTCTTTTTAACAGTCATGTGCCTGTGTAAAGAGTGGCCTCAAATTCAGAGTATGATGGCAGTGAACCATGTGCGTGGGATAAATATGTGGCAAAGGTAATTCACAATTCACAAATCTTTGTACTAAAAGGAAGTACTTAGAAGTACTTCCTCTCTTTATAGTGTTCTCAGACTGAATTGTCAGGGTCTGTCCCTCTTCATACCTTAGCTCTCTCTCACCAGGGCTAGCTCCATCAATGTCTATCTGGAATGGATGCCTCTTGCCTACTGGATGCATGTGTTTTTAATGGTCAAGTAGCTCCCATTCAAGGCAATATGGACCATAGGAAGAGAAGAGAGAAAAATCCATCTCCCTCTTGTTGTGGTCATAAGCAACTCCTAGCCCACAATCTCTCCTACTCTCAAGTTTTTTGACAGAGTAAATGAGTAATTAGATGGCTCAGTGAAGAGATCATCAGGCCTAGAGTCAGGAAGACTCATCTTTCTGAATTCAAATAAGTCACTTAACCCTGTTTGCCTTAGTTTCCTCAACTGGAAAATGACCTGGAGAAGGTAATGACAAACCACTCCATTATCTTTGCCAAGAAGACTCCAAATGGGATCACAAAGAGCGGGACACAACTGAATAACGACTAAACAACAAATGCTCACCGGATTTTCAGATGACACGAAAGTGTTGGGGATATATAACACAGTGAATGAAAAAGTGAGAATCTAAAGGGATCTTAACAGGCTAAGGTAGGAGTTCTTAACATTTTCTGTGTCATAGAGTCTTTTGGCAATCTGACGAGACCTATGGACCTATTCTCAAAATCATGTTTTTAAATGCATAAAATAAAATGTATGGAATTACACATGAAACCAATAATATTGAAATAAAGATGCAATTTTTTTCCCATCCATATTCATGGACCCCCTGATCTATCCACGGACCCCTTGGATGGGGTGTCTATGAACCCCAGGTTAAGAACCCCTGGGCATTGGGCTACATCTAGTAAGATGAATTTCAATAGGGACAAATGTAAAATTTTGCATTCAGGTAGGAAAAAATCAACTTCACAAAAACAAGATGGGGGAGACATGAATAGTTAGCCACTGATTTACAAGAGATCTGAGGGTTTTAGTGAGCTTCAAGATCAATAGTCTTTTTGGCAAGTATACATTTGGCATTTGAACAACCTGGCCAACTCATCATAGCTGCACTCTCTGCAGTAAAATTTGAATGCCTGGCAGTTTAGTTCGAGAAAGGACCTAAGTGTCTGGTACCTTATCCTGCTAGGTGATCTTCAGAATCTTCCTAAGACAATTCAAATGGAGGAAATTCCATTTCCTGGCATGGTGCTGGTAGACTGTCCAGGTTTCACATTTATACAACAAGGACGTTAGCACGCTGGCTCCATAGACCTTCAGTCTGATGGTCAATCTAATACAAGGGTAGGGAACCTTCAACCTGGAGGCCACATGTGCCCTTCCAGGTCTTTGGGTGTGGCTTTTTGACTGAATCCAAGTTTTACAGAACAAACCTTTTATTAAGGGGATTTGTTCTATGAAGTGTGAGTTCAGTCAAAGTACCACACTTGAGGACCTAGAGGGCCACATGCGGCCTCAAGGACAAAGGATACCCCCTCCTGCTCTGATATCTCTTCTCTTCCACACTTTCCTTCCAAGCTTCTCAAACACTGAGCTAGCTCTGGCAATGAGTGTGTCATCCTCATTATCTACGTGCACATCCCTAGAAAGTATATTGCCAAGGTAAGCGAACTTTTCTATAGCATTCAAAATTTCTCCATTTACTGTAACCAATGGTTCCATGCATGGGTGGTGTGGTGCTGGCTGATGGAGTACCTGTGTTTCCTTGGTGTTAATTGTGAGGCCAAAATTAGCACAAGCAGCAGAGAAACATATGCTTGCCTAAATACCATTTTATGGAGAACTCACACAAGGCAAGCGCTCACATGGTGATCAGAAGAAGCAATTGTAACAGCAAGCACCCTAGCATACCTAGGGCGGCTACTAGCACAGGTTCTTAGATCTGCTTTTCTAAAGGAAAGCAACTCAAAATGGGTTAACAATCTTACTTTAATCAATCAAATACCATCTACCTAGTTCAGGGGAAAAAGTCAGCGCCCTGAACTTCAGAGAATACAAACAGAAGTTACAAACAAACAGAAAAACAGATCAGCAGACGGCTTCCAGCATCTGACCATTACATCAGTTACCTAGTCAGTTACCAGAGAGGGAAGCACCAACATCTGGGCTTTTCACAGCCGGGGGGCTCAACGGCTGCCCAGAGTCTCG
>CM053582.1:437183385-437205580 GCA_028627135.1 Pseudochirops cupreus
TTTGAGATTCTTTTTCCATCTGGCAAATTCGACTTTTTAAGGCATTCTTCTCATTGGCTTTTTGGGCCTCTTTTGCCATTTGACTTAATCTATTTTTTAAGGTGTTATTTTCTTCAGTCGGGTTGTTGACTCTCTTTTCATGATTTTTTTGCATCATTCTCATTTCTCTTCCCAATTTTTCCTCCACTTCTCTTACTTGATTTTCAAAATCCTTCTTGAATTCCTCCATGGTCTGTAATCAGCTCATATTTTTCTTGGAAGCTTTTGGTGCAGGAGTTCTGACTTCATTGTTTTCCTCCCATTACATGCTTTGACCCTTTTTTGTCCCCCAAAAAGGAATCTAAAGTTGGATTCCTGGGCTTGCTTTGCTTCCTGTGCCTGCTCATGTTGCCAGTCAATTACTTGACTTTTGGGTTCAGTAGCACTCTGCTTTCAGAGGGGAGAGCTCTGTCCCAAATTGCTGGGGTTTTCACAGCTGCCAGAGCTATTAGGAGGCCACTATCTCTGCAACCCCCACCAGCTTTGGCTCACTGGTTATGCAACTACCACCAAGGACCACCACCCAAGACCACGATCCCAATCCAGGCAGCTCAAGGCAAGAGCACTTAGCCTTTGAATGATTGCTTGTCCCCCTGCAATCTGCAGGCTGGGAGCTTCTAAAGCAGCCATGTGGAGGTAGCTGCCAGGCTGCCACTTCAGCTGCTTCTAGCCCTGGGGCAGTCAGCTGGACCCTCTCCCCCGAATTTAGCCAAGTTCCACTGACCTTTCACTTAGTCCTTGTTTCTTATGGGTTGGTAAGTCTGGAAAACACCACAGCTGCCAGTGATTTGCTCTCCTGAAAGCTCCAGCTGCAGCTTGTTCTGGTAGCCCTGGAGCCAAGCCATAGGTTCATATGGTGCTGGTCTGGGCTCCCAGTGCACTGTGATGAACCCCTTCGCATCTGCCTGCCAGGCTGCCTTCAGCGGGAGATGTGTTTTTCTGTAATTTTTGTGAGTTCTGGGGCTCTAAAATTTGTTTAGAGTCATATTTTATAGGTATTTGAAGTAGCCATGTGGGGAGCTGCAGAGTTTTGCTGCTTCTATGCCACCATCTTGACTCCACCCCCGAGTCATTTTCTTTGGTACTTTTTTGCATCCCCTTTACCAAGCTGTTGACTCATTTTTCATGATTTTTTTGTGTCACTCTCATATCTCTTCCAAATTTTTCCTCTACTTCTCTTACTTGATTTTCAAAATCTTTTCTAAGCTCTTCTGAAAGGGGCTGCTGAAATCCACCCTTTCTAACCCTCACCACTTCCATGACCTGAGACTAATTCATATTTTTCTTGGAGACTTTGGATATAGGAGATTTGACTTCATTATCTTCTGAATAAATTTTTATGGCCAGATTTTTTTTTATGTTGTTTGCTCATTTCGAAGCCTATTTCTTGACTTTTAACTCTTTGTTAGAGGATGGCTCTGCTTCCAGGATGGGAGTCTTTTGTAGCTGTTTTCAGAGATACTTCTAGGAATTTTTAACTTTTCAGTTCTTCCAAGGTGGTATGATCTAAGGAGAGATGTTTTACTACTCTCCTGGCCTGTGCTCTGCTTTTTTTTGTGACCACAGAGCACTCTTTTCTGCTCTGGAACTGTGAGGAGGGGTTTCCCTCTCCACTGCCTCTTCAAGCTCTAATGTGCTAGTTCACCTCCTTGCCCTGCGACTGCCACCCAGGATTGCCACCCAGATCTGAGTATGGGCAAAGCAGCAGAGTTCTGCCCCAGTGCCAGCAAAGAGAACTCTGTAATCTCCTTCTTACAAGTTGTTTCACCCCCTTACCATTTGGGGCCTGAGAGCTCCAGAAGCAGCTGCTGCCACTGCTGATTCAATAGCTCCCAAGGCCAGCTCTTGGTTTTCTGGGGTTGGGTCTGTACTGGTGAGGCCTGCACTGAACTGTGCCTCACTCTGAGACCTTTCCTGCTGACCTTCTAAGTTTTCTTTGGCTAGAATATTATTTCATCCCATCCTTCGTGAGTTCCTATGCTCCAGGAATTGTTTTATGGCATTATTTAAAGGTGTTTGGAGGGGTTTTGGGGAGAGCTCAGGTGAGTTATTGCCTTTTCTTCACCATCTTGGCTCTGCCTCCTGGAAAATGTTAATAATGCAAAATAAACTTAAAAATATATCCTATTGTGCATGTCCCAAAGAACCAATTGTTAAAGCTTAGATAAGAGAGTAAAATATCCTAGGCGTTTTAAAATATTTGAAGAGCTCATATAGAAAAGAAGGAAGGGGCAGCTAGGTAGTACAATGGATACAGCACCAACCCTGGAATCTGGAAGACCTGAGTTCAAATCCATCCTCAGACACTTGACATTTCATAACTGTGTGACCCTCAGCAAGTCACTTAAACCTGATAGCTTTCAGAAAAAAAAAAAAGAAGTGATGTTAGACATTTTTCTGCTTGACTCCAAAAGGCCAACATATAGGAACAATGGGAAAATAATTGCCAAGAGACTGATTTTGTCTCTTTCTAAGTACAGTATAACCCAAGTCCTAAAGCCCATAGGTAAGGCTCTTTCCACATTGTTGGAAATCAGTGCTCCGTATCTGCATGAGACTTTTCTTGAGTCTTTTCAGGATTATCTTCAGTCTCTTCAGGCCTTGAATTCACTTCAGGCAACTTCTGGCTTCCAGCTTCAGGAAAGAAGATGGAAGATGCCAACCCTACTTCGTATTTCTGAAGGGAAAAAATCTCTGGAAGGAAGCTGACATGAAAGGAGTTGGCAGTCTTCATCATGTCCTTATCCCCAGGTTGCTCACTGGTGGAGACTTTGGGGAATTTCACCCTTGGTGAGATTAATAAAAGCTTCCTAATAATTAGACCAGTCTAAAAGTATCATCAGCTGTAACAGGAAGCATTAGATCTTCAAGAAGATACTAGGGATTGAGACTGGATTAGAAGACTTTCGTAGTCCCTTATAATTCTGAGATTCTGCTGTTCAAGCAAGCCCCTCTAGTCCAACTAGATTCCTGGTCCTGTCCTATCTCGTTCCGTTAGTTGCCAGTCTTGGCCTTGACAACTATTGTCTTTAAGCAAATGCTACCGCGTACGTTAGTATCTTATTTGTGTTCTATCTCTATGACTCGTTTGTGAGGTCTTCAAGAGCAGAGACAGTCCATGCATCCCCAAGGACACTAGGCCCTACCTATAGCAAATATTTGTTGTTAATTCAACATGCCAGTCAAGGAAATCATAAGAAAAAAATTCACAGATAGTTCCTACCAAACATTGACAGAAGCTGTCCATATGTAACAGTAATATGATATCTTGACTGACCAGAATGCTATGGTATAAAGAGTTCTGGACTAGACATTAAAAACATCTGAGTTTATATCCCAGTTCTGCTGCTTAGAAGCTGTTGACTTTGAGCAAGTAATTTAACATCTGTGGATCTCAGTTTTTTGAATTGTAAAATAGAGATTATAATAATTGCACCATACCTCATGGGGTAGTTGTGAGAACTGGATCATCATAGGATTATAGATTTAGACCTGGAAAGGACCTAAAAAGTCTCTAGTCCTACCCCCTTATTTTACTGATGGGGAAACCAAGGGTCAAAGAGAAGGAATCATTTTCCCAAGGACACAGAGGCAGTCAGTGGCAAAACTAGGATTTTAACCAAGTCTTTTAATTCCAGAACCAGAATTCTTCCCACCATATATATAAAGTGCTTTGTAACTCTAAGATACTATTTGAATGGAAATGATAAATTCTTATGCTCTTCTATGCAGAGAGGATGCTACTCACTCATTATCATTATGTTATGAACTTGCAGTTGTTTTCCTAGTAAGTATATGGAATTTGGGCAATAGTATCCCATTTTGTTCTTTCTTCCAGGTTTTCTATGGCTATTGAAAAACATTTTTTTTTCTATATGTAAAGACAGCCAGCCTGAATACAGAACTCAAAACCTATGACCTTGGCCTCATTAACAGCATGTTCTAACTGAGAAACTTGATGTGGACCAAAAAGTAAATACATTTGAATGATTTGAGTCTCAACTTTTTCTTCCCCTTACTCACATACTAGCGGAGGTGCTAATGATCTGTGAAGTGTTTAAAAGGAAATCAGCCAAAGGGAAGAAAAGAGGCATGGATGTTCCGAAACTGAATAATCGGTTCTTGAATAATCAGGAGTTAAAATATAGGTGTTCTTCACTTTACAAAATAATTATAATAAAGTTCTGTATAAAGCAAATCCTATATTCCCATTAATACCAATTATATAATTGGAAACACTCTCATAGGAGAATTTATTTTTTAAGGAATAGGCTAACAATAATCAATCTATTATACCTCTGTCTTCTTCAACAAGCCCGTTCCCTTTGCCACTAGCTCTCTGTTATCCATACTGTTCCTGAGGATCCATATCTCAATGGTCATGGCTTACTTCTCTCCTATTAATTTTTTGGGGGAGGTACTTATGGCATCTAGTGACCCTAGGCTGTGGTATCACCCTGTGCTAGCATAATAAAAGTTGGCTTCACCGAAAGTTAAGTACCTACTGTGTGTTTCTACTATATAAAGATTACTAGGAGTAGGCATTGGATCTAAAGAATTTATAATCCAATAGGGGGTAGAGAACAAGTACCCAAATAGCTAAAATACATAGAAGTGAAAACTTCACAGGCAGTTTTGGATTGTTAACTTCCCTCTCCTGCATTGCTGCTGTCAATCAACAGCAAGCCCCTTCGGGAATCTTTCTACCCCCACCTTCAGTCCTTTGCTTTCCCCCTCTGTGGGCTGCTCCTCCCAGCCAGTGGGAGTCAGGGACAGCCCAAGCTCTCTCCCCCAACCAATGGGAGTGAGGGACAATGGGGGAAATACGACCCTGCTGTGTTAGGGTATAAAAACTTTGTTCCCCCACTCCTTGGGGCCTCTTCTTCATGATGAGTCATGGGGAAGATCGCCCTCTTCTCCCGGGGAAGAGAATAAACTCCTGTTCTTATCTTAAGAGATCTCTGTGTTTTGTTTTGTTTTTTTTTTAAATTAAATTATGGATGAGGATTTTTTCCATCCCAAACAGAAGGGACTAAGGACAAGGAAAAGCTATAGATAGAGAAAATGCCCTTAGAAATTTGAGTAGAGAGTTTGTATCCCAATTTGAAATTCCTTAAGTTTGAAATGTCAGGTTCTTTGAAGTAAATTTATTTCCTAGTTTGTCATTTCTTAAGTTTAATCTGTATGTTGAGCTTGGTTAAATGGAAGTATACCAATATAGAGCTCCCATGTAAAACACTTAAGTCCTTACTTAATTTGGTACATAAACTGATCTCTGTAAGGGTACTTTCTCTTCCAAATTTGCTGCTAAATGGGCCTTTCCAAATGTGAATGGATCCAGATAATTACTCATAAACATTTGTATACTTTCATTTAGATTCAGCAGACATTTATTTTTTAAAATATATTTTATTATTATTTTTAATTTTGGTGACTTCCCTCTGTTTTTTTAAATTAACTTTTGTTTATTTTTAGTTTACATCATTCATTTCCACTAGATTTTGAATTACAAATTTTTCCCTGTCTTTCCCCTACCCACCACCCTAAAACAGCAATCTCACTGTATATCCCCTCCCCCAATCTGCTCTCTCCTATACCCTCCTCCACCACCCCTCTGACTTTCCAGTAGGGCAAGATGGATCTCCCTACCCCAGTGCCTGTATATCTTATTACCCAGTTGCTAAAATATATTTTATTTCCCCCATTACATGTTAAAACAATTTTTAACATTTTTTAAAAAAAGGTTTGAATTCCAAATTCTGGCCTTCCCTTCTTCTCTTCTCCTTCCTGAGACAGTGAGCAATCTGATATATGTTATACATGTGCAATCATGTAAAATATTTCCACATTAGTCATTATGTACAAGAAGACTCCAATAAAAGAAAAAGAATGAAAGTGAAAAATGGCATGCTTTAGTCTATATTCAGACAATATCAGTTCTTTCTCCAGAGGTTGATAGTATGCTTCATCACTAGTCCTTTGGGATTGTCTTAGATCGTTGTGTTGCTGAGAATAGCTAAGTCATTCACAATTATTCATCGTACAATATTGCTGTTATTGTATATAATGTTCTCCTGGTTCTGTTCCCTTCACTTTGTATCAATTCATGTAAGTTTTTCCAGGATTTTCTGCTTGTCATTTCTTGTAGCGCAATAACATTCCATCACAGTCATATCAACAACTTGTTTAGCCATTCCCCAATTGGTAGGCATCTTCTCAATGTCCAATTCTTACCACAAAAAGAGCTGATATAAATATTTTTGTATAAATAGGTCCTCTCCCTGCCCCCCTCCTTCAATATATCTTTGGGATATAGACCTAGCAGTAGCATTACTGGATCAAAGAGTATGCACAGTTTTATAGCCCTTTGGGCATAGTTCCAAATTACTCTCCAAAATGGTTGGATCAGTTCACAATTCCACCAATAGTGCATTAGTGTCCCAGTTTTCCCATATCTCCTCCAACATCCATAATTTTCCTTTTTTGTCATGTCTAATAGGTGTGAAGAGGTACCTCAGAGCTGTTTTATTGGCATTTCTCTAATCAGTAGTCATTTGGAACATTTTTTTCACATGATTGTAGATAGCTTTGACTTCTTTGTCTGAAAACTGCCTGTTCATATTCTTTGACCATTTATCCATTGGGGAATGACTTGTATTTTTTGTAAATTTGATTCAGTTCTCTATATATCTGAGAAATGAGGCCTTTATCAGAGGTACTTGAAGCAAAATTTTTTCCCCCACTTTTCTGCTTTCCTTATAATTTTGGTTGTATTGATTTCCAGCAACCATTTATTAAATGCGTGCATAGCATAGTGTATTGAGTGGCCAGGCCTAAAGTCAAGAAGACTTGAATTCAAATTTGGCTTCAGGCCTTTATGGGTCACCCTGGGCCAGTCACTTAACCTCTGAATTATAATTGCACATACCCTCCAGGGTTGTCGTGAGGATAAAAGGAAATAACATTTGTAAAGTACTTAGTATAAAGCCTGACACGTTGTAGGGGTTATATAAATATTAGCTATCATCATCATCATCATCATCATAGTCACCCTACCACCATCACCATCACTACTAAGTGTAAGACCCTGGGCTAGGTGCTAAGAATGCAAAAATGACAAACAATAACTGTGCATAAAAGCAAGAATAGCACCTACCACTTCACCTAACTATTCACATGTTAGAAAGTACTGCAGGAGAGGTAACTTTGATATGACCATAGACAAAAATGTTGTGCTTTGATTAATGCATTGGTTAGTTTTGCAACAGGCTTTCACCCCCCCTAAAAAAAAAATCTTTGTTAATGAGGGATGGCTTGCTGAGTAGGGGAGGGGAATATATTCAGAAATAAAGGTGATATAAAAAGATTTTTTTTGAAATCCAACATATTCTTTTTTTGTCTCCAAAAAAAGTCATGAGTTTCTAGACATTGTGGGAGGGATTCTTTCTTAGTTCCTCAAATTTTGTAGCTTCCTCAAAACTAGATCTCCAGCTTTGCTTCTGAAGTAAGCTCATTTTTCCTCTTTAATTTCCTACTAGACACTTCAATGAACATGGTTGCTTTTTTTTTGCCTTTTTATGAAATGCTCCCAGTCATATCTTGTTCATTCAATGACTGTAATCACTTCCTTTAAAAAAAAAAGTCTTCCTCCAATGCATTATGGCATAGGGATGTTCATTTATTCTTGAAGGCCATGTTAGTGGTATGTAAGCTCTGGCTGTACCAAGCTAGAAGGATTATAGGTACAAGTCAATAAACCGTAAATTTGTCGTCTGTGGACCAGTCCAAGTTCAGAAAAGTTCATATTAGTTAATTGGCCACCAGGTTATTAGTTATGCAACCATAGCAACTAGTAAAGATCGTCTACTAAGACATAGAAAGGTTGTGACCTGCATAGGTGTTTGCTTATACCTGTTACTGCTTTATGGGAAATAGCTACACCAATTAAACCATGGATCATTGGAAGATGTGTAATGAAGAGACTAGTCAATGAGGGTCTCATCTTTAGAGCATCTTTAGGTTGCTTGCTACCAACCTTTACAGAAACTTGGTAAATCTGAATCTAGAAATGTGTGACCTTTTCCCTAGGGGTCTTGAATCAATTCAGAGCATAGACAGCTATCCTTTGACTGTTTCCTATTGGCTTATTTTATGGTAAAAGCTTTTTAATTGACTGCTGAGCTAGAGCAGAGTATACATACAAAAGACTCTGAAAAGTAGAACTCTCTCTCCCTGGTAGCTTTTGAGTGAGGAGAAAAATGTTTTTGGCCTCTGGGTGAGGGGAGAGAGAGAGAGAGAAAGAGAGAGAGACAGAGACAGAGAGAGAGAGAGCAAGGCAATGGTAGACACAGGCCATTAACCCATAGTCCCTATGTTCCTTTTGTCCGTGTTTTATCTATTCTTTCCTAATTTTAGGTAAATGAGGATTGGAGATAGAAGGGACAGGTTATAACCTTGTGAACTTTGAAAGGTTGGAAGAGCCACCAAAGATCCAGTAACTGGAGTCCATAGCATAATTTGCCAAGTCATAGCAACTGAATCTAGTGAGAAATCAGTCCTGAGGAACAATTTGTTTGACCATGACCAGTACTGAATTAATCCAGCTGTTTAGAACACTGTGCCTGCAAGTAAGGAAGTAGGGAAGAGACTAATTTATTGACTATGCCCCACCCAGATGGGAATTTTAATCTCTCATTGGAGGTTCTGGTTGTGGATGCCAAGAAGTAGTGTAGATATATTCATAGTTACTACTTTAAGTTTGAATCCATTCTCCCCAAGGAACAAGGTGGTAAAAGAGAATGAACACCCAGTTTAGGAGATTTTTTGTACTTTGGCTCTTGCATATCATTTCAGCAAATATGCCTTTGTAAAAGCTAATGGATATTAATTAGCTAACTGATATTGAGAAGAGATCAACTAGTCGAAATAATATTGAGGCATTATCACTAGTTAGTTGGCATTAAGGAGATGGAAACTGGTCTAATAATATTGCAATAGTAATCACTGGTTAGATGATATTGTGGAAATATTGCTTGATGGGGTCTTATGAACCGTCGCACTAGAATGACACCTTTCAGCCCTTCAGGGCTACAGAACCCAGAGAGGTAATATGGTAACCTAGCTCTGGAGAGCCAAACTGCTAGTCTAAAAGTGGATTGAGAGAGTATGCTTAGGTCCTACATATGCAACATAAGTAATCATTTGTGTGAAGGCAAGTTAGAAAAGGCAATAGTTGAGTTAGATGAGCACTCAACCTATTTCATGAGAGCAAATGTTTTCAGGCATCCACATATCCCAAAACAGAACCCTCCAGTGAGAAATTTAAGCTTTTCAGACACCACAGTGGGTGCATCATGGTTACCTTAGGCTGCATGAATGTAAGGGTCTTGCAGAGGATGCCGAAAGTTAGATCTTGAGGGAAGGGTTAGAAGTTACCAACTGCCTGTACCACTCTTGTGTTTTATGGGATTTGGAGCTGGAAAGAACCTTAGAGGTTATCTAATCTAACTCTCTAATTCTACAGATGACAAAGGAAAGGCCCAGAGAGGTTGAATGATTTTCCCAAGTTCATATGAGTTAACAAGGAACAGAGCCTGCATTTGAACATGAGGACCCTAACTCCAAAGCTACTGTCCTTTCCACTAGACTACATTGTCCCTTTATTTTTTAGTATCTTGCTTTTCACATATCCAGTGACCTTTGCTCAGTCCCCATTTTCATTAGCTCTTCTATCACATTTGACACTGGTGACTACTCCCTTGTTTCTAAAGACTCCTTCCCCTTGGTTTCCATAGTAACTGTACCTCTGGTTTTCCTCCCACCTCTCTAACTACCCTTTTTCTTCCTTCTCTTCCTGTTACCACACAATAACTATGAATGTTCTTCAAGATTTACTCCTTTCTGTACAGAACTGCCCTCAGGGAACTGATCCCACCTCATGCCTTATTCTAGCATCTTCATGCTGCTAACAGCCAGGGACCCCAACTTTACAAGTTTTGTTATAAAAAATAATAATAATTTTAAAGTGATGACAAGTAGATATGTACCACATAATATTAATGAAGCAAACTCCAGAAATCTTTCTGAATACAGTCACTGGAAGAATGGTCTTGATTCAGGAAGGATTTTTACTCATTGTGTACAGTATACCTGTCGTGGCTGTCTTTCTAAGAGCCTTCTGAAGATCTCTTAGCCTCCTTGATTCCTGATTCTCCTTGTAAGAGTCACTGGAACCTCCATACCCCCTAATTCTTGGAACTCTGTTGTATCATTATTCTGTGGTACACATCTACTTGTGTCACTTTCATGGTATATTATCAGTTCTTATCTTATTAAGTACACCCTAATAGCTTTTGACATGAGATGGCCTATTTAGACTTTTCTTTTAAGAAAACCTTTGTCTATTCCCAAGTGTTTTAAGTGGTTTTTTTAAGAAGTTTTGAAAACAATTTGGATTTGATTTTTTCTTTTCATCATGAACCAAGGTGTGTGTGTTTTTTTATTTTAGTTTTCTTCTTCTTATTTTTTTAAAACAAAATTTGTGAAGTTGGGGGCCCTACGTTCAGTTTTCATTGAAATAGAAAAGCACCTTTAATACAATGTTCACTAGAAATTAAGCAAACCATGGAAGTTTTTTGTTTGTTTGCTTTTTAAATAATAAGTTACCTTCAACTTTTTGTAACATTCCTTTAGTGTAGTGAGGTAGGAATGTAGTCTTAAAGGTTCATGGAGAGGCAAACCCCTTTGATGTCTAAAGAGAAATTGCTTTTCTATTCAATCTGAATAAAAATATTTTTAATGTATATTGTAAATTACCCAGAAATAGACTTGCAAATTTAGAAGTTCTTTAAAATGTTTTTTATATTGTCCTTTATTTAAAAAACTAGAAGAAGTATGCCTATTCCATTGATATTTTATTTTAAGTGGTTAAGGAATTCTTATATGCAGTTCTATTTTGCCTTTACGAAGTGTTTTTAAAAGACTATCTGAATTGGAGGGGGATAAAAATTCAAGAGTCCTTGAATATTTTGACAACAAAAGTGACTTTAATGATGTTCGTATCAATAATATCAAGCCAGGCATAAACCATAGAAATGAAGAGCAAATCTTAGTTTTTCTGGATTCGCTGTCTTATTTGCAGCCATAGTCTCTGGGGACCATATAAAAATTTTTTTCTCATGAATGAAAATAAAGCCCACATGAAGATCTTCCTACTCATTCACATTTTTGAAATGCCATACCAGTTCTTAGATTGCTCAGCTATTTCCAGAGTTTTTACTCTTGTCTTTTGATCTTTTCCAGCAAATTCCTTAGACAGTCTCCACTGATTTCATATATACAAAATTTAAAATCTGTAGGACTAAACTGCTTAGGATGCTGATCAGAAGAGCTGGGTGCCAATTCTTGTTCTCCTTAAAGACTGCTTTTGGAGCTGGAGAATGAAATGGCAAACTACTCTAATATCTTTGCCAAGAAAACCCCAAATGGGGTCACAAAGAGTCAGCATGACTGGATAAAACAACTCAACAACAACAAGAAGACTATTACTTATGTGCCCAGGGGTGAATTGCTCATCAACCTGAGCCTCAGTTTTCCCTTCTGTAAAATGAAGGCATTAGAGACATATTGTGGTATTGAGAAGTTGTATTGCCACAGCATGAAGCCAGGACCTGAGTTTAAATGCCAGTTCTGCCATTTAAGTCCTCTGTGTCTTTTTCTTATATAAGAGCTATTATATAGCTCCCCTTCTGTCCTTTGACACTACCATCCTACTACAGACCCTAATCACCTTGATCCTAGACAATTACAATAGCTTTGTGTTGGTCTCCCTGCATCAAATTGGTTGGTCTTGTTGCTTCAAATTTCATCCTGCTCCAGTCTTTCCTCCATTCAGCTATAGAAGTCATCTTCCTAAAGCATAGATCACCCCTCTCTTCCATAAATATCTTCAATAAACTCCAGTGGCTCCCTATTAACCCCAGGATCAAATGTACAATCCTCAGTTTGGCTTTTAAAACCCTTCATAACCTGACCTCTTCTTATCCTTCTAGTCTTTTTGCATTTTACTCCCTTTCATGTATGTTGTAATCCAGTCACACTGGCCTCCTGGCCCTTCCTCCCACAAGACAGTCCATCTCATAACTTCAAGCATTTTCAATGACCATAGTCCTCCGTGCCTAGAATATTCTGTCTTCCCTTCCTGGTTTCCTTCAAGTCTCCATTAAAATCCTATCTTCTACAAGAAACTTTTCCTAGTTCCCCTTAATGCCAATGCCTTCCCTCTGAAATTGCCGCCTCCAATTTTTATCTGTGTGCATATATTATATTTATATATAATTAGTATCATATATTTTATATATAAATATATGTGCATATATGTATGTGTATATATACACATGTGTATGTGTATATACACTATCTACATACATGCACACACAAATTTGGAAGTGGTAATCTCAGAGGGAAGGCACTAGCATTAAGGGACACTAGGAAAAGTTTACATACATACCTACATATATGCATATGTGTGCATATGTATGTATATGCATATGCACACTGTATATTATACAGTTGTTATTCAGTCTTTTTTTAATCATGTCCCGCCATTTTGTATGAACAGTGTATGGAGTGGTTTGTCATTTCTTTCTCCAGCTCATTTTACAGATGAGGAAACTGAGGCAAACAGGGTGAAGTGACTTGCCCAGGGTCACACAACTGGTAAGTGTCTGAGGCCTGATTAGAACTCAGAAAGATGAGTCTTCCTGACTCTAGTGCCCAGCACTCTATCCATGGTGCCACCTAGCTGCTCACATGTTGTACATAACATATGTCTGTATATGCATACACACACAGACACACACATGTATATATCATGTTTGTACACAGTTGTTTGCACATTATCTTCCCCCTTTAGATTGTAAGCTCCTTGAGGACAGGGTCTATTTTCTGCCTTTCTTTGTATCCTCACTACTTAGTATAGGCACTGGATAAAATGCTTGCTGACAGCTTGCCTGAGTTTCCCCATCTGCTGAATAAGGAAATTGCACAAGGTGACCCTCAAGGCCCCTTGCAGTTCTGTTATCTGTGGTTCTGTGATCTATGATTCTTAGACTAGATTATCTCTAAAGTCCCTTCCAGCTCTAAAGACCATCATGCTATGAAAGGACATTTTTACCTGTCATAGAAACTCAGCAAAAACCAGTACCTCCTCACCTGGGCCAATTCTCACAGGAATTTCAGGAGTTTAGAGCCCTGAAACTGCCTCTGGGCAATTTAGACTTTCTAATGAAACTCCAGTGAAGAGTTTGCCTTCTTCTCATTTGCAGAGGGAAGATAGAAGGGGGAATGTGAGGTCAGAGCCACTAAGTAGCAATGTTGAGTTGGTCATTAAAATGGGTAGCCTGAATCAGCAGTTACTTTGGACTTAGGGGATTTCCATGGGGAACTGTGTGGGTAGAATTCCCCTTGGATGATGGTCTAGACAGGGAGCTCACCCTTCCCACTATATTCAGTAGGAGCTTCTGCTTTCCCTTTGGGGAAGAAGCACCCCAGAAGTTTATTTTTGGGTTGAAGTACCATTTTGTATGAACAGTGTATGGGGTTGGGGGTGGGGAAAAATGGGCCGCAGCTGAAGCAAATGTTCAGTTTGAGGTGATTTCAGGAAGCATAAAGCATGGGCCATGATTTTCCCTGATATTACTCCAGAGAGGGGGTTCTTAGCCTGAGATCTAGAAACTTGTTTTTTAAAAAATATTTTGATAACTGTGTTTCACTATAGTTGGTTTCCTTGGTAACGCTATGTATTTTACTTTATGCATCTAAGAACATTCTGAGAAGGCCTCAGCAAACCGTGACACAGAAAAGGTTAAGAAGGGCTACTCATTAGAAAATGAATGAAAGAAAAATTAAAATCAATAGGTCTAATAATAATATTTAATTTAAAAATATTTCAAGGATATTTACAGGATATTTTAAGGATAAAGGATTTTCATGAGTGGGTATTCACAGGCCATAACCTGTTCAGGTTCTTAGTAGGTTCTTAAGTGGATAAAGCTCTGTACCTGCACTCGAATCCAGCCTCAGGTAATTACTAGCTCAGTGAACCTAGGCAAGTCACTTAACCTCTGTCTGCCTCAGTTTCCTTAACTGTAAAATGGAGATAAATAATAATACCTGCCAGGGTTATCATGAGTCCCAAATGAGGCAATATTTTTAAAGGGCTTAGCATGGTGACTGGCACACAGTAGGTGCTTAGTGAACGTTTCCTTCTTTCCTTCCTTATGATAATGATAATTGTTACTGTCCCTCCTATTTCTATAGTACTTTACAATTTACAAAGCACTTTCTTAAAAAACAAACAAACCTTGAATTAGGTATTACATAACCTTCTTTCACAGATGAGGAAACAAAGACTTATAAGGGTTAAGAAATTTGTCCAAAGTCACAGAGATATTTGAAACTGGATCTCCTGACTTCCAATTCATTGCTCTCTGCTACTTTCGAGGGCTAAAAATATGTTGATGAAATTAAGAAAATGCCATTTTTCAAATAGACTGAAATTCTCCTGAACTCTTTACAAGAGACAGTCTGGTGAGGTAGGACAAACACGGGCCTGGGAGTCAGAACTCAGTTTTAGTCTAAATCCCACCATCACTCGCCGACTTCAGTTGCCATGTCTCTGAGCTACTTTGTCATCTTTGAAATGGCATTAAGAATAGGTTTGGGATATGATCTCTCTCGCTCTAGGCTGCCCCTTTTGTGGCAGGAAATTGGTGACGTAGAAAGGACCCAAAAGCACAATCATTATTACTTACTGGCCTTAAGCTATTAAGACAAATTCTGTGAGGACTATGAAATTAGCCAGCTAAAATGGAATGATTTCAGTGCATACTGGAAGGAAGAAAACAAATGTTTATTAACCACCTACTATGAGGCAGTTGCTGTGCTAAACACTTTGCAAATATGATCTCATTTGATTTATCTTCACAGCAACTGTAAGAGGTAGATGCTATTATGATCTCCATTTTACATTTGAGGAAACTGAGGCAATCAGAGGTTAAGTGCCTTCTTTGCCCAGGGTCACAGTAAGTATCTGAGAGTGGATTGGAATGCAGGTCTCCTGACTTCAGGACGAAAACTCTATCCACTGTTGCCACCAAGCTACCTAAGAAGGATTCAGGATGGGTTTGTCCACATGATCAGGAGGGACAAGTACCTTGAGCCCCTTGTTTTGATCAAAATAAAAAGGGAATATTCACAATAACAACAACAGGATTTGGAGGTTTCTATGGGAGCCCTAATGGGAGCTACTTAATTGGACTGGGGAGAATCATAGCAATCATGGCTTCCCTCATATATATATATATATATATGTATATATATGTGTGTGTGTGTGTGTATGTATATATATACACACATATACATACATACATATACATATGTGTATATATATATATATACACACATACATACATACATATACATATGTATATATATTTACCATATGTCTCCCCAACCTACACCAGATTGGAAAATCTGCATATTCAAGGAGCTCTGAGCCCCAGATCCCCTGAAACTGGCCTGACGAAAATATTACTTCAGTTGTCCCAGCGCTGTCTGCTAGAAGAACCAAAAGTATAAGATCTATGCAGCAGAGTGAGACAAATTGTCAGTAGGGTCTGTGGCACTCTAACTAGTTTGCCAGACCCTTAAGAAAGTGCCATCTTCAGCCAATAAGAAGACTAGTGCTGTGTGAAATCAGAAAGGTAGCTTCTTCCTTCCCTTTTCCTCTCTCCTCCCTTTCCAGGTGTCCAAGTTCCTTCTTGTTCCTTATTTCCTGTTCTTATGAATGGAAATAATATCATTCCTAGGTCACTTGGTTTCCTCTCCAAAGGGAATGTGCATTTTGAGTCTTCCTTAAAATTGTGGGATGAAAGTTAAAAGAATGTCAGGAATTAAGAGATAAAACCAAATACCCAGATCAGAGTAGAGAAAAGTGACAATGGGACTTCCCAGCATTCCTGAAATCATACCATATCACGGTCATCTCATCTTCCTATGGGTAAGACCAGTTGTACACTTCAGGGTACTGCTCAGTATGCTGAACAACTTTGTTATTGAATGACAAGATCATTCTGTGAAATGCCCTTTCCTGTTCTTAAGTTTCCATAGCCAAAAATCTGGCTTCTGTCCCTTTTGTCAAGTGATAGACCAGCTCATTTTTCAGTAGGGGAAAGGAAGGGGATTTGGAATAAACATTTAAGTGCCTACTGTGTGCCAGTCATATGCTTTACAAATATTAACTTATTTGATCCTCACAATAACCCTGGGAGGTGGGTGTAATTATGTTTTCAATTTTTCAGTTGAGGAAACTGAGGTTAAATGACTTGGCCAGGTACACACAGTGTCTGGGGCTGGATTTGAATTTTTATTATTTTTTTTAAAAATAGTACTTTCCTGAAACCTTACTATGAGTAGTAGTGGGGTCTACAGTGATTCCCAAACTTATTTGGCCTACTGCCCCCTTTAAAAAAAAATTACTCAGCACCCCCCTGGAAATTTATTTTCTTTAACCCTTTAACATTTTTAAAAAATTTCCATCATTTCAAAAAATATAAGATATATATTTTTTAAACGACATCTTAAATTTAAAAACTTATTGTAAATTTGTGGGCTTTTTCTGCATTAGAATTTTGATGATGCAGTATTATATCATGTAACCATATTGTATTGTAAACAAGTCTTTACATGTACATATTCTTGCCCATGCATGCTAGACTTCCTGACAGCGCATGATATGCTTACCTTCCAACACTAGCTTGTTAAGACCTGTTGGTGGACTTGATCACTGATCAGTTATATATATATCAGTTATATCAGTTATCTGTTGCATTTTGTGTGTTTATTTGGAAAATAATGTAATCACTATGACTTTAACTCTGTAACATAATAGATGGAACATGTATGAATGGTTTTTCTAAATTCTCTTCTTTCCTTATGCTTCTACCACTCCCTTATTTTTATTTAATGACCCCAAATTGCACCTAACGGTAATATTGACCCCCTAGATCCTTCCAGTGCCCCCTAGGGGGAGGTATTGCCCACTTTGGGAACCTATGAAAGAGTAGCATACCTGAAATCAAGAGGCATAGGCTTGGGTCTTGGCTCCACAGCTTGGTAGCTATATAACCATGGGCAAGTCATTTCTCTGGGCCTTAGTTTCCTCGTCTATAGAAGGCAAGTAGGTGGCTCAGGGGGCAGAGCACTGGACCTTCCTGTACAACCCTGAGTGAATTATTAAACCTCTGCCTGCCTCCTTGTCCTCATCTATAAAATGTGATGATAAAAAGGTTTTTATTAGGACAAAATGAGATAACATTTGAAACGTCACTTATTATTCAATCATTTTCAGTTGAGTGCCAACTCTCGGTGACCCCATATGAGGTTTTCTTGGCAAAGATACTGGGAGTGGTTGGCCATTTCCTTCTCCAGCTCATTTGCAGATGAGGAAACTGAGGTTAACAGGATTGAGTGACTCACTCAGGGTCACACAGGAGTAAGTGTCTGAGGTCAGATTTAAACTCAGGTCTTCCTGAATCCAGGCTGGTTGCTCTATCCATTGTACCACTCAGCTGTCCCTATTTGGAAAGCACTATTTAAATGATGTTATTATTACTATTATTAAAATAATAATACTTTTACTTCTGGTCACATAGAATAGGCAAGTGGCATGTGAAATGTGAGGCTACGTACAAATTGAGCTATTGTCACTACTACTACTGCTACGGACCCCAGGGGAGACCTTTGCCCCTTACCTCAAAGGAATTTGGGTCCCGTTTGTCTACAGGCCTTGGAGAAACCCCACCTTGAATTCTCCTTGAACGTTCCCACTAGATGAAGTCTATGGTGCTTGCCTGAGGCTATAATCCTCTCAACTGGCCTTTCATTATGGCCTATACTGTTACCCTGCCTTAACCTAGCCCAGTCCTTCATTGTCTATTACCTCCACATCACACTCCTTCTCCTCCGCCCCCCCCCCCTTCCCACCCTTGATCCTATCTAGACCCCATTCTCTTAGTGCAGACTTTAGTTTGACCACTAGTCCCACCAGCCTACTGGCCACTCCCATCAAGATCCTCTCTAGACCCTCCTTGGGTCACAGGTCACGTAGACTAAAGGGCCACTCCTAGATCTCTTCCACAGTCTTTCTGTATATAAGATCCATCTTATTTCCATTAAAGCTCTCAGACTTAGTAACAGCCCACTTGTTTATGCAACCATCACCAATGCTGAGATTCTTTAAGAGTCTAGATAATACGGCAGATTTTTAGAATCAAGCCTACTTTTTTATTGCTGTTTTTATAAACCTTGTCTTTCTTTGACTGAAAGAAGGCTTGGGCTGAATTCATTTGGGCAGGACCTGCATGTCACTATTTCAGGGTTCCAGCACCCCTAAACCTCAACACTAGTACTGTTACTACCACCATCACCACCACCACCACCATTACTACTACTCCTCTTCTATTGCTACTACTACCATTACCACCACTATCACCACCAGCAGTAATTACTACTACTACTACTACTACTACTACTACTACTACTAATTTAACAAATGACCATCCTGGTCCATACTACCTGGAAGGCCAGGGAGGCATGTTACATTTCACGCTTCCCCCAGGATTCTCCAGTACCCTAAAGGAAGATGCACCCAACTTTGGAGACTGGGAATGCCCAGACAAGATCCTCAGGGTACTTCCATGTTAGATGATCTGGGAATGTTCCAAAACGCCGTTTCATTAATAATAACTTGAAATAACAGAATCAGTTACACCAGATTATCAAGTATAAGCATTATTTTCAACCAATCAAGAAGCATTTATTAAACATGCTCTACATGCCTGGATGTGTGCTAAGAGCTAGGGATACGACTGGCAAAAACTCTTAATTGGGGCATGCTGACGTCAGGGGAAGCTTTCAGACCGGAAGAAGACCAGCCAGGTGTAGTCAATCTGATTACCAATAACATGAGATAAGGCAAGGTGTGCAGCTGTATCAAGTAACTGTGAGTCAGCTTCATCCTTTGGCAGAAACTAAAATGATTTCAATCAAGAAATGGGAAGGGAAAGAGGGGTCCAAGAGGTGCAAACAGCAGGGAGTATGGTACACGAGCATTTTAAAATGAAGGGCCTACCCTCAAAACTCCTTATTTTATTTATTCTTCCTAGTCTCACGAAGCTCTTGTTTACTCTGTTGCCGGATCTAGACTGAAAAACGTCCCTATTGTGATCCTGGTTTAGGCTGATGGATTACATCCCCATTGTGGATCATAAAACAAAACGTTATGTGTCAGGGGCCTTTGGAACTTTTATGGTCTAGACTTCCTGTATCACCATTCATATCTATTATCTAACTCCTGATTTTCTTGCTAGACTTGCTCTTTGCCCCTCCCAATTCTGCTGTCTGAAAAAGGAGAAAAATATGAACAGTCTAGACTATTTCTACTTACCTTGCAGAGCCCCTAAGAAGGATGAAGTAATAAAATGATAAAAGAGTGGGAGTTCCTCCTTAGAAGAGGAGCTTCAATAAAATTCTAGGGTCCCAATGCCTCTTTGGGGATTCATCATAATAGCCGGATACCGGTAAGAGAAAAAAAAAAGGCTATTTTCCAATGTACCCTCCCTCCCCCTTCCATCTGAGGTGGTCTGCTTAGATGCTTTTGATTCTCCCCATCAGTCAATCAACTAACATTTATTAAGTTACTATGTGCCAGACATGATGCTAAGCCCTGCAATAATTCTTTTCCTACATTTTGAAGTAGGAGGTGAGAGGCAACTAGGTGTGTCAGTGGATAGAGTGCTGGGACTGGAATCAGGAAGACTCCTCTTCCTGAATTCAAATCTGACTCAGATGCTTGCTAACTGTGTGACCCTGGGCAAGTCACTTAACCCTCCTTGCCTCAGTTTCCTCATCTGTAAGATGAGCTGAAGAAGGAAATGGGAACCCACCTCTAGTATCTTTGCCAAGAAAACCTCAGCTGGGTCACAAAGAGTCAGACATTACTGAATGACAACAACAAAGTAGAAGGTATGGCCAGAGCACTACTCAGAAAACTATAGTCAGTAACATTTTGCCTTAAATCAGGAATGCTTAACCTTTTTGTAAGTTATGGACCTCCTTTGGAAATCTGTTAAAGCCTGTGGATCCTATCAGAATAATGTTTTCAAATGTATAAAATAAAATTCCTAAGATTTCCAAGCTATGGAAGTATATTTAAAAACCTCTTCTTCAGTAAAATAGAAAATAACAGAAATAATATTTTCTTCTAATAATAATATTTTAAAATAACAATTAAAATAATTTTTCAAAATAGTGCTTTCTTTTCAAACTCCTGGGAAAAGCCCCTTGGAGGAAAAGCCACCTTGGAAGATGGAATGGATCAGAACGAAAATTAAGAAAATTTAAAAAGACCTTCCATCAGGTGAACGGGTTAAGAGTAATTACCAAATTTAACTTCATCACCCTCCACATCCCTGAAGGGCTTCGCTTACTGTCCCACCTAAAACCCTTCAGGGTTCTGTTTTCTTGACTCTGGAATGTTGCTCCAGATTGTATTTCAAGACGTCTTTTCCTTGTTCAAGGTTCCTATAAATGTTGCTTGAAGTCAGAGAGCAGACTATTCCAGTTTGGACACCTTTCGCTATAAGCTGGAAATGTATTAATTAAATTAATTATTAATGGTAATTGTTAAATTACATTTTGGGGGCAGATGGGCCTGTATCAAAGAGCACTATATTAGTGTTTATATTTTGTATTAAAGTATTTATTTTTAGTTTTCAACAACCACTTCCATAAGTTTTGAGTTTTTCCCCCCTCCCTCCCCAGGAAGGCTTACAATCTGATATGGGCTCTACACATACATTCCTATTAAATGCAATTTCACATTAGTCATGCCGCATAGAAGAGTTATAACAAATGAGAAAAAACAGAAGAAAGAAAAAACAAAACAAAAAAGAAAACAATCTGCTTCGTTCTACATTCCAACTCCATAATTCTTCCTCTGGATGTGACTGACATTTTCCATCATGTATTCTTTGGAATTGTTTTAGGTCCTTACGTTGCTGAGAAGGGCTGAGTCTATCAAAATTAGTCCTCGTACATTGTGGCTGTTACTGTGTACAATGTTCTTCTACTTCTGCTGCCCTCACTCAGCATCAGTTCATATAAGTTTTCTTTCAGGTTTCTCTTAAGTCTACCTGTTCATCATTTCTTAAAGCACAATAGTATTATATTACATTTATATACTGCAACTTGTTTAGTCATTCCCCAACTGATGGGCATCCCCTTGATTTCCAGTTCTTGGCCACCATAAAAAGAGCTGCTATAAATGTTTTTGTACATGTGAGTCCTTTTCCCATTCTTATGCTCTCTTTGGGATACAGCCCTAGAAGCGGTATTGTTGGGTCAAAGGAGAAAAGGAAGTCAATGATATTAAAATATGGTTATCAAAAAAAATTTTTTTTCAAGAAATGTGATGGACTCCAGGTTACAAACTCCTGCTTTCAATCTTCTTTTTGATGCTTCTCTCACTTCTTTTTTTCAGACAGTGGCCTTGGCTTTTATCCCAATTTCCCCCAGTCACTTGTCCAAACTCCTTAGGAAATTCAACTTAACTCCACATCATCCAAGAAGCATTTATTAACTGCAAGGATTGCAAAGACAGAAATGACAAACATTCTCAAGGGTCTTACATGCTAGTGAGGGATAGCTACAACATGTGCCCAGATAAGTTATATAAGAAATAATTTGAGGAGGGAGAGAGTATTAACAATAGGGGTCAGGAAAGTCTTCTGCTAAGAGTTAGTATTGTTGGTGATAGAAAACTGAAGTTCAGTCAGTTAGTGAAAAAATATTTATAAATAAACCTACTATGTACCAGGCATTATGCAAAGTCCTGGATTAAAAAAAGGAGGCAAAAGACAGTACCTGCCCACAAGAAACTCACAATTCAGTAGAAATTCTGGAGCAATATTGGGGCTGGACATACAGTTTGAGAGTCATCTGCACAGACATGACAAATTAACCCATCAGAGTAACTTCTTTGCTAATATTTTATTTAAAATTTTTGTATCAGTCAAGTCTAAATGGGTGCATGATC
>CM053582.1:437206080-437254652 GCA_028627135.1 Pseudochirops cupreus
GTACAATGTGAAAGTATTTGCAGATCCTATACGTGATTGCACGCCACCATGGGGGGGGGAGGGAAAGGGAGGGGAGAAAATCTGAAACTCAAGGGATTGTGGAACTGAATCTTGTAAACTAAAAGTAAATAAAAAATTTTAAAAAATTTAAAAAAAAAGGAAGTTCTAGTGGCTTCTAATTGCCTTTAAGATTAAAAAACAAACTCTTCTATTTTGCATTTAAAGCCCTTTGCAATCTGGATCCAGTCTATATATCTTTCATGCCCTCAATTTTTTAGCTACTCTGTACTACTTACTGTTCAGAGGTTGTTTCTTGTACTTTGAATGAATTCTTCACCACTTAACAGGCCTTGAGGGAGACAGTGCAGAGCCAAGGTGAAATATACTAATGCCTATTCAGCAGTCATGTAAACTGCTTCATGTTCCAATATTTAAGGCTCAACCTCCTGGGAGAGTGAAATGACAGTTATTTTTGTGGCTTAAGTCTCTGTCAGTACACTGTTGTGATAACTTTTTGATTAGCATTTTTTGTGTGCGTGGAGGAAATAAAATACCTGTCCTATACCTGTATTACATTGCACAATGAGTACTTTTCTAGTCCTCCTTTTGGGGAGATCCTAGTCATGAGTGAAACATAAACTTTAAGTAAATCTGTCCCCAAAAGCATTGGGATGGTGGTAAAAAGAGCCAGAATGTGAGAAAATGAACCTGACTCTTCTTCTGGTTGGTCAAGGTCCTCCAGGACTAGATCCTGTCTATACAATGTACTTAGGTCTGGAGTCTAAGTGCAGTGGTGGGGAACCTGCAGCCTCAAGGACACATGTAGTCTTCTAGGTCCTCAAGGCCCTTTGACTGAATCCAAACTTCACAAAATAAATCCCCTTAATAAAATTACTTGTTCTGTAAAACTTGGACTCAGTCAATAGTCTGATTACCTAGAAGGTCAAATGTGGCTTCAAAGCCACAGGGTCCTCACCCCTGAAGAGGTTATCAGATGAGTATGAAGAAGAGGTCTAGAGTGAGTAGAGTAGTCAAAGTACTTGGTAGTCTAACAGCAGAATTTCAAAGTTTAGGATCTTGGAAATGGTAGTTCTTCAAGATGTTGATATCCAAGCTGGCGTGTGGCTGATGTGGGGTGGAATGGAGCAATGGATTAGGGTGTTAAGAGCATTGCCACCATAAATATTGAAGACCCTGAAGATGGTAAGATACAGAATGGAAAGGAAGACTATGAGTCAGGTTCTAAGGTCACCGAGGAAATGAAGAGGTTGGTAGATGACAGCAACAAGCCCCAACTACTCTAGTCTGCATTGCTCTCTCTCTTCTTTAAACTTCTAAAGCACTTAGAACCTATACCACAAAAATTAGCATTTCTATATACCAAACTGTAGGATATTAAAACTCAAAGAAGCCATGAAGATCATGTAATTCAACTCCCTCACTACACAGATGAAGAAACTGAGGCCTAGAGTAGTAAAGGTACTTCTCTTTAGTCACAAAGAAAATAAAAGAGCTAGGAGCCAGGCCAACATTATTTTTTTGACTCCAGATATTTTCTCCTATATCAATTTAATTCAATTCAGTTTCAATAAACATTCATTAATCAGTGGCAAAGGGCAAGGCAAATCATCCCACTTTATTGAAATTCATTCTTAGATCAATTTTAACTCTTACACAAAAGTCCTATTCATAACAGCACGTATGAGCTGGTACAAAAATGAAGTAAACCCAGATTTTGATTGTTGTACTCACAGCATCTTCCTAAATGCTCCCTTGGCTCCTGGTATGTCACATGATGTTTGATTAGCTAGAGTCACAAATCATTATCTCTGTATTTAGTAGCTGCATAATTCACAGGATCCTATACAGATAGTACAAGATAGCTTAGAGATCACCAAATTTGACCACCTAACTTTACACATGAAGAAACTGAAGCCCAGAGATGAAGTGACTTTGTCAAGATTATAGTGCCTCAAACACACAGTAGCTATATGACCCTAGGCAAGTCACTTAACCTTTTCTTCCACATCTGTGTATCGAGGAATACAACAGTATCTACCTCCCAGCGTCGTTGTATTAAATGACTATAAAGTGCTTAGCATAGTGCCTGGCATATTGCTATTACCGTTATTACTATTACACTACTACTAAGCCAAAGAGATGGGATAAGAACCGTATCCTTGCATTCCAAATCAGTGTAATCCTAACCACACCATGCTGCTTTGTCTTGTAATGTTGTCTAATTGTTTTGCATGTGTATTTTGTTTTTCCTCCAAATAACTATGAAATCTTTAAGGGCAGGAAGCATGTTTTCTATATGTCTTGCATGTTTTCCCTCTATAGTTCCACCACCTCCTTATGCCAGCACCTAGCATATAAGCAAAGATCTCCATTTCCATGTATTCTTCAATTCTGTCCTTTTCCTTTTCTTTGCTCAATCAGGGATAAGGTTGTGCTAGTTATCTTCAGGTCTTTTACCTCCGACAATTTTGCTTTGGATAAATATGGCATTTAATCTCTAGCAGAGACTCTAATGACCCTCTTCCCTATAACTGAATCCTTAGATTTGAGATGCACTTTGAGCTCTTTGGAAGCTGCAGCTCATAATGCAGAAGTTGACCATCTGGAGAGTTGACAGCATTGGTTGTGGTCTATGAGACACCAAATCCTGGAGAACTACCTCTTTAGAAAAGTTATTAATACTTCCTTGTACCATGTGCCTGGATGAACTTTAGCAAGGAAAAAAAGGCTTTCATGTGCTTATGGAGAAAGGTCCTCTTTCTCCTTCCTTCTTCATTGCTTCCTATTCCTACCTCTTTGTTAAGAGAAGTACAGCTTGCAGAGAATAGTCAACATACAAATGAACTGCGTATTTCAGGATGTTGTTTGAGGTATGTCATATACGATTGGGGGTAGGTGGGGTGTGGGGGAAGGGAAAGGAGATTTTCTTTTCTTCTACCCATTTTTTTTTTCGTATTTTGTTTAACTCCCCTCTCAGGACTTCCTTAGTGATTTTTTTTTTTGGAGGGTGGAAGGCAAGGCAATTGGGGTTAAGTGACTTGCCCAAGGTCACACAGCTAGTAAGTATGTCAGGTGTCTGAGACCAGATTTGAGCTCAGGTCCTCCTGACTCCAGGGCCAGTGGTTTATTCACTGCCACCTAGCTGCCCCAGTGATTTTTTTTTTAAATCAGGTATTCTTAGTGATATCATCCAGCAATGTTACTACCAGAACTCTGATCCTGGTGATTTGTACTTTCTGGCTTTAGTATATAGGGCAGGGTCCTGCTAGTTTATCTTCAGGACATAGTGTAGATAGCACTGATGAAGTACAATGAGTACCATGCAGAATTGGAATATAGTTCATGTTTCATGCCTAGAAAACAGAAAAATCTATCCTCACATGAAACCTGGATAGGAATATATTGATATTATTTTTCAAGTAACAGTTATTTGTAGAGTTGAGTGGGGTATACAATGGATGTTATATATTAAATATAAACATCTTCACTGACATTCAAGCAAAAGTCACTGATAAAAATCATAAAAGCTGTGTTAATGAATATCAAAGAAAGACATCCAGTCAGCCAATCAAACCAGAATCTCTAATCAATCAAAAAGTATTTATTAAGTGCCTACTATGTGCAGGCATTATGCTAGACACATAAAATGAGTAACGTGGGAATTAAAAACTAAAAACCAAATTAGGTTTACAAAAACACATATGTATATACACGCATGTAAACAAAATACACTCTGAGTATTATATTAGTCTAGGTTGAAGTTAGGGGACCAGGTTTTCATTCTTAGCTCTGGCACTGATTCACTGCATGGTTTGAGGCAAATTACTTAACTGTTTTAGGCCTCAATTTCTCCACCTGGAAAACAGAAATTAAAATAACTGAAAGAATGAGAATATGAAAATTAGAAAATTCACAAACTTCTTGGAGATAAAAGCAAAAACAGAATATTCAACTCTCTAAACATAAATGATAAGTTTCCATGTTACCCCATTACTTCAAAACCCCCAATTACCAGGAAGATTCTGATTTATTTAGCAAATATTTAGTGATTTCTCCTCCTCTCATTATGTAAAGCACCTATTTTACAAAAAGATAAAAGATCCTGCCATTCAGGACCTTACTCTCTAGTAGTCACTAAACAAATTATTACAAAGACTTTTGCTTTCTAATGCTAATGTTTATGTAAGCAAAGATATATCATTAAAACAAGAGCACTAGTGGCAAGAGGAGTTCGTGGTTTCTCAGTGGTTGGCTGACATGCAGCTTCCCCATGCAGCCCTGTCTGGTTCAGAAAACTGGAAAGCAGTGTGACAGATATTAAGTTAAAATCAACATCTCGAATCATACACCCACATAAAGCTCCAAATGGATAAATGTCCTAGATATAAAAGATCGTATCATAAATTACAGGAGGAAGGAAAAAGATGCCCTTCATAACTATGGATAGATATGTTCATGACCAAACAAGCAATAGAGAGAAGGTAAAATAGAAAGTTTGATAGAGAAGTAAAATATAAAATTATAATTACATAAACTTAAGTTTTTGCACAAGCAAAATCAATGCAGTTCATATTAGAAGGGAAACAGTTAACTTACGGAAAAAAATCTTTGCAGTAAGTTTATTTGCTAAAGGCCTGATTCTAAGATAGAGAAGGAACTGATATAAATATATCAGAAGAGCCGTTTCCTGACAGATAAGAATTATTAGAACTCAGGAGGCATTCTCCCAAAGAAACAGTAACACAAAGAAGGTTGTATAGGACTTAAAAAGACAACAGTTCAAATCCTATCTTAATAGCTATGTGACCCTGGACAAGTCATTTAACTCCTCTGGCTTTGGTTTCTTCATCTATGAAACAAGGATAATTAAAATAATATAATACATAATTGAATAAAAAATAATTTAACTCACATTTGTGAAAATCAGAGAAGATAACATATAAAGTACTTTGCAAACCTTAAACAATCAGCTTTTATTATAGGAGCAATAATACTATTTTGAACAACCTTGAAACCTAACAAGTAATTATAACATTTCAATAGTAATCCCCTTTAAATTCTACCTATACACATACTTCCTGTAGATTAGCCATTCACCTACATACATATATATATGTGTGTATGTGCATATGTATATATATACATACATATATACACATACACACATATATACCCCTAATAGACGAGACTTTCACCTATACCTACACAAACACCCACCTTACAGATGGACCTTTAACCTACACACACACAAACACACACACACTTTACATATGGCCCTACACACAACACACCTGGGAAATAGACCTTTCACCTACACACACACCTTATAGGTGGGACTTTCACTTACACACATCCCTTTATAGACTGGACTTTCAACTATGGACATAAACCTAGAGATGGGACTTTCACCTACATGTACATAAACACACACCTTACAGATGGCCCTACACACAAACACACCTTAGATATGAACCTTTAACCTATACACACTCACACACACACACACACCCCCCTTCTAAGTAGGACTTTTAACAATGGACATACCCTAACCCTAGAGATGGGACTTTCAATATACACACACCTTAGAGATGGGCCTTTTCCCTACACACATATCTTATAGGTGGGATTTTTCACCTACACACACCTTATAGGTGGGACTTTCATCTACACCTTATAGACTGGACTTTCAACTATGTACATAAACCTAGAGATGGGACTTTCAACTATACACACACCTTAGAGATGGAACTTTTCACCTACACACACACATAAACACACCTTAGATATGGACTTTTAACCTACACACACAAAAACACACACACATACTTTATAGATTGGACTTTCAATAATGGACATACCCTAGAGATGGGACTTTCACCTACACACACACACACACACACACACACACACCCCTTTGAAATGAGACTTTCACCTACAGACACACACACCTTAGAGATGGGACTTTTACCTACACACCTTACAGGTGGGACTTTTCACCCCCACACACACATCCACACCCACACCCACACACACTCCAACCCCCCAGCCCTTAGAGATGGGACTTTTCACCTACCTACACACACACACACACACACACACACACACACACACACACACCTTAGAGATGAGACCTTTCACCTACACACACCTTACAGATGGGACTTTCACTTATAGACGTTCACGTAGACACACCCTATACCATGGGACACACACTCATGGTCACCCACAACCTCCCCCGGTAGCGTGTTTCACTTCCACACTATCAGGCCCTGGGTGGAGGAAATCACTGCGCGGCGGGGCGCTCTACCTACTCCTGCCAAGCAGGCAGACTGGGGTCAAGCAGCCCAGTCCAGCCCCCGGGGCCCCTTCCACTCCCCGAAGGCTGGGGGGCAGCCGGGTTCAGATGCGGGCCCAGTCGCTCTCCAGGTCCACGAGGAGTCTTTCCGGTCCTCGCTTCCTCCCCGGGACTTTTGGGAGCTATGTGGCATCAGGCTACCTCTCCTGCCTACGCACCATCAGTCCTCCCCTCTCCCCCACGCCCAGACTCGAGCCTGTATCTGTCACCCTGCGCTCCAGCACTGGCTCTAAAGCCCGCTCTCTGGCGAAGTCTGGAGCACCTCAAACACCGCGGCCCAAGCCGGTGTGAGCAGCTGCCGCCACATAGTCAGCTGGGCGGGCTCTCAGAACGGCTCTGTGGCCTTTCCCCATTGGAGCTTGGTTGTCATGGTATCAGTGACCTTAGAACTCTCGGGAAAAGTTTCCGGAAATTAAAGAGAAATTACTTCCAGGGTTGCCCTTACTAATCATGGTGGATGGCAACCGTCTACGATGCCAGAAATGCAGGAATTTAAGGGACTAATTCTCATTTAGCCCACTTCAGCATATTTAATATACTCCTCCTCGTGGTTATCAGTGTTTTGTTCTGGTCTAGTTTCTCTCCAGGTTTCCCCCAGCCGCCGTCTGCCAGTCTCCAAGATGGCGCCAGCGGCATCTCAGTGTCGGAGGCCGGTCCCATGGTCCCCCGGTTCCGGCGCGGTGAGGAGGCCCCCGGAGCTGAAGCGGTGGCTAGCACTATGTCCCGGTTATCTGACCCTCGTGTTGCCCGCGGCCCCGGCTCGCTGGTGCTTCTGCTCCTGCTCCTGCTCGGCCCCAGCTCGGTCCTCACCATCTCCTTCCACCTGCCCGTCAACTCCCGCAAGTGCCTTCGAGAGGAGATTCACAAGGACCTGCTGGTGACGGGCGAGTACGAGATCACCGACCAATCTGGGGGTGCCGGCGGCCTGCGAACCCACCTCAAGGTGCGGAGGGGCAGCGGGCCGTGAGCCCACGAGGGCGCTCCCGTGGTCGGCCACAGACTCCGGCCGCGGTAGAAGGGTTGGGCGGGCCGAGGCCTAGGCTTACGGACCGGGCCGGGCCCACAGGGATCACCCGTGGCGTGTCACCAGGGCAGCCCTTCACCCTGCTTCCCCTTCGTGTTAAGGGGACCCCGGCCCGAAGGCAGGAGCTAGGCAGCTTCACAGAAATGCCCCTAACCACCCCAGGGCAAGCCTGGTCCTTGTCCCTCCTCTCTGGGACCCGGGGCCCCAGTCAGAGACTGTCCCCGAATTTGGTCTCCCGTGGCCCGTCCCTTGTGATTCGGAGAAGTCCCATGCCAGGAAGCACAGGAGGCTCCCAGCTGGGTGTTCAGATCCCCAGCAGGGTCATTATTTGCTGCCTGTGGAACCTTGAGAAAATTATTTCACCTCTCTGTCTCAGTTTCCTCATCTGTAAAGAAAAAAAAGGAGGGGGGGGAGGATCCAGATTATCTCACAAATTCTTTCCAGTTTTAGAACTGCAAATTGAGTATGATTTAAATATAATGGGGATTTTCATCTATATTCATGGGGACTCCTATTCTTCAGGGAAAGGAAACAGGGTTTACATTTTATTTCTTAGTGTTTTGGGAGGAGAGTGGTGAAATTTTGACATTTTTACATCTAGATTAGAGTGTGTCTTCTTCCCTTTCTAAATTTGACCATACAGAAACAACAGGGAACCTTCCACCCCATTTATCATCTAACTTGTGTGTTAAGCTGTCAGCTACCATATGGTAAGACCTATTCAGTCTTTAATGCTGTTGAGTAGGTCGTCTCTGTCCTGAAGTCTGTATTCCTTCGAGTTTGATATAAATCCTAACTATAGAATGGAATTAGTGACAGGGTGTCTATCACACATCCCAGCTTGTTACTATTTCTTACACTGAAAGAGTAATGCCAGTAGAAGTTAGGTTTGCTTTATTTCCAGAATGTTATAATTAATCACCTAAGCAACAAGATTCAAGTCAGCAAACCAGAATCCATCCCTGGATTTTGATAACACTATATTTGTACCTCTCATTCACTTAGTATATTCTACTCTATACCGTATCATAGTTATTTTTATACTAGTTTTAGTTACCTGAGTAGATTTCAAATTAAGAGCAGGGATCATATTCATCTGTATAGTTCCCTCATCATCATCAAAATTCTTTGCGCATAGGTGGCACTCATTGATTAAAACGAATGAATTGTTCCCACCCTCAGTAACATTTTTTTATCTATGGGTAGTTTACTCTGTTTTTTCATTTCATAATGCCTTTTTTTTTTTTTTTTAAAGAATAGAGCTTCCTTGTGAGCAAAGCAAATAATCCTAGGGCAAGGCAATTCTTTTCACCTGTTTCAGAGTCTTACCACTTAATTTTTCAAAGTTTCTGTGGGATAAGACCATGACTTATATCTGAGGTCTTGGTACCCAGACTTTGGTTTAAAACTTTTTTGTTTGAATTTATCATTAGATTTAAATAAAATATCCACTCACCATTCTTTGTTCTACCTTCTGTTACAGATGATCTTTTCTTCAGTTACTATCCCACCACAAACTTTGTCCCCACCAGATAGATCAAGAAAGTGACTGGGGAGAAATTTTAGAGGCTCAGATATGACTCTTTGGGGTTCATATTTCAGACTTTAAAGTGAAAGTTTATGGATATAGCATCTTATAGACTCAGAAGCTTAAAGCTGAAAGAAACCTTAAATTCATCTAGATAAGAGTTGTCTGAACAACTATTGTTGTCTGACCCACAACAGTTGTGAATGTAGCCCAAACTAAGCTAAATAGTAAATGGGAAATATTTAGCAAAGTAAGTAAAAATATAATAAAACACAAATAATAGTACATTTTAAAACTAAATCAGTATGTAGCCCACCAGGGTCCTTATGTACAGATTTGTGGCTTGTTTCTATTTGAGTTTAATATCACTACTGTGGACCAACCCCTTCACTGTACAGATGATGTAACTGAAGTTCAGAAAGGTTAGTGACTTACTTCAAGTCACAGAGTTTCTTAGTGGCAGAAATGGTGGTTTTTATATCTGGTCCTATGATTCTGTGAGTACAAGACACCTAATTAGAACAATAACAATATTTTGAATTTACCTATTATGTAATTACATATTGAGGGAGTCTACTGCCAAGTGAGTCCTGATCCCAGCTCATCTACCTACTGAGATATTCCAGGAAATGTAGCTAATATTTCTCAGCTATACATTGGGGAATGGTAAAATGGCACTTTGTCAAAGGGCCTACACACCAAATCAGTGTCCTTAGGCTGTGTTGCTGAATAAAAAGAAGGTGTGATACAGGCGGATTGTAAAAAAAAAAAAAGACATCTTATACAAAAAAGACTGTTATGAGCAAGGACCTTATCTGATCTTTACTCTTAAGTAGTAGGATACATCTTAGGAGTGCTCAGCTATTTCACAGAAAAATTTTAATAGTATCTTCCCTGTCTTGACTCAAAAGTGAGTGGATAGTCTGAATCTCCTATTCTATTTGAAACAAATCTCTGTGGCAGTGGTAGGTAAAGAAAGTATACTTTTGACCACAAAGAATTCTAAGTATTAACTTTCTGAATTCAGAATCCCAGTGTTGTTCATTACTATATGTTAGCTCTTTTTCCACTATACCACACTCTGGTCCCATTCTTTTAGACCTGTTGTTTGAGTAGCATAATCCAAGAGCAACAGATTGAGTATGTCTGCTTTTGGATTCAGGTAGATGAGTGGCTTTTGGTGTCCAAGGCCCGGAAGAACCTGTCTGGGATAGAAGAACATTGAGTGTTAATTAGATATAAGTTGCAGTTTAGTAACCAGTCAACAAACATCAACAGTCTCTGTCCTTAAGGAGCTTATGTTTTAGCTGAGGAGACAATGTTTACAGAATTATATGAAGAACAAATATGAAAAATATATGGAAAGGGTAAATTTCCGATAGCAGGAGGTCAGAGGAGCTGAGGGAATCAGGAGATGCTTTATGACGATGTCTCTCAAGCAGAGTTCTGAATAACATGAGAGATTCTCAGAATCAGTAGTGAGGTGGTGTTGTATACTAGACATGGGGACCAGTCACTGTAAAGGCACGGAAACTGCAGATGAAGTGTTCCTTGTTTGGAGCAGCAGCAAGCCTGGTTTGGCTGCACCAGAGAGTGGTAAAAAAGGAGTAATGGTGTAAATTAGGGCCCAATTGGGAAGAGTTTGCAACCAAGAGTTTATATTTGATCATGAAGGAAATAAGGAGCTACTGCAGTTAATTTAATAGTAGAATGACATGGTCAGACCTGCATGTTAGGAAAATCATTTTAACATCTGTGTAGAAGATGAATTGGAGAGGGGAGAGACTTGAGGCTGGGAAACCAATTAGGAGGCTATGGAAGTATTCTGGGTGAGAGGTGATAGTCTGGTTCTAGGTACTGGCTATGTGAGTAGAGAGAAGGGGACTGATTGAAATGGTGTGGAAAGTAGAAAGACAAGATTTGGCACCTAATTGATGGGTGGAGAGTGAGGGGGAGAGTAAGGAACCCAGGGATTTGAGGGTGGGAACTTGGGGACATAATACTTTTTCAAACAATCATATTCCCATTGGGGTTGTCAGTCGGAGCCTGCATGTCCAACTTCGAAAAATTAGTTATGAAAGGAAATAATGTATGTGAAATTCTTTGTAGACTTTGTAAGTTCTGTATAAATTCACCAAACCTTTACTAACCTCCTGCTGTGTGCCAAGCACTGTGTTAGACAGTGACTACAAATTCCAAAGTGAGATAATCCTTTCAAGGAACTTAAATTCTGCCACATGCTGCAAGGATGCTCTGAAGTCTCTTGATTTATATCTCATAAAATTTTGTATTTATGGGGTAGTTCTGTTCATCATTTATACTGTGTTAAATTAAGAACTGCACTGCCAATCAAAATAAAGAGAATTTTAATTTTTCTATTAGATGAACTTAACAGGATTGAGGATAATTTACGTTTTAAAAAAATTTATGGAATAAAACAAGCATTTCTATAACATTCTGTAACATTATTATAATAAAAAAGATGATTATAAAAATAATTTACTTTTTAAAGTGCTTGGATGAAGTACTAGCCCAGGTTCAAAGGAAGATTGGGTTCAAGTCCCACCTCTAATATATATTGGCCCAATAACCCTGGACAAGTCACTTAGCATTTCAGGACCCCCATGTAACTTTCTAAGTTGCAAACCAGGTGTGGCCCTGCATTGCTAGAGGCATTTTTTTAAACTATGTATTTCATTTGGTCCTGTTCAGAAAAAGTGTTGACTGTCACAAAATTTTGGTCAAATAGATATCAGTCAATCATAAATGACTGCAAGAACTAGAACTGCTTTTGGGTGGTCTATACTTGTGAAGTTTCACTTCTGTGAAAGACTTTACAGGTTGTATATATAGGTATTTCATTACCGAAGAGTTGAGACTGATTCTAATCCAAATCCCTTGTGAGTTATATATTTCATTCATCACTCTTTAATAATCTAATTGGTGTAATACCCAGAAATAGTCATTTCCCATAAATGGTAATTAACAATATATTTTTACCAATGAAATGATCACTTGTGTTGTTCACATGTAGAACCCTAATAAATAACAACCGAGTGGCTTATAAGTAGGAGAGCTAAACAGATGACTTCAAGAGCAGCCCAGGCCTGGGTTATTAATACTCCACCATAAGAACAGACTGAAAGTTTTAATGAAGTGGTGTGGCATATGGGAAAATGTTGGTTTTACAGAATCCATTTCACCAAAAATTGTAAATGCTTCTTTTTTTTTTACTGTAGTTTTCAGACAGTTTTTATTTGAAACCAAAGTATTTCAACTTATCACAACTGTCAAGTATATATCTCCCCCACGATATTGTCAACAAAAGGCATGTTTGAGGAAAGAGAACAATTCTTCTTGTTCAGTTCAGAAGCAGAATCATTTGTTTTTATTGACATTTTCCCTGAATCCTAAATTTTCCTCCCCATCTCCTCTCATATTCTAGGGAACTTTAACATGCATATTGATACCTACTCATTTCCCATAAACTACTTCGTTCCTCTGCTATACACAGAGATAGTTTCACCCTTGATATTCCTATTTCTTACAGCCTCTAACTCTGAAGTTCCTTCATTTGATCATAATCTTTTTTCTTTCCATTTTTACCTATGATTTATGACTCCTAACTTTGTCCTTTGTCCTCACTGTGACCTACATTCCCTCCACTCATTTTCATTCCCACGCCACGAGCCTTGAACTGTTTCTTCCCTTCGCGATCTCAGCTCCTTGGTAAACCAACTCATATCAAACCTGTTACTGCTTTTACCTATTGCCAGTAATACCTTGCCAAACCCCAACCCTGGATCATTCCTGCCATCTCCTCCCTTTGCTCCTAATCATGTACTTCTAAACAAAAATTTGCTTACTCCGTTCACTATAGATTTATGTTATTGCGCCTTAAATTCCTGTAGTGAGGCAAATCAGTTAGCCCTGCCACTATTTTAACCTTTTTTTCCTCATCTTTTCCATAGTACTTCCTCCCCTTCCCTTTGAACTAAGAACTTTGCCTCCTACTTCACTAAAAAAAATGGAGGCTATTTAGTGAGAATTCCCCTTCTTCCTACTTCCTATCATTCAGACA
The DNA here is from genome assembly GCA_028627135.1 of Pseudochirops cupreus. Classification (NCBI taxonomy): domain Eukaryota; kingdom Metazoa; phylum Chordata; class Mammalia; order Diprotodontia; family Pseudocheiridae; genus Pseudochirops; species Pseudochirops cupreus. Next base: position 437,219,090 of record CM053582.1, read on the forward strand.
GATTCCCTCACTCTCTCTTCTTTCACTCTCGTCTCTGATTGAGAGATGGTTCTTCTTGCCAATTCCTTTATTTGCACCTTTGTCCCTATCTCCTTCTGACCTTTCCAGCAATATCCCCACTGTCAACTCCACGCTCTTATCTTTAATCTCTATCTACTGACTTCTTCGCTGCTTCCTGCAAATATGCTCATGCCTCCCCCATTCTTTAAAAACTCTCATTTGATCATTTAGGTCCTCATCATAGATTTCTGATTGGTCTCTCTGCCTCAGGGGTTTCCAATTCAACATCACTTCCTTTTTTAAAAAAATTATCACAATTTTTTTGGTAAATAGTATTTTATTTTTTCCAACATTGATTTTTATAAGAGTATGAATTCCAAATTTTTCTCCTTCCCCAAGACAGCAAGCAATCTGATGTAGTTTATAGATGTGCAATCATGTTAAACATATTTCTACATTAGTCATGTTGTGACAGAAGAAACAGAACAAAGGGGAGAAACCACAAAAAAAAAAAACAGTGAAAATAAGTCTGCTTCAATCTGTATTCAGACTTCATAGTTCTTTCTTTGGATGTGTATGGCATTTTCCATCATGAGTCTTTTGGAATTATCTTGAATCATTGTGTTACTGAGTAGAGTTAAGTCTATCATACTTGTCAATATCACTCCCTTGCACTGAATTCCAGTGACTCCTTTTTCCTTCCAGGATCGAATAGAATGCTGTTTGTCTTTTAATGGTTTTTATAACTTGACTTTTTGCTTTTTCCAGTGTTCATATCCTTTACTTCCCTCTACACACTCTACCATCTGGCTATATGGACCATTCCTCAAAGCATAACACTATCTCCTGTACTGTATGTCCCTCTTGCCTAGAGTGCTCTGTCCCTTCACCTCCGCCTTTTGAGTTTTTCCGACTTCAAGACTTGATACTCATCTCACTTCAGCAAGACTTCCTTGACACTCTTCCTTCCCACCCCTCTGACCTTTACATTTCATCTAACACAGACACACACACACACAGACACACACACACACACACACACACACGTCATGTGTGTACCAAGTTGTTTATGTTGTCTCCCCTATTAGGATATAAGATCCTTGAGGGCCAAGACTAGTTTCTTTTTTCTTGACTTTGTATCCCCAGTGCTTACCATAGTGCCTGGCATATAGTAGATACCTGAATAAATGGTTGTTGACTGACTGACTAGAGGATGAATGAAATAGGAGAGGGGAGGAAAGGGCCCTTTCACAATATTCTATTTGGGCTCCTGGTTATTAGCATTAGGGACTTCAGTGTCCTGGGGGTTAAATGGCTTAAAGTACTAAATGACTAGTTTTCTTTTGCCTTTTTACAAACAAGTTTCTAAATTTAAATTTAAAAATTAACACTTGTACTTCCCTTTCCTCAAAAAAAAGGATTGTCTTTTTATTATTCTTTCTTACTGAAAAAAATGATAAAAACAAAGAAGACTGGCTTCTTTCTTTAGCTATGATAGAAAGAAAAGACTAGTCTTATGGTTTGAGTTTGCCACTTCATTTCTTTGTGTTGGCCCTGGAGATCTTCTAGAGTAGAACTGCTAGGGAAGCGGAACAAATTTAAAACATTGTCATTGGTGTGTTAAAGCTGGTTCTTTTTATGTGAAGTGCTGACTAGTGGTTAGTCCCACGGTACGGACTCTGTGTATGCACACACCACATGGCTGTTCTGACAGTGGAGTCCTCTATGAAGTCAGCCAGCTGACCAAGGACCATAATTTGAGCTCTCATAAGCTTCAGGGCTGAAGGAGGTTGATGTCATCTGCTTTATCCTGGGTCCCCACCTCATTGTTCAGTGTAACCATATTCAAATCAAAGGAATGGTTGTTAAGAAAGAACAAGGCTTTGCTTGTGACAGAAAGGGTCATGTTGAAGGTTTTTTACTGTAAATAACTTTGGAACAGAGTAGAAAAAAGAAAAGAAACCAACATTTGATCTGGCTTCACCCCCGCAACAGCATTGTCTGGGCAGCAACTGGTCTTTGTTGCTCTCTTTAAGCTGGTCTGAAGTGACGTATTGTCTATGTTTGGGTATTGTAGCAAATGCTGATTAAAGCTGGGAGAGCTGCTTCTGGCCGTTATTTTACAAGTGCCAGGAAAAATTCTATTTCTGGTTTTGAACATGTTTGTTGTATAGAGTGTCTCCCAGCTCTTGATCATATACTAGTTTTAGTAGTATTTCACTTTGTGGTGCAAAGATGAATTAGGTTCCTGGGTTAAAAGCATTCGATGTTGTCATACACTACTTCTGGCCTATCTGTGCCAAATCTGACTTTCCCTATGGAAGTATACATATGTGGAAGTATAATTAATGGTTGGGAATGTTGGCTGTGGAGTCAGTGTTAAGTATAAATTAATCGTGGTGGGGATGTTGGATCTGGAGTCAGAGGATCTGAGTTCAAATCATAGTTTTGCCGCTTAATACCAGTTTGACCTTGGGGGGCAAGGCATTTTATCTTCTCCAGATTTCACTTTTCTAATCCACAAAATAAGAGGGTTGAGCTAGATGGTCTCTAAATTCCCTCCCAGCTCCAGGTCCTATGATCCTTGATGTTAAGAAACAAACAGCTATATTGGATGATTTAAAAAACGAGAATTGAGACTCAGGCCCTCTGTGCATGGGGGTTACAGAGAAGAAAGATACAAAGGAAACCCAGAATCTCAGCCCTTGAGAAGCCATCATAACTGACATTTATATAGCTCTTTAAGGTCTCCAAAGCACCTTATACATATTGTCACAGTAATCAGTTAGGTGAATACTTGGAAAGGTGGTTATCACCACTTTACAGAGGAGAAAACAGGCACAGGTAAGTGACTTTCCTATGGCTCTCCAGAGCTAGAGAGTGTTAGAGGCAGGACCCAAGCCCAGGTCTCTCTGACTCCAGCACTGTCCGTACCGTACTGCATTCGGAACAGAGTCCCTTCCCTCTACAGCACACTTGACAAGGCGTCATCTGACTGTCGCTTGGGGATCTTTAAGGAGGGAGAACTCCTGCTTCCATTTATATTTTGCTGGCTCTGATTATTAGGTTCTTGTTCCCTGCATGAGGCTTATATCTCCTCCTCTCTGTCCATTGCTACTTGCTGTGTCCTCTAAGGGTCAAGAGAAACAAGAATAACTTCCCTTCTACATGACAGCCTTTCAGATCGTTGAAACGGCTGTCATGAGTCCTGCCACACTGCTTTCAGTAGTCTTCATGGCTTGGCCTTGAGGCCCTTCATTGTCTCAGCCATTTTCTTTTGACCATTCTTAAGCCTACCGATGTACTTCTTTCAGTGTGGCCTCCAAAATTAAACATTGTTCTAGCTAGAGCATGGCCAGAGAGACTGTATTACTGCCTTCATTCGGGATGTTTTGCTCGCAGTGCAGACTAAGATCAGATGAGCCTTTTTAGCTGTTCCTCTTGATGCATTTTGAACTTGTGTACACTAACACCTACCAGACCTTTTTCAGACATACAATGCCTCTTAGTCATGATTCCTCCATCTTAAAAGTGATAGGCCTATACTTTGTTTCAGCTCAGTTATCTAGCTTTTTCCTGACTTAGTGCGCTTGATGTGTCTTAGCTAAATTGTAAGCTTCTTGACAGCCTGAACTTTATTTTGCAGTTACTTTTTAAGTCAGGATCAGATGAGAGACTGATCTTTCTTGACTCTTTTTTTTTTGTAGGGAAGAGGGCAAGGCAGTTGGGGTTAAGTGACTTGCCCAAGGTCACAGGGCTGGTAAGTGTTAATTGTCTGAGGTCACATTTGAACTCAGGTCTTCCAGACTCCAGGGCTGGTGCTCTATTCACTGCACCGCCTAGCCACCCCTCCTTTCTTGACTCTTAAAGAAAGGACATGAAAGACTAGTACAATAGAACCTTGCCTGGGGTACCCGGCAGGGATTTCAGTATGCAAAGTATAGCTAATCTAGTTCCCCAGATAGCCTGTCCCATTCACTTTTTACTCACTGTTACAGCTCTTGGTTTGTTTTTTTTTTATTGCTTTTCATGAGCATTTCACCATGAATTTAGTCATTTGTGGCAATTACCTGTACCACCCCAGCGTGCAGCAAAAGAGAGTAGCAAAATTAAATAAGGCTGGGCAGCTGTATGAGAAGGTAGCAAGTGGGGCAGTTACCTAGGCCTGTAATAGGAGAACGTGGGAAACAGGATAAAATGTAAGATTTATATAGATTTATCCTTTAAGTTGGATTTCCAGAAAGGAGTTGATAGAGCTCTCAGAAATGCCTTCATGCAGCCTCTGTCCCCATAGAACCCACCCATCTGAATGTCCTCTCTCATAAGGAGAGAGTTTAGAGAGTCTTCAGCTCTAGTTGAAGATATTGTCCACTGTGTTAAGTATCCTTTAAACAAAGACTATCATTATAAATTTCTTGCTGGAGTTTAATTTCATGAAACATTTTGCCTGTGCTGATGAATTTGTTTGCTTTCCATCAGAAAATGAAGTCTATGCAATTCATTGTTTCCTTTTTTGCCTTAGTTGCCAAGAAACAGAGATAATTGTATTGCCCTAGTATCTGCTCAGTTCAGGTGCATAGTAATTAATACTCACTCCTGTTTCTTCACATGGATTTTCTTCTGTTTTATTCTCATGTTTGTTTTTTGTTTCATAGGAATGCTTCAAATTTATTTTATTGAGTCTCTTTTTTTCATTAATGATTAGGCTAAGGCAGTGGTTCTCAACCTTCCTAATGCTGTGACCCTTTAATACTCGTATCTGGGCGTATCTGCATGTGGGTGGACCTGCCTGGAGACAATAGAAGAGTCCGTCTCAGTTCCCAAGACCATCGGAAATATGTGTTTTCTGAATGTCTTAGGCCACCCATATGACCCCTGTGAAAGGGTCGCGTGACCCCCAGGTTGAGAACCGCTGGTTTGCAGAGTATGTCATTTTCAGTTGCATCTTGGGCTTCTTTGCATTTTGGAATACATTATTCCATCCCCTTCTGCAATCTCTGATGCGTGCATACTAATCTTATATAATTCAAATTTGAGTCAGCTAAGTAATACAGTGGATATAATGCTGAGCCTAGAGTCAGGAAGAACTTAGTTCAAATTGGGCTTTCGACACTTAACTAGCTGTGTGAGCAAGTCAGTCTTTGCCTGTTTGTCTCAACTGTAGAATGGGGAATAATAACCCTACTTTCCAGGGTTGTGAGGATCACATGACATGTGTATAAAACACTTAGCACAGTACTTGGCATGCTATATAAATAAATTCTTATTTGCTTTCCTCTGTACTTGATGGTCTTTTCTCCTGGTCACTTGCAGAATTTGTTGTTGTTGGAATTGTTAAATTTAACCATAGTATGTTGGTTTGGATTTTGAATTTGAAATATTGAGTTTTATTCTGAAAGCGACTCTGTATTCTTTCAAATTGTGTGCTTTGTTTTCTATATTCAGAAGTCTTCAGTTTTTTTGTGTTATTTCTTGAATTATGGTGTTCATGGTTTTTTGGATTATTATGAATTTGTATAAGTTCTTTCTATGTATCCTTTCTTCAAATCAATGTGTTTTTTGCTTTTATTGAGATCATATGTTCTTTTAATGTTACTGCTTTTTTCTTCTTTTTCCCCCCAGATTGTCCTTCATTTAAATATATTTGTATTCCCGATTTGTTTTCTACTTTTTTGGAGAGACCACTGTAGATTCAAATTTTTCTGTTCTGCAGATTATTTCTGCTTGTGCTGTGCGTAAATTCTGCCATTTGTTCCCTTGTGACTTCTCTTAAGATTCTGATTTTTCTCTTCCATGATTCTTTGCTCTCTTGAGAATCCATAGGGTTCCATGTTTCATCAAGTGTGGTTTGATTTCCTTTGGCTTGCAATATCTGTTTAGAGGGATTTGTAATTTTGTGTATATTTTGGTATTCATCTTCCCTTCTGCTTATAGCATTGCCTATTGATTTATCTGCTTCTACTCCTAAGTTTTTTTTAATAAATTAATTTATTTTTAGTTTTCAACATTCACTTCCATAAGTTTTAAATTTTCTCTTCTCTCCCTTCTCTCCCCAACATGATGTGCAATCTGTTAAGGCTCTACATATACATTCTTACTAAACAATTTTCACATTAGTTATGTTGTATAGAAGAATTTGAATGAATGGGAGGAACCATGAGAAAGAAAAAACAAAATAAAATTTTAAAAGAGAGCAAATAGTATGCTTCAATCTGCATTCAGACTCCATATTTCTTTCTCTGGACGTGGATAGCATTTTCTATCATGAATCTTGTGGAATTGTTTTAGGTCCTTGCATTGTTGAGAAGAGCCAAGTCTATCAAAGGCAGTCATTGCACAGTGTGGCTGTTACTGTGTACAATGTTCTCCTGCTTCTGCTTACCTCACTCAGCATCAGTTCATGTAAGTCTTTCCAGACTTTTAGGGAGACTGAAATCTGCCTGCTCATCATTTCTTATAGCATTACATTCATATACCACAACTTGTTCAGCCATTCCCCAATTGATGGGCATGCTCTCAATTTCCCGCTCTTGGCCACCACAAAAAGAGCTGCTATAAATATTTTTGCACATGTGGGTCCTTTTCCTATTTTTATGATATCTTTGGGATATGCCCTAGGAGTGGTATTGCTGGGTCAAAGGGTATGCACATTTTTACAGCCCTTTGGGCTATAAAATGCCCTTGAGAATGGTTGGATCAATTCACAACTTCACCAACAATGAATTAGTATTCCAGTTTTCCCACATCTTCTCCAATATTTATCATTTTTACTCTTAAGTTTTTACTAAATGTTCTTGACATCATTGGTAGTTTTGATATTTTTCCTTCTCACTTTTTGACTCCTTACCCTTGGATAGTAGCTTTGCCACCAGGGTTAGACTCCAGTGCTGCGCTTGCCCTAGAGGAATTTACTTAACAGTGGTCTTAGTCCTACCCTGATCCAGGTAGGTTGGGTGGAATAGAACTGTACTAGTCCCAGCTGAATTTCATTCCCCTTTCCTTCAGGCCTGGTATAACCATGCTCACTAATCTCCTACTGTAGTTCCTATGTTAGTTTGCTGACTAAGTCTGCAGGAATGCCCCAGACAGAAGGGAAGCATGGTCTCCCCCTTTGATACACATACAGCCACACATATGTACACTCACGCAAGTGTGTGCATGCACGCGCGCGCACGCACACACACACACACATAATCCTGAGGTTAGGTAGAGTTGAGGCTTTCTGCTTGTTGTAACAGGACAGTGGGGGAAGGGTGAGAATAGGATGTGCTGGCAAAGAACTTGGAGCAGTAGAGAAATCCCTGAGTGTATCCCAAAACACAGTCTCAAGAACTTATTTGTGGGCCTTGCCTTGTTAGGCTTCTTCCTTTCTTGTCCTGTGTGTACAGCTGTAATTGCTTAATCTCTATTACATAATTTTGGTTTGTTTGGTGTGAGACTTGAAAGGACAGGAGAAAATGTTTAGTCTTCCCTCTGGTTGGTCAAGTGGCCAACTCCTCTGTATCTTTCAGTTTTATTCTTAAATGTTTTGCTAGTACTATGCTTAATGTGAAAGTGTCTATATAGATCCTTTTAGAAGTAAGGGGGAAACAAGTCTTGAATGAATGAATGGCAAGGGATTTGGGAAGGGCCAGGGAGCAGAGCTGAGCCAGATAAAGCAAAACCCAGAAAACTTTAGAGCTCCTTGCCGAACAGGTTGCATAGCAGTTCTTTATCTCTTCTGTTTCTCTCTTTCACTTTTCCCCTCCAATAATCTGTATTTTCACAGTTACTTAGGGTGAGTATTCACATTATAGCACATTCTTGATATCAGCTACTCTGCAGGTGGCAATTAGCACATTTTTCTCTTCCTGCCTTTTAAGTTGTGAGCTTTGGTTGACTTTCTCCAGGAGGTGTTATTTTAAAATAAATCTGTGTATTGCTTTCAGGATATGATATGGGATAAGCAGAGTAATTGGAACCAATTTATAGTTTAATTTCACTTTCCATCCAAGCAAAGGTTAATATAATGCCTCTATTAGTGATATAACTATAACTTGAGAACTAATTTTTTTTTTTGACCAGAAGGAAAGAATACAGAATCTCTTTGAGGGTATACTATTCTATACATAAGAGGCAGAGGGAGAAATTATCTAGAGTATTTCTGGGTATGTTATCTGAATAGCATTTAAACAGAAAATATGAAATTACCAAATTGAACTCCTGAGAAACTGGGTGACCTCAAATGATCTGTAGTTAGAATATTTTAATTAAAGAAAATTAAAAACAATCATTTTAGCCTATTACCCTTTGCCAGTTCTGGTTAGTCACCAAACTTGGCCCAATTTCCTACTCTCTAATTTTAGCTACCTGCTGGTTTTGTGTAATGGGATTGCCAGGGAGGGAGTAGGGAGCAAGGTAAGGAATTTTGAGATCTGTGGCTTGATGTCTAAGTAGCCTCAGAATGCCATGTGAGATGTGGAAGAGCCTACTGAATCAAGGGACAGGAAATCTCTAGGACATGTAAGAATTCCAAACCATCCATATTAGTTAGCAGGGCCTCAAAGGTAATGAGTTGTCTGACTTCGGATTTTAAAAATTAATCATCAGAGACATGTATGGTGCCAGTAGTTTTGTCAGTTTGAGAATGTATAGGGAATATAAAAATGAGGAGACACCTTTGGGGAATTATGGTCACCATTTCTGAATTGCATTTCTTGCTAATAAAAAGGTACAAGCTTGAGTGGGAATGGAGGAACTTTTTGCCTTGGACTACTTTTTTTTTTTTTTTACTACTTCTTTAAATGTGTGTGTGTTCATGCCTGTGCATATGTGTATGTCTAAATTGTTTTTTTTTAAACATCTGTATCACTTCTCAGTTCTTCACATTCCATGGAACCCTCCCTCAAAACAAAAAAAAGTAAAGTTAGGCAAAATAAACATATTGGCTATGTCTGACAACATGGGCTTCATTCCACACCCATAGTTACCTGTCTGTTCAGAGGAGGGGAATGTATTGTACTGTCAGTTTTCTGGAGTCAAGACTGGTCATTGCACTGATCAGAATTTTTATGTTTTTCAATTTTGCTTCCTTACATTATTATGTTGATTGGCTAAGGTCATTGTGTGAATCATTTTTTTAGTTGTATTTTCTTTGTTCTTCAGCAGTTCCTACAAACCTTCTCAAATTTCTTTTGAGTTCTTCATATCCTTGAACCCCTTCTACAGATTGTCTTTAGTTGCACAATTGATGATGGCAGAGGGTTGTGACTAGTGCTCTTCCACAGTCAGTTTTTTTTCACAGTCAGTTTATAGTACCTCCATAGCCCCCAAGCAACAGTGGAAGTGTCTTCCTCTGCACATGGATAACATTTTCCATCATTTGGAATTGGGTTAGATCATTGCATTGCTGAGAAGAGCTAAAGCTATCAAAGTTGGTCATCTTCACAATGTTGTTTTTAACTATGTACAGTGTTCTCCTGGTTCTGCTTACTTCGCTCATTATCGGTTCATGTAGTCCAGGTTTTTCTGAAATCTGCCTGCTCATCATTTCTTATGGAACAATAGTATTCTGTTGCATTCATATACACAACTTGTTCAGCCATTCCCCAATTGCATGTCACATGTTTTAAAGGGGACCTTTTGGAGTATTTTAGGAAAGCAGGAAGAGTTATGCTTGTGCCAATTTTCAACTCATCTCAACCTTGTTTCACCTGGTTCATTTGTTCTAGGTCAGTGACTTGACTTGGTGAGGAGATTAAATCTCTTTTTAATTTTTTTCCGCTCAATAGCATATCCTTAATGCATAAACCATATTCGTTTACATTTAAATATTGCTTATCACTATTTAATCATTATCATTATCAATTTCCTAAAGAACTAAGCTAGTACAATGAGCAAGTCTAAAATACTGGTTTTTATACAAATGTGCTTTGGGAGAGAAACTGACTTTATTTAAAGCTTTGGGTCTTAGCTGCTAGCTGCATTCAAACTGGGATTTTCATCTCTGTTTAGAATGTAGAACTCAGATATCCTTATTCACCTTTTAGAATTTTCTTATTCTTGAGAGCAGGAAGGTGATAAACAGCTAGTTTAGTGGGAACAGCCCTCTCTGTCTATGTACAAATTCTCAACTTCTTGAATTATTTCCTTAATAAGTTTGAACTTTTGTATTACCAAGACATTTGATTCTGGGGTATTGGAAGGATGGCATTAGACTGGATCCCAAAGTCTTGCCATTAGGTACCATGGTACTCTGCCCAGACAGCTTTTTGGGTGTTTTGCCCCTACCACCAACACCTCCAAACTGAAGATCTTTCTGATCAATTAACAAGCCTTTAATGAATGAAATAAATCCTTTCCTTAGGAGCTTAGAGGGGTAGGAGTACAGAAAAGCATATCAGTAAACATGGTATTTGTGGAACAGTCAGATCAGTGCTTTCCACCTCTTCAAATTGATACACATTTGCTGATTTTGCAATTTTTATCATGTATCCAAGAGTTGGTTATGCAGGCTAACTAGTGTCCTGAATGGTTTCCAAGATTCCTAACTTTGATTGGGCTCTAGGCATGCCTCAGATTATTCCAGCATTCCTGGGTTATGTGGGTGTTGAAGCATAGGAAACTCAAAAGAGATATAACAAAATTTTGGGTTTTTTTTTCAATGTAGGCTGCCTAGCAAGGGGGGGGGAGCCATTTTTAATGCCTTAATAAGAATCTTTTTAATGTTTCCATTCATTTAAAAAAATTGATAACTTAGAAAGCAAGCAATTATATATTATATATGTGAAGTTATGCAAAATTTTCCATAGTAGGCATGAGGAAAAATAAAGTGGAAAAAATGCTTCAATCTGTACTCAGAGTTCAACAGTCTTGATAAGAGTTTCTATAGTAACTTCATGAATTAAAATTTACAAGTTTTCTATTTAACAGTTTCACTAAATTTATATAAATAAAATCTTACTTTTAACAAGTACCACTATAACATACAGTTTGATTCAATGAATCTTATTTTGATGATACTTACTTTAAGCATTAGTGTCTGAAAAAAGATGTCTTTAAGCCTCACCTTGACTAGGAGTTCCATAGTCCAAGCTGTAGACAAACTACCAAATGTTCACAAAGCTTTGGTTAGCCAGGGTGATTCACTTTGCAATAGAGGACTCTACCATTTGTTTATCTTTGACTATGATGGCCTTCAAAACAGTGATTGGAGTAATTTGTCTACTATAGCTTAGGCTAAGGACTCTTATCAGCTAGTAGCTATTCTTTAGGGTAAAAACCAAAATAGAATAAGGAGCCATAGTTCTCCCTATCCCACCAAAAAAAAATTAAGTGGAGTTTAAAAAGTTTATCTTCTTGAAATGACTGCTGTATCCAATTTCTTTCTTTGGGCCCATCTCTTTTCCTATTTTCTGTCCTTTCCTCATGGCAGGTGTGGCAGTTAACCTATCCCCTGGAGGTAAATTCTTAAGTATCCTTGAAGCTGTTGGTTTTTAACCTGCGTTTTCATGTACTTCTATAGGGTTATCAATTAATTTTTTATGGGAAATTTTTTTTTTTTTACAAAATGAGTTTAGACCCAACTATTTCTGTAAAAATGAGGTTTGCTTTAGTACTAAATTTATAGACTCCTAGAATTTCTTCTTCCCCTTTCCCCCATCAGTACTGGATCTTGCCATCTCTCCTAGGCTTGAAAGTACAGGGGCCACTCATGAGCCTGATCTCACTGCTAATTGTCACAGAAGCTTCGACCTACTCTGTATCTGATCTGGGTCACTTTACCCCTCCCTAGGCACGTAGATGGCTCTTATCCCTCGACCTCATACTAGCACTGGCCCCTCACTCCCCCCATCCCAGAGGCTCCCCCTATAGAACCAGACCCATTGCAAACACCTGTTTGACCCTTGTCCTACTGCAGCTCAGAACTTCAAACTCAAGGAATCCACTGTTCTCAGTCTTCTCCAGCAGCAGGGATTAGATTACAGGTGTATGCTACCACACCTGGCGTACTCTTAAAATTTCAGCCTCTTCCTACCACCACCCACTTGAACCCATGAGAGTTGTAGCATATTTGACTTTCTAGAAACCTCAAGTTTTTTCCTTGCTTTGGGAAGCCTCAATTCCAGGGTACCATTCTAAATCTGGAGTAACTATATAGGTCACTGGGGAAGATAAAGTTCAATAGAGAAGAATTCATTAACCATGAGCTTGGCTATGAGCCCTATCTATAGTCTTTGTTGTGTATAGTAAAATAAATATGTTCCCCCCCAAAAGGAAGTTATTTAATCATATAAAATGGAACAGTGTTATAGCAACTTTTCAGTATAGTAGGAAAACCTGTGGAAACTGCTAGTCTCAGTATATAGTATAGTTAGGTTGACAGGAGAAAACTCAGATTTTGCAAATGGGAATCTACCTAGACTTTTTGCCTCAATCCAGAGCCTGTTTCTGGACAGTTGGATAAGCTCTAATGAAGACAAGTGTAAGCCACTTTCCATGGTTATACTTCAGAGGTGACAGGAAAGGGTTTCTATTGCCTGTCGTTCCCTTTCAGAACTGCATTTATCATCTACTCTTATTTTCTTTTGCAGATTACAGATTCAGCTGGCCACATCCTATATTCCAAGGAGGATGCAACCAAAGGGAAGTTTGCCTTCACCACTGAGGATTACGATATGTTTGAGGCATGTTTTGAGAGCAAGGGTAAGTGACCAGAGAAGGTTCTTCCTAGATAATAGGTGCTTTCCTCAGTTGTGGTTGGTTGTCAGAGAGTCAGGGAACTCCAAAGGGCTCACAGAAGTTAGGCAGAGCGTGAACTTCCTCTGTCCTGGATGGCTGCGAAGAGGAAATGAGATCTGAGCGTCTGCTCACGTAAATAGAAGCAAAAGTTAGCCAACTGGGCCCCTTTCCTCATGTGCAGTAACTGGAGTTGCTCCGTGAGTCCTGGGACGCACCTTAGGTTGCGTAGCTAGGCCTGCTTGTGGCACGGTCAGGCACGGTTTTATCTGTGATCTGGAACAAGATTTGATGCATCTCTTTCATCATGTGACGGAGCCAGGAGCTCCTTCTCGGCCTTGGCCATTTCTGGTTGTGAGTGCTTTTGATGAAATTCTTTTACTTATTTTTTAATTAACAGACATTTGTTTCCTCTGCTCCCCCAGTTTAAGAGAAAAACAAAATTCTTGTAACAAATATGCATAGGTAGTCAAAACAAGTTCCTGTAATGTCCATGTCCAAAAAATGTAAGTCATTCTGCATCCTGAATCTATCGCCTCTTTGTCAGTAGGTGGGTAGCATAGTTCAGTCCTCTGGAGTCATGGCTGGCCATGCTGTGCCTTTAACAAAAAATCTCTTATTGAGAGTTTTTGTTTTCACGCCACGTATATTTCCCAAGATAGCTTAACTCCAGTTCCCCAAGAGCCATCACTTATGAAAAAAGGAAAAACAGTTCATAAAAATTAACCAGCACATCCCCCAAAGCTAACATTATATGCAGAGTAAGCTTTGGTTTTAAGATCTTTTTTTTAGCAGCTTTTGCCCCCAGATTCATTACACTTTGTTAGACTCAGCTGGGAGAATGACTCTTGTCCAGTTAGTAGCACATGCAGCTTCATTAAGCAAGTTAGAGCTCCTGGTAGCTCAACCTAGCACTGGCTGCAACTGATCAGCCTCAGCCCTGCTTAGCTCGAAAGCTAATGGGGATTTTAGCAATGAGAATAGCTTATATTTCTACATACCTTTCCAGGGTCAAAGTACTTTACATATATCTTACTTAATCTTCATAACAGTCCTGTGAGTAGCTGTGATTATTGCTTATTTACAGGTGCTGTAGGAGCTGAATCCCAGAAGAGCCTATAAATGTTTTGCTCAGTTCCACACAGCCAGTAAATGGCTAAACAAGGAGCTGCCCACTCTGCACATTTAGTGCTTTTCCCATTGTATCGTGCTGTGAACTGTCTTTTAGGTAAAGAAGTGAAAAGCTACAGAACTTTTTATCTAGTGTTAATAAACACTAAACCCATTGCCTACTAAATATTTCCAGTTGCTATCATCTCACATGTAATACATTTCGAAATTCCTTATATTCTTTTTCAAACTGGCTCTTTCCTGCCATCCATATTTCTGTCAATGGCACCATCTTTTTCTCAGTCATGATATGGGGAAGTCATCTTGGTCTCCTTCCCCTTCACTGATTATATCAAATCTGTCATCAGTTCTATTAATAATTCCTTCAAATTTTTTATTTTTTTTGTTCTTTTCCATTCTCACTTTAACCATCTTAGTTCATGTCCTAATTATTTCATGCCTGTATTTCATTAGCCTCTTAACTTGCTACCTTGCTTTAACCCATCCTGCAAACCATTGCCAAATTAATCTTCCCCAAACTACTTTCATCAACCTCTTCTAACCCTAAATCTTGTGATACCAGGATCATGTTTAGAAACTCTTAGTGAGCTCACTGATGCATACAGGATGAAGTTATAGAATTAAAGTATTAAAGACCTAGAATTAAATGAAAGACCTAGAAGTCTGCCCTGAGCTTGGAATTTAAAGGGCTTTCACTTGCTACATTATTTAAGTGTTCCACAGGCAGCTCCAGCTAAGGTCCTGAAGGATAGGTACTGGGTCCTATATTTATTATGTACTTCCTACAGTCCTAGTATAGTTCTGGGCACATAAGAATTCAGCAGACAGTTATTAAGCATTGTGCTAGGTAGTGTGCTTATAGCAGTGACAAAACAAAAACAAACCAGGATGTATTAAGAAAAACAAGTTAGAGGAAGAAGAATTTAATGGAAGTTGGAGTTTAAGGTGGAAGACACTTTTAGAATGAATCATTACATACCCTACAGAAAACAGTTTTCAGATTTGTTAATATCTGATACCACATAGACTGGAGTCTTATCTTTACAAATTGATATAATGCTTTTAAAGTGGGAAACACTGAACTTTCTAGGGACTATGTTATCTGGAACTAGACCTGGCAGAAGGCCTTGGTTTTACTTGTGGTTAATTAATGTTATGCAGTGGCAAAGTGGGAGATGGTGAGAAGAAACTGTTAGGCAGAGGGTGTCCTGGGCAGTTGAACCAGGTGCCTTTATGAGCTGCTTGGATTTCAAAAATCCTTAAATGAGGAAGGGGAAATGGAAAATTGCTTTTATATCTCCTATAGGAACTGTGCTGATACCAGGATTGGATAGCTAGGTTTTGGGGAAAGGTCCTTCCAAAGCATCAGTGCTTATTGATGGGACTGGGAGTCAAATATTCAGCTTGGCATTGAAAGCTTTCTACAGTTTTATCTTAGCTTGCTTATCTGTTATCCAGTGAACCTACTGTCCTAGCCATATTTGATTCTTTATTGTCTTCTGAATGTGTTGGGCTCTTTCCCAGCTCTGAGCTGTGTCTACCCTTCCCTCCTTTCATTCCCTTCCTAAATGTGTCCTACCTCCCCCAACTTGAGTGTCCTCCCTACTCCTTTCTAAATCCTCTCAGTTCTCCCAGATTCTTCTCAAGTCCTAACTTCTTCATGAAGTCTTCACTCCCTCCATTGATCCCTATTCTCCCTTCTCTGACCTCTTGTAGCATTTATTGTTTATGCCACTGATTTTGGCACTTCATCAGTGAAATCCTTGAGTGCAAGTATCATATCCCTGGCACATAGGTTATCAGTAACTATTTGTTAAATTTAACTCCACACTATTCCTAGGACCAATTCTTGTTTACAGCTTGCTTGGCTTTCATGGTATAATAGAGAGGACATTGGACTCAGTCAAAGCCTTGATCCTCGATCTAGATCTAGAGGTCAATGAGTATAATCTCCTCATTTTACTGATGAGAGAATTGAGGCCTGAAGAGTTTAAGTGACTTGTCCAGTCATCAGCATCCTCTCTAGTTATTAAAGAGTAGAGTTAGAACTCTGGTACTTGGACTCCAAACACAAAATTCTTTCCACTATGTAGGTGACCTACCTTAGGTGAGATAATATATGCAAAGCACTCTGTGCTATATAAATGTGAGTTATTATTTGATGTCTGCTATGCTTTATGGGCTGCTGAATTTCAAGGTCTCGGATCATAGAACCTTCTGGTTGCCTTTTCCTTTTCACCTACTTGATAAATGAGGAAAGAATTCCATTTCACCACTCTGGGTCAGAGATGAACTTTTTTTTAATATGAGTATTGTTTTGTTGATCCTTGCCATCATAAATAGACCTCTTCTTTCTGAAGAACAGAGACCTTCCTTTGCAATGACATCATCACCAGATCAGAGATCATAAAGTCATAGATTTCAAGTTTGAAGGGACACTCAAGGCCATGAGGTCCAACCCCCTGATTTTACAAATGAGAAAACTGAGGCTAAGTGATATGCACACTGCTGGTGAGTGCCTGAGACAGTGCTCAGAATGCCATCCACTTTGCCACCAGGCTGTCTCTATGCCTTTACTTTAAGTTGTTCTAAATTTTAAGGGTTTTAATGCTATATATAAGGAGAGAGATTTCTGTTGTTTTGTGGCCACAATACCTAGATTTAAAATAAGAGTGTTGCATGATGGAATCTGTGGTTTCTCAGCTTGCTGACTTTATTGACTGTGTTGTATCTTATGTGAAACATTTTAAACCTCTATGAGCATGACCTCCCTGGGGGAATTTGTCAGTGCAGTTCCTTCAGATAAGTAAAATCTGTGTTTCTGCCTAAGCCCAAGGTTTACCACCAGCTGATTTATCTCCCACCCAAATTCAAATTGTTTTGACTTTGTGAACTTTATTTCACATTCCCGTATTTCTGTGTTGTTTTTTTTTTCCCTATCCCTCTACCACCAGCTGCAGTATTTTGTGTCTTACACACTTAGTACTGTTTGCCAGCAGCCTGTTCTCTTTGCTTTCCGGAGTCCCACACAGATCCAGGCTTTGTCTGGAGTGCCTGTGATTTTAGGCAGAGACGGGAATTCTCTACAGCTGAGTAGGGGGAGGGACTGCCTGTTTCCCTCTATTGAAAGGGTGGGGGCAAGGAGAGAGAGTGGGTGGGTGATTTCCTGGAATGTTAAATATTCCACACAATGAATCCTTTCATTTCGTTTCCAGGAACAGGGCGGACACCTGACCAGCTCGTGATCCTGGACATGAAGCATGGGGTGGAAGCAAAAAATTACGAGGAGGTACGTCCTACAGTGATACCCAGTTAAGCAGCAGCCAACTATGCTACTAGGATTCTGTGACCCACTAAGGCTAGTAGGCTGTGCTTTGCTCAGAATGCTGTAGTTTTCTCAGCAGTCACATGACAGCCAGCTGTTTGTAATCTGCTGTCTTACTGATATGGAAAGTTGGTTTAGTAGTCTTAAAAAACATTCCAGGCTTGGTTGCTAGCCAAAGAGACTCTAGTGACAGTCTTTTGGAAGTGTTGGGGTAATAAAACCCTCATATGCTTGCCATTAGTTCTCTTGAGGCAGACTTCAAATGTGTATAGTTCTAATTTTAAAAGCTGGAATTTGTTTCTGTGTTGTAGTCCAAGGCTAGGAAAAGTGGTTTGTTTTGGCTTTTTGAATGTCAGAAGAGCTGTTTTCTTGGAGGAGTGAATTCAGTGCTATTTAATCTTGAGCAACAGTGCTCTCTGAGACACAAAGGACAGAAATCACTTTTATTGAAAACAATATTAAGCACTAAAGGTTAGAAAACTGTGAAAAATTGTAGGAAACTAGTTTGGTGATAAATGGCAGTGAGAAGCTGATATAAAACTGTGGTAGACTCGCAAACAAGTCGTTGCACTTGGGAGTGGAGGTTAGGAGAAAGACTAGTTGCATATAATGAATGAGGCATCACATCATAGAACAAAGGAGCACAGAGATTCATCTCTTCTTATGAGGGCCCAGCTGGAAGACTTTGGAGGTGGCAAAAAGGATTTACTAAAGTAGAAGAGACACAGGGGAACCACAAGGACAGGAGATATTAATCTCTAATGAAAAGAATATATTTTATTTGGCTAAGCAACCGTTTAGGCTATGGAAAAGAGAGGGAGAACAGGAAGTAGAAATTATTCTTGAAGACTATAAACTAAGGAAGGATAGTTGTTCAAAACCATTTACAAGAATTTGTAGGAGGAGTGTAATAAAGTAACCAGGAAGTAAGAGATGGAATAATCTTATTAGGGAAGTTGTGAGAGCTTCTGCCACTTGAGATTTGTACCTTTGAACCGGACATTGGAAGGGAGATGCCCCCTGGTGTGAATGAGGAGTAGAAGTGAACAATTAGTTTTGAAACAGGAAATTGTCAAGTGGGAATGGTAGTTCTTGAGATGTTTCTGCTTTTTTCTATCGTGGGCCCCAAATAGTTTGTCTCATTCAAATGAAACCACTTTGAGTTATTTGTCAGCAGTGTATCCGAGCAAATGATCCAGCAGATGCTCCCTGAAGACACTGGATTGCTTGCCCCTGACTACATTCTGATTAGTAGAAAAGTTCAAATTTTTGTTTTTCACTAGATGGTTTAAGAATAAAGAAAAAGATCTCAAGTCTTCACAATCCCAAAGACAAGGAACTCTTAATAAAGTGGGGGAGGATTAGAATGTTTTCTAATTAGTAGTGAGTGTCTGTGTCCAAGTCTTTTTCCTTTTAGTCAGATACTAAGCAGGTATCCTCAAAGACATTTAAACTAGCTGACTGTGACACTGTGAAGGTACAGTAATTTTTCTGCTACTCTCTTGTTCTGAATTGTAGCAGCTCCCACAGCAACACTCCTAGATTTTTATAACTTAAGCAACAGGCTTTGATCTCGGTTTTTGAGTTATAGTTCAGGTTGATCTCTTCTTTCTGTGATGGATAACTATTTTACTGGCATCAAATAATATTAGGTATCTAGTACAGCTTTTTATATAGCAGTTTCTTTTGTTCTCTAAATTAGAAGACACATAGATGGTACCGTTCATTTTGGTGCCTCTGTACCTCTTGGAATTTCAGTAAGCTTTGAGCCTTGTTTATTAATATTGGGAAGAAGGGTTTTATATCCTCTTAACTCCTAGTTAATCTAACTGGGGAATCCCTAGTAGAAAGGAAGCTGCCACTCTTCCTTTCCTTACTTCCTGCTTTGCGTGTCTGGCACGTCCTCAGCTTCTCCTCAACCTGCCTTTACGTACTTGGTTACAACATAGCTCGATGCTTCTGCTTCCCGATTATGAAACTCCTCTGCGCCAAGATGGTATAGCATTATGGGGGCTCAGGAAAATGGGAAGGTAGCAGTGACCAGAGGTTGGTCGTTACGATTATTAAAGAGGGAGTGGTTGTGTTATGTCCTAAAGGCTGTACTTTTATGTTTTTGCCCAGGCCCTCTTGCTCTTTCTTTACAGTTAACTGTTGAGTACAGTCTTTAGAAATAATGATAGTTCATATGCAGTTTTCCAATAACATCATGAGATCAGTAGTATAAGTATTTTTATCTCCATTTTATAGACAAGGGAATTGAGGTTCAGAGAACTGGTGATTTGCCCAGTGTACTCGGCTAGTAAGTATCCAAGTCTGGCCTCGAACCCAGATACATGCTTCTAGCCGCCGTGTGTGGTGGGGAATCTCCATTTTACAAATGAGGGAATTAAAGTTCGGAGAAGTTAAATGATTTGCCCAGGGTCACACACAAGTCCTCCTAACTCGCTAAGTCCATGATTTTCCCACTATGTTGTATTGTTACTGGTATTCCTGTTTATTGGAGCCAGGCTGTGACAACATTTACCACTATCATGTACTGATAAAGTGTGAGGCCACAAAAAAGTGGGAGGAATTAACTTCCAGGAGCTCACCCAGATCCAGGCTTTGTCTGGAGAGCTCATGTTTTCCTGAGATAGCAGATGATAGGCCTTAATGTGGTTGGGAGTCATTAGACAAAAGGTCAGAATCTTTTGAGTCTGTTGTTGAAATTTAAGAAGGTGGTATGTGCTTAGGCTTTTAATCTTCTGATACTCTATACATCTCCCCCTTCTTTGAATGCATACCCTAGCACTATAGTTTGAAGGTCATCCATCGGTCATCTTTTGCAATCTACTCACAAGTCCCTTTAGTCAGTCTCTCCTACATGGTCAGATATCTTGTGGGTCTGTTATAAAATGAATTCAGCACAGTTAAAATGAAATATTTAGTTCTCCTGCCTGAAAAGTACAAAGCTACCAACTTGATGTTTCAAGGAGAAGGATAGCGGATAGCACTTGTTCTTGATTTCTCAAGTTGCTTTTTCAAAGAGAGCTTATCCATATGTCTGACTTTGTCCTTAGATTTGCCTTTCAATAACTTGCCCTTTGCTTGATTCATGTAAATTAGCATGTTTCTGGTACTTTACATATTTGAGCAGGAACTAATGCTGATTGAGTACATTTCTAGGCAAGATAGTCATTCCTTATCAAGAAAGCATTGATTAAAAGGAAAACAATACATAAATTGCTTTAAATTTTAATTCTTAAGCCTTCAACCCCACTCCTCTCACACTCCCCCCCCTCAAGTCCTGATGGCTTCTCAGGATACTAACATCCTACTTGTGGGCTCCTCAAGAAAATATAATTTTTAGAACACGTAACAGAAACACAGTTTCTTGGTTTGAGCGGCAGCTGAAGACTTTCCATAGCTCTCTTCTCTGGTATACTTAGCAGGGAAGGAGGAACTATTGTTCGAAAACACCAGGACCAAAATCTGATATTCCAGAGTGTCAAATTTCATTTGAAATATGAATGTTTGCAGAACTAATTTTGACACCATTAATTCTTGCAACACCAGTAGACAGGCCTTTGCTTTGTTTTGTTTTCCCCAGACACAGGTAAACGTGCATGGAGTTTGTCCATAAGTATATTTCATTCCTGTATTTGTACAAGTTGGGCTTGTGTAGTTAACACTTATTGCTGTGGTCTGGAATCCATCATAACAATGTTCTTCCCCTTTCAAAAGTCAGTTTCAGACTGATGTAATACTTTCATTAAATCTGGCTTGTCACAAAGAAATTTCTTTCTTAGGTCTTGATGCTACAAGAGGGAAAAGAGCTTTATGAAACTTTTTAGTGTGAAATCTAGAGACTTTCAAGCTGTCTTCACACATCCTCTTTAAGAAACTATTTTTTAAGAAATTAACACCTTTCTTTGGTAGAACTACTTTCCTATAGATTGTACTGAGAATACTTGAGACTTACAACCTCACTAGTAATTGAGGAGGCATTGGTTTTGGACAGTGGATAACTTCACTTTTGCTGAATCGTGAGGGGGTGGGAAAGGGGATAATTTTCAATAACTAACGAGTAACTTCTGTGGGGAGGCAGTTTGGTGTAATCCTAGGTTCAAGTCCCAGTGTGTCAGTCATAGGACCACGATAGAGTCACTTAACAGAAATTTCTTCAGCACAGTGGAGAGTTCAGTAGATATTTATGGAATTTTGTTGCTAAATTGAATTCTCCATGGTGTAGATCTTTAGTTAGGGCTTTAACAATCACAATAGCTCATCTTCTGCACTTTGATTCACTATCTTAATGCTGTATCTTTGGCTTTAGGTTTCTGTGGTTGGTCTCCCAGCAGCAAGATTCCCCCCACTCCAGTCCATCTGCTGTTCTCACAGTGATCTTCATAAACTGCAGGGCGCACACGCGCGCGCGCGCACACACACACACACAGACACACACACACACACAGTCAGTAAACTTTAGTATGCCCTGTCCACCTCCAGCATCAAATATGAAGGCCTTTCTTTGACTTTCAAAACCGTTGATCTACACCTGACACGGCCCCAGTATGTCCTGGGACGCTCCATCTCGCAGCTCCGTGCATTTTCACTGTCTGCCTCCTGGCTTTCTATCAAGTCCCAACTAAAATCCCCCAGTCTAAGAAAAGGTTCTTGATTCTTCTTAATTAATTCTAGTACCTTCCCTCTGTTGATTATTTACATTTTATCCTTTATCAAGTTGTTTACATGTTGTCTCCTCCATTAGATTGTGAGCTCCTTGTGGGTAGGGACTGTCTTTTGCCTTTGTATCCCCAGCATAGTGCGTGACATATTGTAGATGCTTAATAAATGTTTATTAACTGACTAGTTTTACTTCCAAAATTTGGTTTGGCTTAACGTTGTAATGATAGTGATATTGATGTCACACATCCTGCAAAAGCAGTTTTCTTTTGTGTGGGTCCTGTTATGATGTTTCAAATGGCCCAGTGTAACAAAGTGCTTGCAAAGCTGAAAGTTATATACAAATGTTAGCTACTGCTCGTATGTACTTCTAATAAAAAGTTAAATAAGCTGCTCTGGAGAGGAAGAACTGAGAGGTCCATGTGAAGGATATGCTAGGATAGTGGTAGAGTTATTGGGTATTAATTCATTCAGAAAGCATATCCTTTATATGTCAGATATCTATTAGACATGCTAGATTGTGGAAATGCAAAGACAGAAATAAAACAGCTCTTGCCCTCTATTGGAGCCAGTCAGTAAACATGTAAATCCCCACTGTGTGCCAGTGTACTGTGCTAGATGCTAGCGGGGATGTTTTGTTTGATGTTTTACATTACTATAGTCACTAAACTAGGTAATGTTATTATTATAATTTTAATCTGAAATGATTGTGCATTGTCTTGTATTTTAAGTAGGAATGTTTCATTCTTCAGAGGTGATTTGGGTAGACAATACTGTGTCAGCAAGTCCACTGTTCTTTCTTTCTCAGATTGCAAAAGTGGAAAAACTGAAACCCCTGGAAGTTGAGCTTCGACGCCTGGAGGACCTTTCAGAATCTATCGTTAATGATTTTGCCTACATGAAGAAGCGAGAAGAAGAGATGCGGGACACTAATGGTCAGTAGTAGCTAGCTTTTCCCCAGGTGTCTCCTAGAACTTTAAATGCTGGTTTTAGACTTAGCAGGACCTCTCAAAATTCACTGGGCCAGCTATAATGAAGTTAAAGGTGTTTACTTTTCACACTTTTATTTGCTGCATGTGAACCAGTAGGAATCAGGTAGGAATTTTGCCACTTAGACATTTTGAGTCACTTGAAAGGCCTTTTCCTTCTAATTTCCTTCTAACTCAGTCATCTAATTTATTACAAATCGAATTAGTAGTAGCAGAATCAATATACAGTGTTTATTGTATTTCTAAATATTTTACAGATTTTTTTTCATGTTCCTTGAATCATACTGTGAAAGAGATCAGCATGGAGGATAAAAATCTTAGTCATCATCTAAGTAAGGGAAAACTTTGCAAGAGCTTGCATTGAGTGTGTTTCCACCACAGCAGTTGACTGCTCTGTCTGTTCTAAGTATAGGCCAGTCTCCCTCCTAGGAGAGAAAGTGAAAGGCACTTGAGAGATGCCTCTACACAATCAGGTTGTTAAAGAAGATGAAGTGTTCTCTCGTACAAAAAAATAAAACAGAAACAGAGCTTTCAGAAAAGAGACCTGAGGTAAAGGAAGGGGAATTTGACCCTTGTCAGTAAGTTAAGGAGTAAAAGAATGACACTTAGAAAAGGGAAGGAAGAAAAAAGGGCAGGCATACATTGGATTTCAAATATAATTTTAGGCTCTTCCTAAGGAGATAACTGGAGGCTCTGAGGAGAAAGAAGCTGTTTATGGTCCAAAGAATGATATAGTAGAAGCACAAAACTTGTGAAGAAGTCATCCAGTAAGAGTAAGGAAGATAGAAAAAATTGTAGTGATTGGTGACTCCCTGCTCAGGAATTCTGAGGAAGCTTTAGACCTGATAACAACAATAGAGAAGTCTGTTGTCTTTCTGGGACACAGATCCAAGGCATAATTAAGAATTTTCTAAGATTTATAAAAACCAATGACTAGTATTCACTTCCAATGATACATTTGGGCACAAATGATACTGCCAGAAAAGACCTAAAACATATTGCCAAAGGCTATGAAGTCTTGGGCAAGAAACTGAAAACCAGAGGGACACTACTACCTGTTGAAAGTAAATGAGACAGAAGAGAAAAGTGATTTGGGACATGAACATGTCTGAAATGTCTGAGAATGGGATTTTAATTTCTGGAACATGGCATAAAATATAGAGATAGTGGACTCCAAGGCAGGAATAAAGTATTATCTAACAAAGAATGGCAAAAATGCAATATAATAGCAACAATATTGTATTGAAAACAGCTTTGAAAAACTTAATGATTCTGATCAATGCAGTGTGACTCAAGGGCTAATAAGGAAGCATTCTGTCCACCTCCTGATAGAGGAATGAGGCATATGTGTAGACTTATTTTGCTTTATGCTCATTTGTTATAAGGCTTATGTTGTTTTTTTTTATCTGGGTGAGGGTACATGGGGGATAGAGGGGCTAGTGATAGGGTCACCAAAAAAAGGGGGGGGATGTCAAGAAGCATTTTTAAAAACACATAGAAATTAACTGAAAGATGTTGGGAAAAAAACACAGACAAGCAGGACATTTTTTGAAAGTAACGTGTTGAATTGATGTACAAAGAATATATTTACCAAGCGCTGTGCAGATCACATCAAAAAAGCTTCAGGCTAAAAAATGGATGAAATAGAAAACTGCATAACTGTAATCCATCAAACATGACATGTAGAGCATAGCTGCAATAAAGGGAAAGGAAAAGCAGTTGTAATACATAGAAGTGCACAAGAAACACAAATGCAGGAAGGGAGCCAGTAGTAAAATGCTTGTTCTCAAAAACAACATATACAAATGCCCAGAGTTTTGGCAGCAAGCAAGAGGAACTAAAAATCCTAATGTAAGATAGGAAATTTGACTTCATAAAGGTACCACTGAGACTTTGTGGAATATAATATATGACTGGAAATATGGCCCTGGATGGGTTTATCTTATTTGGATGAAACATGATAGGTAAAAATGTTAGCACTGTATATTAAGAGGGAAATTTGTGATGTACTCTAGGAAGCATAGTGGATAGCATTTGAGTGACGATCAGAGAGATGAAAAGCACGGTTTTATCATGGGACTGTTGTAAATTGCCTGAATAGAAATAGGAACTAGCTGAAAAGTTCTAAAGCTTAGCACAGAACCATGATTTAGTGGTGATAGGAGACTTCATTTATCTAAACATCTTATGGCACTCCTCTCTGCCAAAGATAGAGGAACCAATGACTTTTTGACTTGCCTTAATAAGAATTTCATTCTTCAAAAGATGGGTGCCAACAAGGCTAACTTTTATCTTAGATTTGGATCTTGTTAATTAACAGGGAGGAATTAGTGGCTAGGCTGGGAATAATAGGTGAACCTTGAGAAAAATTGTCAGCTATCCTGGGCATAGGCTATCATTTAGGGAAGCAGATTTCTAAGGGTTTAGAGAAAGGATAGGCAGGATCCCATTTCTACAGGAGGAGTCAGTTCAGGAATGATAGGAAACTCAAGAATGAAATTCTGAAGACAAAATGGGAACTAATTCCATTGAGAAGGAAGAACGGAAACCTGTCTGAAGTGAGATAGTTGTGTATGCCCAGAAAACCTACAACCCAATTTTAAAATATGAACAACAGATAAGAGGTAAGAATGTGTAACTGATTGAATATAATACTGTGGTCCAATAAAACTGAAGTCGGGAGGTTCAGAGCTCAAAATGAACTAAGGCTGTGAAGGAAGAATAGGATAGGACAAAGGTTTGAGAGTTTTTTAAGCTTTTTAACAGGGGAATGATCAAAGATCAAAGAAGGGATAGTTCCCTGTTCCAGATGAATGGATAATAGTTGACTGCAGAATGCAGAGCTTCTCCATTCTTACTTTAGTTCTGTTTCCTCTGCCAAGTAAAATGTCTTTGCTCTGGATATAAAAGTTGCTATCAAAGACTGGCTACTCAAGATAAGAAAAGAGATAATAAGAGAGCTCTTAGCTAACCTTGATGGGCCCAGATCCCCTAATCCAAATCACATCCTCTGGTACTGGAGGTTCTTAGTACTAAGCCATTATCAGTGAACTTTAAAGGGATGTGGAAAATGGGAGTGGACTGGCAGACAGGAGAAGGACAGATGTCCCAATTTTCAAAAAAAGAGAAGAGAACAGGTCATGTAAGGTACAGGCCAGTGAACTTTGAAATTCTGGAACAGATCATTAAACATCATTAGTGAACTCCGGAGGAGTGGTGTATATACAGCCAGTTAGGACTTAACATAAGTAGACCATTCTGCAGACCTCCTGCTCCTCTCCTCAAAGGGGGCTCCACATGGGACCCCTAGCACTGGGCTGCATTTCCTCAGCATCTGCCCCTACTTGTCAAATTTGTGTAATGCAGTTTGTTGTAAAGTGATCTCGCTCTCTCTCTGTCTCTCTTTCTGTCTGTCTGTCTGTCTGTCTGTCTGTCTGTCTGTCTCTCTCTCTCTCTCTCTCTCACACACACACACACACAGAGTCAGCATAGTTTCATCAGGAATAAATCATGCCAGATTAATCTTAATTCCTTTTTTTTTCAGTTACTAAAATAGCAAATTAGAGGCATACGTAGATATAGTTTACCTAGATTTTAGCAAGTTATTTGATGAAATAGCTGATGGTATTCTTGTGGAAAAGGTTTAAATATTTTAACAGTGACTTGGATTGTCTTGTTCACCACGTTTGCAAATGACACAGAAGTGGAAGGGATAGCTAACATGCTAAATGACAGGATCCAAAAAAATCTTTTCAAACTAGAACATTATGCTAAATCTTAGGGATATGCTTGGGTTCAAAAGAATTGTCACAAGCACAAGATGGGGAGACACAGTTAGATAGCAGTTTGTCTAAAAAAGATCTCTAGGAGTGATTAGCAAATTGATCTTGATGGGATTCGTCCTTGTGATAATGGGAACTAAATAAGTTAATGCATTCTTAGACTGCATTGAGAGGCATTGCTTTCAGGATAAGGAGGCGATTCTCCTCCTGGAGTCAGATTTCCATGATCAGATTCAGTCCAGAAAGCCATAGTTAGGGAAGGACATTGTTGAGCTGTGAGATGTCCAGAATGGGGCAGCTAGGATGAGAAAGGCCTTGACTCCATGTCATAAAGTGAGAAGTTGAGGAAACTGGGGGTGCTTAGAGACCACTAAGGGAAGACATGATAAATGTCTTCAGTTACCTGAAAGGCTGTCATGTGGAAGAAAGATTAAACCTGTTCTACTTGATTCCAGGGAGCAGAGCAGGAATAGTGGGCATTAGGTACAAAGAGGCAGATTTTGGCATGATATCCAGAAACAAAATAGGCTGCATCTGGAGTTGGTGAGTTCTCTTTCATTGGAGATCCTTAAGCAAAGATTCTGTGATCATTTCTGGTGTGTTATAATGGGGCATCTGGATATCATTGGACAGAGAGAAGCTAGGTGGCACAGTGGACAGAGCACTGGACTTGCGATCAGGAAGACCTGAGTTCAAATACTGCCTTGGATAGTAGCTTTGTGACAAGTTACTTCACCTCTGTCTTCCTCGGTTTCTTTAGCTATAAAATAGGAATACTAGAACCTACATCTCAGAGTTATGAGAAGCAAGTGTGGTCATATTTGTAAGGTGCTTAACACAGTGGTTAGGACAGAGTAGCACATCAGTAAATGTTTTGCTTTCTTCTTCCTGGGTATGGATTGGATTGAGGTCCTTCTAACTTAAAAATTCTGTATTTTTTTTTCTATGTATTCTGAACACTTTAGCACAGTGGGTGGCACATAGTAAGTGGGAAGAACATATGCTTAATATGTTTTTTGATTGTTTAGTATTATCCCTTTTTATACATTAGCTAGCTGAGATTAAATAATCATTTAAAATCATGTAATTAGAGATAATAGAATTTAAACTCTTCTTTGAGTCTTCTGCATAGTTTATAGCCAACTGAGCCTTTCTACTTCCATTTCCAGAAGGACATGTTTACAGCTTTGTCTTTTGTCTTTTAGAGTCAACAAACACCCGGGTCCTGTATTTCAGTATCTTTTCCATGTTTTGCCTTATTGGATTGGCCACTTGGCAAGTTTTCTATCTTCGTCGTTTCTTCAAGGCCAAGAAGTTGATTGAATAATGAGGCAATCCTTTCCCACCCTGTCTTGCAGCCAGGAGGACACCATTGGGACATACCTGGCCTGAGCCACACCACAGACAGCACGTTCTATCTGCTGACCCTGGAGTTTTCTTGTCAGAACTGGCCTCATTTGGGGTGGGGGGAATGGGGAACCGCCTAGACTCCAACGTAGGCCAATAAGGGAGACTCTTTTTAACTTGCTGGGTAGTGGGGGGGTTGGGCTGGTTTTGCAACATTGGAACTACCATTAAGGCCACTCATGATAAGAAATAGGTTTCCCAGATGCTGAAGTCAGCATTGCCACTGGGTTTCCTTAGAATGATCTGTTTGAACCCTATGACTTCTTTCCTTTTCCCACCCACCTGTTGGCTTGGACTTCCACTCTAGTTCTGTCACCAAGATTTGTATGACCATATCAACCTTGCTACAGAATGACTTGCTGTGTTCTGATTGTCCTGTTCGTTTTTCTTCTTTGAGGTTACTTTAGCAGTATGACTATTATATTTTAGCTGGAATTGAATTTAGTAGGGTGACTTCTAGTGATATAAAAATCCAAGAGCTGAAGGAAAGATGGATAAGATTCTTGATAAGGCTCAAATTTGGAAATGTAGTTCCATAAAAAATTCACAGCTGGATACAGAACTAAGTTTTATGCACTTTGCCTCCTAGATTTCTTAATATAACCTACAGAAGCAAAATTGAACAACTTTTCTTACCTTAGCTATTTAGTTTCCATATTTTTATGCTGTGTTTAGGAATTTGGTTTAGTGAGGTTTAAAATTGTACAACTGGGAGCATCATGAATTAAAACAGGTCCCAGTAATACATGGAGTGAATGCAGGGCCAAAAATCAGTGTGAGATTGAAGAGGGAGTAGAGGCCATTGTCAAATGTGTTTATGTATGTACATATAAGGAAGGATGTAGTGGCTGTGTTCTTATAGTTGTGAAAAATAGATATTGTTTTCATTTTGAAATAGGATTTCTCAGTTGATGCAGGGTTAGGAGGAATATGCCCTTTATGTATGTAGTCTCTTCCAGAGACTACATCACTTGCCCAAAGTTCTGTATCTACCAAGCATTTTCTAAATAATTGGGAATTTTGAGGATTTGTAGCTCCTTTGTCTTGCAAACCAATTTCTAATTAAGATTTCTTAAGCAGCAACTGGAAGAACTGTCCTCAGTCATGTGATTGATTTTCTTTCTCTAATATGGGGAGTAGCATATATGAAAGAATTAAGAGAAAAGCCTGAGGTAAAATGAAGGGGACTTAAAAGAAAGGGAAATTTAACAATGTTCCAACTGGATAAAGCGATAACTGTTGAAGCTTTTTGAGGCTGTTTGTGTGAATTCTATTATGCGAATTCAATTGTGTGATAAGTAGTGCAACATCGCCATCTGATGGTAAAAGCTATGAGTTTCTGCTCCTGAAAATCCAGAGTGATACTATCAGTCACAGTGTAGGAAAAATCCACAGTAAAAATAGTCATCAGTCATCTACAGGTTATACATGGGATTTTCTAGGGCTAAATGTCAGTGTCTAGAAGGAAGAGAAAAAAGTAAATATCTGTCCAAGGTACATTCCACAGAAGTTTTGAGGTGAAATGCTAGCCATCAGGGCTCCCTACTGAAGCAAAATATGTGACAAGCTATTCACTACCATTCTCTGATTGCAATATCCTTCTTCCTTGTCTTAACCATGGTACTCATTGAGGTAATTATGGTATCATTTGACAGTGTCTTTCTTTGAATTTGTAATCTAGGCAGGAAGAAGAAATCTTCATTTTATTAACTGTCCCTATCCCCAGTTACTTTAGAACCCTTGATTTCTTTGTGCAATTTGAAATTCTCTTTGTTCCCTTTTTAAACCATGCTGGAACTTTCTCCAGAACCCTCTGCTTTTATTCTAAAGCTAATTAATATTCTGCTTGCTTTTATCTAAGAAGAATTAATTTGCTTTGAAAGACTGGTGCTAGACTAAGTCTACTTAGAAAATAAGAGCATATTGAGTTCTCTGCTTTCTCTCTCATGAGTATATTATTCAAAATGACCTCTATAATGTAAATGAGGTGGTAAGGTTTACAGTAAGCTTTACTTGTACCATGGTCATAAATTAAATGCAATTCTTGTCATAAAGCTGTTTTCACACAACTTGTTTTATAGGAAAGAAGCATGTGGGATTTGTACAGATTTACCTGTAAGTATTGGATTGGGTATTTTTGTGTAAATTTTCTGAAATAAAGTTTAGGGGAAACCATTTTAGTTGTGTGTTTATGAGTCTAGTATGTATCTTTGCTAGAGTTTATGTGGTTTTGTTTTTGTGAGATTTCTTTGGTTCTAATGGGGCACATATATGTACATATATACATAACATACTTATATGGATTGTTAAGGGGGAAAGTTTTGCTTTCATTAATTTCAAGCTAGGCTGAGGAAGATAAAAAATGTAGGTGAGCTACTAAACATTGAATAATAGTGCCATCTGCTGTCATAATGGATAAATCACACCCCTCAAGATCTGGACATGTTAACCCTGCTCTAGATATAGTAAAACCACAGTGGACATAGCTGTTGAAAAATTATACCTGCATTATTACATATACTATGTTGTGTCACCTGGAAGACTCAGAAGATACCCTTTAAGCTGAATTTTCCCGTTAGGAAAGTTCTTCTCATGTGAATTGTTATGAGAGGCTTTCTTCTCTCTTCCTCTTCAGGTAACAGCCCCAAAAAAGGCACCCCTAAATTATAACCACACTTGGAGTTCACCTCTGGAATGACTAGTCTGTGGCAGCTAATGTTAAATTCCCTAGCAAACAAGAGATAGTTTACCTTCTCCCCTCGTTTACTATAATAAAGCATTTTTGCATTTGTTAATTAATCTCTCCTTAAGATCAGACAATAAAAGTTATACATAACCTTTAATAAACCGATAAGTTTACTGACAGGTAAATAGTTCCATATCAGATTATTGTTCCTATATAATGAATAACTCAGTATAGTTATTCCTACTCAGTTTCTTCTAGTATAGGCAGACATACTTTTCATGGTGGTGGATCTCATTTGCACTTTTATTCTCTAATATTCTCTATTCTCTAATATTCTCAAACACAGCTAATGCTTCATAATTTTCAGTTAACAAATTTGATGGGCTGTTCAAATGAAAGACTAAATTGTAAGTAAAGGTTATTTTTTCCCCCTTTTCCATGTGAATTTGCAGAACTAATGGAAGGTCATTTCTAGGTTTTCAGGAAGCCTATCTCTGGATTATATATTTTTATAAGCTTCTGACTATGGGTAAATGCAGTTACTTCACTTTCATGACTGAAATCCATATTTCCTTATCCCTTGATAAGTCTAAATATAGTACAAACTAGAATTTGGCCCTTAGAAATGTCTGAAATGTAAATTTTCCTCCCTAGACCTCTTAAAGCTAAATCACCAAAAGTTATTCCAATTCCACACCAGACTATTAGGCTGAGTTATACCATCCGCCATGTCCATCATTTACTCTTATCTAGACTCAGATTTTTAGACTTCTACTCAAACTTAGACTTTTAGTTTTTACTTTAGTACTGTTTGTTGTTCAGTCATGTCTGACTCTTCGTGACCCCTATGTGGGGTTCTCCAGACAAACATAATAGAGTGGTTTGCCATTTCCTTCTCCAGCTCATTTTACAGATGGGGAAACTGAGGCAAAACAGGGTTAAGTGACTTGCCCAGGGTCACACACCTAGTAAGTGTCTGAGGCTGGAATTGAACTTAGGTCCTAACTCCAGTCCCAGTTCTCTATCTGCTGCATCACCTAGCTGCCCATCTTTGGTATTATAGCATGGTCATATCTTGGAGAACAAGATAGAGAAGTGTGGACTGAATGATAGAATAGGCAGGTAGATATATAGCTAGTCAAACAATCATACCCCAAAATAAGCACCAACTTGGAGGGAGCCATGTTCTATATACTAACACTTCTTTTTAGTGACTTAAAGGCTTTGGATTTATGCTTAGTGAATTTGTTGAAAAGGCTGGGATAGCGAGATGGTTACTGTATGGCAGAACCATGATTCAGAATCATTTAAAACTTGGCAGTTATTCCCTGCAAGGGAAGAGTTTAAAGTGATTCAGAGGGGTGATGAAGAGAATCATTTTTTCTCACTTTTTTAAAAAGCAAAATTGGATTCAAATTAGGTTTATTGGTATTTAAACCAATTATGGTTTTTCCATAATACTGTACAACATCATGATACCTAGGGGTCATATCAACAAACATTTATTAAGTACCTACTATGTGCTAGGCACTGTGCTATGTGCTGAGGATACAGAGAAAGACACCCCCCCCCCCAAAAAAAATTTCTTAAGCAGTTTAACGAGGAACACAACATGCAAACTATGTACAAAAAACACATACAGTTGGTGTAGATTGGAGAGAATCTTTGAGGGAAGGTGTAACAGTAATTAATTTAGCAGGTAAATTAGCAGGTGAAGTTCACAGGGTCCAGCACATCTCAAACCCTTCACCACTTTTGTTGCCAGGAACTCAGGGATCAACCAAGCCACAAACAGACAAAGGCTTATCCTGGTCATGCTTCTTCGGTCCTCCAGCAGTTCGACTGGCCCTAGGACCCAAAAGGAATTTCAGCCCAACAGGCAGCAGCAACTTGAGCCTTCGCCAGATTGTGATCTCAAGAAAACTCCAACTCAGTTCTCAGTCAGCTTCCAGATGCTGGGAGAGAAACTCTCTCTCTCTCCCTCTTCCTCTCTCTCTCAGATGGCTTCAGTCTCCATGATTCTTCTTCCGCCAGGCACCAGGTGGAACATTCCTGATTCTGATTCTCTGTCTCTGGAATATATACTTCTTATATGCATACACTGGCCTTCTGTCTTAGCCAGCCACTCCTGCCAGGCCAGCAACAAAAGACAGAGTTCATGCCTCTGTTTACACAGGAGACAGAGTTCATACCTTCTGCTTCTTTCACACAGGAGACAGAGTTCACACCCACTGCCTCTTTCACAGAAGTACTTAGCCCTTAGTTACTAAGGACCAAGTACCTGTTAAATTAATTACTGTTACAGAAGGTGTAATAGCAAGCACCCTAGCATACCCAGGATGATGGCTAGCATGGGTTCTTTGATCTGTTTTTCTAAAGAAAAGCAACTCAGAAGGGGTTAACAATCTTTAATCAAACATATATCATTCACTTAGTTCAGGGGAAAAAGTCAGCACCCTGCACTTCAGAGAAAATACAAACAGAATTTACAAGCAGACAAAATACAGACAAAAAATAATACAGTTCAACAGACCAACAGACAGGGCATCTAATTGTCTGACCATTACATACATACATAGTTGCAAGAGAGAGAAGCACCAACATCTGGGTTTTCAAAGCCAAGGGGACCTCAAAGGCTACCCGGCTTCATCTGACAAATCACACAACTCTTCCCATAAGTGAGCACCAAAGCAAAACCTCACTTCAGAGGTATATATTACCTTCTCCAGGATCAGAGAACATCATAACCCTGGTGACCCACTGCACTACTAATTACAAAGTAACAAAAGTGGGCCTTCCTGAATAACAAGCCTCCCCTAAGCAAGCTTCTCTTGTGGTGCTCCAAGGGTGGCCCATTAAGGGACAGGGAAGATCTTCAAATTCACTTGCCATTACAGAAGGCACTAGCATTAAGGAAGATCAGGAAAGTCTTCTTGGATAGTGTGGGAGTTTAGTAGGAATATGAGGAAAGCTAGGAGACAGAGGTTGAGTTTCCTATTCAAGGCAAGACAGGGGTGCCAATGTCCCTAGACTGTAGTGGACATGGAAGGGAAAGGAATAAAATGTAATAAGATTAGAAAGGTAGAAAGGACCCTGGTCGTAAAGGATTTTAAAAGCCAAACATATTTTATATTTGATTGTGTAGGTAATAGGGATCTAATGGAGTTTTTAGTATGGGTATGACAATGTCAGACTTGCTTTTTAGGAAGACCACTTTGACAGCTAAGTCGATGGTGAACTTAGGATAAGGAGACACTTGAAGCAGGGAGACCAACCAGAAGGCAATTACAGTAATGCAGGTGTGAAAGGATTAGAATTTGCACCAGTATGGCAGCTGTGTCAGAAAAAGGAGTATATGAGAACTCTTGGAGTTGACAGGACTTGGCAACCTATTGGATATGGGAGGTGAATGAAGAGTCAAAGATGGTGCTAGGTCTTGAACCCAGACAACTAGGAGGATGGTAGGAAGTTTGGAAGAAGGGAAGGTTTGGGGAGAAATTAGTTGTTTTGAACATGTCAAGTTTAAGATGTCTATGGGGCAGATTGAAATGTCCTGTAGGTGTTGGAGATATGAGATTGGAGGTCAGGAGAGAGGTTTGAGCTGAAATAGAGGGGGTAACTGTTCCCTAGTCACACAGCTTGTGTCAGAGCTAAGACTGCAGCCTAAGATTTCTAGCTTGAAATTTAGCTTTTGGGGACGGAGCCAAGATGGCAGCGTAGAAGTAGGAAAACTGTGCAACTCCCCCCATAATCACCTCAAATACCTATAAAATATGACTCTAAACAAATTTTAGGGCTCCAGAACTCACAAAAGTATAGAGAAACAAAGCTCCCACAGAAGGTAGCCCAGAAAGCAGGACAGGAAGGGCTCATCGCTGCGCACGGGGAGCCAAAACCAGCCCAGCCTGAAACTGTGGCTTGGCCTTGGGGTGGCCAGGACAAGCCTCAGTTGGAGCTTTCAGGAGAGTGAATCACCGGCAGCTGTGGCAATTTCTAGATTTATCAACCCATAAGAAACAAGGACTAAGTGAAAGATTAGTGGAACTCGGCTAAATCTGGGGGAGAAAAGCCGTCTGGCCATCCACTTCTGAGGCAAGAAAGCAGCAGAAGCAGTGCAGCCGCCTCCACATGGCTGCTTCAGAGCTCTCGACCTGCAGATTGCAGGGGGGCCAAGTGATCATTCAGAGGCTAAGTGCTCTTGCCTTAAGCTGCCTGAATCCAGATCGTGATGTTGGGTGGTGGTCCTGAGGTGTGTGATCAGTGAGCCAAAGCTGGTGGGGGTTGCAGCAGCCTCCTAATAGCTCCGGCAGCTGAAAAACCCCAGTGATTTGGGACAAAGCTCTCGCCTCTGGAAGCAGAGTTCCACAGAGCTAAAAAGTCAAGTAATTGACTGGCAGCATGAGTAGGCAAAGGAAGCAAAGTAAGAACAGCAATCCAACTTTAGATTGCTTCTTTGGGGACACAAAGGATCAAAGCATGGAATGGAAGGAAGACAACACAGTCAGAACTCCTGCATCAAAAGCTTCCAAGAAAAATGTAGGTTGGTTACAGGCCATAGAGGAGCTTAAGAAGGATTTTGAAAACCAAATAAGAGAAGTGGAGGAAAAATTTAGAAGAGAAATGAGAATGATGCAAGAAAATCATGAAAAGAGAGTCAACAACCTGGCTGAAGAAAATAACACCTTAAAAAATAGATTAACTCAAATGGCAAAAGAGGCCCAAAAAAGCCAATGAGGAAAAGAATGCCTTAAAAAGTCAAATTTGCCAGATGGAAAAAGAATCTCAAAAGCTTGCTGAAGAGAATAATTCCTTCAGAATTAGAGTGGAGCAAATGGAAGCAAATGACTTTATCAGAAGTCAA
>CM053582.1:437255152-437272982 GCA_028627135.1 Pseudochirops cupreus
CCCCCCCCCACTTTTGGAAAAAAAAAACCCTTAACAGACATCAAATAAAATGAGCACTTTCATACACTTTCATATACACAGAACAGAACAGAAATTGAATTGTACATGAAAGTACAAACATCTATTATGTACAGCTTGCTTTTCTTTTTAAATATGTGATAAATTCAACATGTTACTTTCAAAGCTGTCCTGCTTATCTCTGGTTCCTTCTGGTCTTGCTTCTGTTCTTCTTTGGTATGTTTCCAAAACATATTTGAAGAGCCTTTTTTTTTTTTAAAGCCCTGTCTCCACCTTTCCTCTGCCTTTCTATCCCACATCCTTATATTGAGAAAAAACAAAACCAAACCATTGTAACAAATACTCATAATCAAGCAAAATAAATTCTCACATTGGCTATATCCGAGAAAATATATCTCTTTCTGCTACTTGAGTGTACTGTCTGTCAGGAGATAGGTAGCATGTTTCATCAATAGACCTCTAGAATTGTGGCTGATCATTGCAATGATCAATATTCTTAGGTCTTTCAAAGTTGTTCGCATAATATGTTCTTGAGCTCTTGGTTGACTCAAATAACTTTCTTCTAAATGGCTACTAACTGTCCCCTTTAATGTGTGAAGTCACTGATCTCATCTGGAGGAATAAAAGGTCAAGAATGTTAAGGGGAATAATGAGAAAAGTGGGATAGAAGGACTGTCAGGTCTCAGATTACAGTACAAAAAGTACCATCGGAAGTATTCGGTGCTCAACCTTGACGACTGGACTCTGCGCATCAAGCCTCAGGGTGGGAGGAGGTGTCTGCATTCAGAGAGATCTAGAAAGAGCAGAGTTTAAATGGAGACTGAAGCAAGCTACATGCTATCTTCTTTTTCATGTTTGGTTCTCTTTCTTTTTCCCATCGTTCACTCCACTGGTTACAACCCTTCTATACAACCAGACTATTGTACAACGTGAAAGTATCTGCAGATCCTGTACTTGGTTGTATGCCGCCATGGGGGAGGTGGGGAAGGGAGGGGAGAAAATCTGAAATTTAAGGGATTGTGGAACTGAATCTTGTAAACTACAAGTAAATAAACAAATCATTGAGAGAAAAAAGAAGTATTTGGTATTGGATTAAAAAAAACCAGAAAATTCCTACAGCAAAGATCATTCTCCTAGTAGAGAGAACGGGCATTAAGTTAGTTGAATAACTGTACCATCTCATCATTTATCATCCTACCCACGAAGCGGGTGGTGCAGTCCCTTCTTTGATCCTACTTTTTTCTCAGTATGACTTAAAAGAAAAAAAAAAGCCCATGCCACCCCCCCTTTTATCCTTTGCATTATCTTTGCCTGGCAGCTTTGGCTCATTCTAACCCCATTCTTACAGGACCTTGATATATTCTTTTAATCATGTTCCACTACTTGCATTTGTTTCTGTCTTCCCTAAATGTACTTGCTTTTTTTTTTTAAACATTCTATGGTGATAGATCAATTCCCTTTAGCTATTTCTCTCTAAAGAATTTCATTCTTGGCAGCCTCCCATCTTCTGGGGCTGAATTCCCTTGTAGAATTTTATTCTTTGGGTTCCTACCTTCTCTAACTCCTTTAAATCTACTTTCCCAAGATCTAGGATACGTTTTAAATCTATTTTCCTAAGATCCAGGATACATGTCATATTACCTCTCATCTTCCACTTTTCTTTCACAAGTGGAGTGGTCATTTCCTCACCTCACCGATTCGCATCAGTTCCACCCCCAACAAACCCTTCCTCCTCGCTAGTGAAAATCTAATGCAGAACAGAATTTCCCTTTGTCCCTTCACGTAAAACTCCATAATTAGGACTCTTACTATATTTTGACGTTAAAGCAGCTTAGCTAGCTAGGTAGCACAGGGGATGGGAGCACTGGACCTGGGATTCCAAATTCGAATGCTGCCTCGGACCACTCTCTGCCGTGATTCATGCGACCAAAGTCACTGAGCCTCTCAGACTTGTTTCCTCACCTGCAAAATAGGGGAGGAATAATAGTCCCCAATTCACAGGGTTGCTGTGAAGGATCAAATGAGCTAAGTTATATACATGCTATGGAAATACTACCTATGATAAATGATGATTTCAGCCCAACATAAGGAAAAACAACCAACTAGTCCAGGCCAGTGTCTGGCCCATAACAGACGCTTTAATAAATGCCTGTTGACTTGATGTATCAAACATGGAACGGGCTGCGGAGAGATACAGATGGTTCTGCTTAAGACTGGGAGTTTTGAACTGTGAACCCATAGATGCCAATGCTGGGCTGTTTGAAAGAAGCTACTAACAATAATAACGTTATTGCTAGCAAAATAATTGTGGCTAACTTTAAGAAATGTCCGACAACAAGGTTGCAGGCTCATCGGTGAGGCTAAACTCCCCCATCCCCTGCCTGGAGTCCCCGCGGGGAGGGCGTTGCAGGGGCGGGGAGTGAGCTTGGCTGAGGTGACCTCCAAAGGTCCCTCGTATCCCAACAGCTGCAATCCCTTCCTCCTCCCCCCACTTTCCCTTGTCCCTTAGTCTTCTAGATCGACGCGTTCTCGTAACACCCGAGGAGCCCTAAAGTGCCTGCATTCCCTCCACTCCGGCCACCAACGCAGACGGGTAATAACAGTTTGCTCCCCTAGTTAGGAAGGACTACCACTGTACAAACAGAGGAGGGGGGAGGCGGCGAGGAAAAGGCTCGGGACCGGAAGAGGACACGAGTACTTCCGGGTCAGACGCAGAGAGGGCCGTCATGGAACCCCGCGCATCTTCGAGGTTAGCGGAGCTGCCGTGCAGTCG
This sequence comes from Pseudochirops cupreus, assembly GCA_028627135.1. Taxonomy (NCBI): domain Eukaryota; kingdom Metazoa; phylum Chordata; class Mammalia; order Diprotodontia; family Pseudocheiridae; genus Pseudochirops; species Pseudochirops cupreus. Next base: position 437,257,944 of record CM053582.1, read on the forward strand.
CTGAGACACGGGCATCCGCCACCGCCGCTCATCCCGGTCTGGCCTTTGCCGGGGCCTCTCCTCACCGCCAGTTCCCCTGTCCAGACCCGCCCCCTTCCCTTCTCCGGCCCGGCCGGTCCCGGCGAAGCTGCCTCCGCCATGTCAGTGCTGGGCGAGTACGAGCGACACTGCGACTCCATCAACTCTGACTTCGGGAGCGAGTCCGGCGGCGGCTCCGTGTCCAGCCCCGGCCCCGGCTCGGCCGCCCGCCCGGGTGGCGGCTTCCCGATGGAGCAGGAGGAGTTGCATTATATCCCCATCCGCGTCCTGGGCCGGGGCGCCTTCGGGGAGGCCACGCTGTACCGCCGCACCGAGGTAGAGCGCAGCCGGAGCCCCCGACCCCCGGCCCGCGGCCCTGCCCTTCCCCCTCTTCCTTTCCCCCTCCCCTCTCCTTCTAAACAGCCCATCTTCTAAGTGTAGAATCGGAGGCTCTTCATCTCTCTTCCTCAGTTTCTTCATCTGTAAAATGAAAGAAGCTCCACTACATCATCTCTAGAGCCTTTTCTCAACTTTATCTTAAAAGAAAAAAATCGCCCAGTCTTTCCATTTCTGCTAATGCTTCTCTTCCCCCAACTTTTCTCCTCTCCCTGTCCCGTCCCCTTTTCTTCTTCTTTTTTTCTCTCTCCATTTACTATCTCCATTTTAGAGATGTAGAAACTGAGGCTTCTCATCACTCTTCCTCAGCTTCCTCATCTATTAAATGAAGGAGCTCTGCTAGATTACCCCGAGTCATTTTCAACTCAAAAAGGAGAATTTCACCCAATCTTTCCCTTTCCCTTCTCCTTAATTTTTCCTTTTCCCCCAGTCTTTCCCCTTATCCTGTTTTTTTAAAGGGTCTTGGCATTAGGAAGGTTGAGAACTGCTGTTACAGGTGTAGAAAGGGGACTCTTAATTAATCTCCCTGTTCCTCAGTTTCGGCATCTGTAAAATGAAGCGCAGCTAGACTATCTCCAGTCCTTTCTCAACTATTAAAAAGGAAAAAAAAGAATTTTCTGTAACCATTCCCTCTCCCTTCTTTCCCCTGCTCCTCCTTCCCCACCTTCTTTTGTCCCCTACCTTTCTTCTCTCCCTTTTCTGTTCCCTTTATTTCTTCCCTTTTGTAGAACATTTTTACCTATCTAGTATCCTGTCGCAACAGGGATGGGGACCCTGCAGCCTTGAGGCCACATGTGGCCCTCTAGGTACTCAAGTGCAACCCTTTGATTGAATCCAAACTTCACTGAACAAATCCCCAATAAAAAGATTAGGATTCAGTCAGAAGGCACCCTTAGAGTGCCACATGTGGACAGGCAGCAGGTTCCCCACCCCTGCTAGCATTATCATATCCTGACTAGAACTCAACAGCAGTTCAGCATTTATCAGATTCCCATGAGCATGGGTCCCTGGTGTCTTCTTCCCTATCTGGCTTTCATATCACTTTCGCTGGGAGACTAGTGTCATTAGTTACCTGCCATTTTGATAAAGTTTGAACTAGGGCATTGTCATGAATGTCTGTTGTCTTCCCTTCCCACTAATTAATTTTTCCTTCCTTTCATACCATTCCAGGTCTCTAAACAGCTTTTTGGTAGTATATTTCCCAAGTGACCAGATCTCTAAATATTCTTCCCAGTCTTATGCCTTTCTTTTGTAGTAGTTCCTCTCTGATACTGCCCTCTCCTCCTCCCCCCCAAAAAAAGGTCCTTGCAATTACTGTTTTTAAATTGTAACATACCCACCACCTAGGACTGTTCTTGAAGGCCATTGGGAAGTTCCAGCTACTTTAGGATTCTGGTTGGTTTCTCCTTCAGTGTTTAACATAAAAAACCTGTACCCTGCATTGATGACTCAGAATCCTAAAGTAAACTAAGGACTTTTGGTTGTACTCCTAAAGCCAAATATTACAGATCCCAAGAAGTCCAAATTCTGCTTAAACATTTATTGATGACCTAAATGTCTTGGAAGCATTATGTATTTTCTTCATCCATATTTCTCATTCTTGAACTTAAGCCACATTGTGTGTTGGTAAAATTTAGAGCCAGTTGGAGCCTTAAATAATTTAGTTCAATTTATTTATTTGAGGATGAGGAAACTGAGACCTTCAAAGTATTAGTAAAAAGAGTAGTCGGGGCAGAAGAAATATGTTAGGTAATTGTTTAGAAAGGTCTTCCCCCCATGAAACTTTGGGAAGAGGCCCATAAATATCCTATATTCATAAAGCAGCTTTTTGTGAGAGGATTGCAGAGATGCTTTGAAAAAGTTTTAAAATGTAGTTTTAATTTGTAAGATACTGTTATTTCTCTTTTTAAATTTGTTTTCACTATAAGCTTGTTGGAAGATGAAAGGTATTATCTGACCTAGGTCAGAGAATTGGCTCAAGAGGCCAGTAAGACTTGAGTTCAAGTTATATCTCTGACACATAATGGCCATGTGACCCTGGGCAGGTTACTTAAAATTCTTGATGCTCTAAACCAGAGGTGTCAGATTCTGTGCAGGCAGCTGGCAAGACTACCAGAACCAGATTAAACTATAATCAAGAAATGCAATATGTTAATTTGTGGTTTTTAAGACAATGTGCCACTACGGTGATCCATATCTTTTTGATTTGGACACCGTTGCTCTAAGCAACTCTCTTAGACTTAAGTGACAGAGAAGGTGCCACTCTACATTAGTAGGAGTTTCCTCATAGAGTAGTTAGTTCCCCATGTGATTGAAATTATAGGTTCAGTTCTGGTCTCTAACTCACTTTAAGGCAGTGGTGTTGAGCTTAAGTATAAATAAATCCCTGTCGGCTATATACTGACTTAGAAAAACCACAAGTTAACATCTATGTTGTATTGTATTTTTATTTTGTTAAACTTTTCCCATTTACATTTTAATCTGTTTCAGGCCTGCTGCTGTGTGCAGCCTATGAGTTTGACACCTCTGCTTTAAAGTTTGAAAAGCCTTTTCTTCAGAACAGTCTCATGAGGCAGGTAATATTAGTACTATTATTTCCATCTTAGAGATATAGAAACTGAGGCCCTTCATCCCTCTGTTCCTCAATTTCCTCATCTGTAACATGAAGGCACTCTAGAGTCCTTTCTCAACTCTGAAAGCTTCTAGAACAGATGAATTTGTAGCTTATTACAAAAGTTGGAACAGTTTTGGGACAGGGGGAGTTGTGAGAGGAGTAGCAGATTGCTCATTCCAGACCTAGGGAGTGACAGGTAGGCTTACACAGCTAGATGTAGGAGTCAGTTTTAGAATGAAAAGGTAAAGTGAGTTTGTACTTAAGCGACAAGCTGAAGAGGATGACAGAGCCTCGCTAGCTTAAATTTTGTAACTCTTGAACCTAATCTGATATTTTCATATTATTAAGAAGTTGAAATTAGAATTGTTAAATGCTCTCTTAACAAATATAGTGTATGCAGAGTGCTTTGCAGACCTTAAAGGGGATGTAAATGCTAATTATTATTAATTCCTGACTCCCTGTTACCTCTTGTACCACCACTATTCTTGTAGTATCACTCTGTTAGATCTTTGCATTCTATCCTAGTCCATGTTTCCTACCTTGTTCCAGATCTAGACCTAAATTTCATAAATCAGCTAGCACACCAAACAGTTTTTTGTTTAATATTTTCTTTGCCCTAACCAAAGATTACTAACACAAGTAATTAGATATAGTCTCTGCCTAAAGTCTGTTTCTTTTCTTTTAAAGGAAAAAAATTAAATAAGCAAATGTCTATCTGGCCTTTCTAGGCTTGTGGATGCAGATGTGGATTCATTGACTTCCAGGAAAGAAGAAAGCATCATACTTATGTTACTATGTTGTAGGATGACTCATTGGTTGTGTGGAAGGAAGTTGATTTGACCCGATTGTCTGAGAAAGAACGTCGTGATGCCTTGAATGAAATTGTTATTCTGGCTCTGCTACAACATGACAACATTATTGCCTACTATAATCACTTCATGGACAACAACACCTTGCTGATTGAACTAGAGTATTGTAATGGTAAGTGCAAATCTTAGTGACACTTCCTCTAGGATGCTTTTGTTGATTGAATAAAAGAACTGTCATCTGTCATAATGGAGTTTAAATGTTTTCATGAGAAGTAATCTGGTCCCCAGAATGTTTTGAAATGATAGAACAAAATAAATGGGACTGTTGATTGTTTCTGTGATTATGAATTTCTGCCACAGTGTCATAGCTTTGTCTCTGAAGCACAGTTCTTAGACATTTTTTTTTTTAGCAATTTTTGTTTCGGCACATTATACTAATCTCCACCATAATTCCATTTTAATCCCCTACAGTTTACAAACCCCAAAAACAGTTAAGTGAAATAACATGAAGAGAGTAATTGTAACTGACAGTGCCAGCAACTTCATACTGAAGTTGTTTCCCATCATTTAATAGAAAGGATGAAATATACTTTATAACTTAATAACAATCCTGTCTCATGGTTTTAATCTGAATTTTCTTGCCATTTAGAGATGGCTTCGTTTACATTCTTGTAGAAAGTCATAGTATTGTGTTTACTGTTACTTTGTGTTCTTTCTACATCACTTCATACAAGTCTTCCCATATTTGAATTTGCCATTCCATAAGGCCCACTGCATTTATAGACCACAGTTTGTTGAGCAGTTTCTCGGTTGTGGGCACATTTTTTTGCTATTACAAGAAGTGCTGCTATGAATATTTTTGTGCAGATAGATCAGCTGCTGCGAGCTATCTTCTTCTGGATATCCTATAAGCATTTCAAACTTAGCATGTTCAACCTTCCACCCCAACCTCCCCCTATCTACTTTTCCCCCAAAATTCCTCCCCCAAAAATGTTTCTCTAAAGAGAACTTCCAGCCTCAGAATCATCCTTAACTCTTCCCTCTCTTTCTCATTCTCCATATTTAGTCATTGACAAGCTTTGTCTCTTGTATCTCCACGTTTCTTTCATCTGTCCCTTTCCTCTGCTCTTACATCCATGACTTTAAATGAGGTAGCTAGGTGACACAGTGAATAAAGTGATGGACCTAGGAGAAACTCAAGAGAACCTGAGTTCAGATTCAGCCTGTGACCCTTACTAGCTCTGTGGCCTTGAGGAAGTCACTTGACCTCCGTTTGCTTCAGTTTCGTCATCTAAAAAATAGAGGCAGTAACAGCACCATCCCAGGGTTGTTTTGATCGAATGAAATGATATTTGTAAAGCATTTAGAGTGCTGTATACTTAGTAAGTGCTGTATAATTGGTAGTGATTAGCCATTGTTATTATTATATATTCATATCCTCGTCACTTCTCACTGTAAAAGTCACTCTGTTTCTCCTTCTCTAATCCATCTAATCCATCATCTGATCCATCGTCCAAATAACTGCTAAAATAAGGGCATAGGTCCTTAAGTCATGGATCCAGCTATGTTACTTCCTGGTCAAAAACTTTTAGTAGTTCCTCATGGTTTATAAAGTAAATTACAAATTGCTTAGCCTGAAATTTAGGGCCCTCCATAATCTGAAAGGCTCTTCCACCTATTTTTCCTACCTTATTTGTTATTATTCCCTTTCATGAACTCTGCATACCAACCAAACTGTGCTACCAGCTGTTCCCTGAGCTTGACACTGCCTCCTGCCTCCATACATGAGCACAAACCATTTCCCAGGCCTGGAATGCACTCCTCACCTCCATCTTTCAGAATTAGTGGCCTCCTTTAATACGCAGCTCATGTGCTACCTGCTTTGTTGAAGCCTTCTCTGATCTACCCGGTTACTAGTGCTCTTTCATAATTTTTTGTACTATATTTGTTTATATAGCAAATATATGTGCAAGTATCATTATTCCTGGAGAAGAATGGAAACTTTTTAGTGGCAGGGACTGTTTCCTTTGTGTGTCTGTTATTCTCGGTGCCTCGCATATAGTAGTTACTCAATATATTTTTACTGAATTGGAGTATAAAACCAAGAGTACAATTTTGTAACTTTTCTTGCATAATTTCAAATTGTTTTCCAAAATGGTTAAACCAGTTCACTGGTTCCACCAGCAATAAATTATGTTTTCCCATTGCCCCTTCAGCACTGAATTTTTCCTTTTTTTTTTTTCAGTTTGGTAACCAGGAGGCAATAGCTCAGATTTGTATTAATTTGAATTTTTCTGATTACTGATTTTAAGCACTTTTGTATGTGGTAGTATTTTACTTTTCTTGTTTTGAAAACTTTATATCCTTAGACATTTTCTGTAGTTAGGCTCAATTTTTAATCTCATAGATTTTTGCCAATTACCTCTAAATTTAAATACAAGATTTTTATTAAAGATGTTTAGTGCAAGGATTTTTATTCCCTAGTCTATAATTTCTAGCTGCAATTATTTTTATTTGTACAAGAGCTTTTTATGTATATGTAATTGAATTAGTCTATTTTGTCTTTTATATCTGTCAGTTGGTCATAAATTCATCCCGTGGGCATGAGAACGCTTACCTTATATTCTCCTCTAACTTTATAATAGTATGACTTAATGTCTTTTAGTTCATTTATCCATTTTCCACTTTAAGTTGTTTCATTTGTCGTCGTAGCCAAATAATTCATTATGTATTGATCAGCCTATGAGGAAATCCTCAGTTTGGGATCCCTCATTTTGCTGGGGAGATTCAGGAGTTAAATTATTTTCTCTTAGTCTATAAGTTCTTTGAATACAGGGCTCTCTTAGCCTGAACTTTGTTATTTCCCCAGTATGTAATAGAATGCTGTATACAAAGTAGATACTTAATAAGTATTTGTCTTGTTTCTCTTCTCTCCTTGGAAAAAAGTCATAAGACATCTTTTCAGACAGTTTCACTTTTTGTTTATATGGATTATTCTTGATCCTAATCAGACCTAGATCTGGAAAGTTGTATTGTGATTTTCTGAATTAGTAGAAATTGCAACAGGTTAATTTCTTCACCATGATTAGGATAAATTAAAGCAAATGGTAGGGTTAGTGAAAATTTTATTTGCTAAATTTCAAGGAATTAAAGTTGCAAAGTTTAGCTAAGCTTGAAATATGATTTAGAAATGCAAGTAGAAAGTAAGGCAATCTTTATAGGGAAATGTGCAGGAGAGAGGTGATCAAAACCATTTATTCAGTGGGAAGAAGATAACTTAGATAGCAATTAATGATTGGGGAGAACTTGAGGAGGTACCCTACATGCAGAAACATTTTTCGCTTAGCAAGGAAAAAAGAAACTTTGTTCTGGTAAAAGGACCTAAGTATGCCAGAACATCTCATCAGCAGAAAGATTGGTAAAGGAACATCAGAGGAAACAAAATAAGTGGTGTTGATCATATCAAAGCCTGATTGATAGGAGCTCTTAAGATCCTTTCCCCCTTTAAATTTTACGATCAATCTGACCTGAATTTTATTTACTGTATCCAGTATTTTCAGTTAAGAATCTTTTGTACTCTGTCATCTTTTCTAAAAACATCACTTTTGCTCTTTGGGCAATTAATCTACTTGTTGGGGTAAGGAACCCTTCTTTAGGGCAACTGTGTTGTATGGAACCTTAGTATTTATGCAAGGTGCATTTGCCTCCTAAAATATTAAATATGAAATTCTATACATATGTGTGTATGGCAATTTTTTCCAGTGTGACAGTAGACTTAATTCCCTCTATTTTGAATTAAAATTTCCTTGATTCACCCATCTTACTGTAGGGATATTCCTGAGTTTCCCCTAAGTGGTATTTATCCGTCTATATGTTTTCAGACCTAAAGCTTTCCATAGTTTGGGAAATGCTGCCTGAGAGAACATTTTGATAAGGTATTTAAGAAGTGAAAAGCCAAGAGATGTTCTTTCTTGTGAAGAAGCTTTGAGAGCTCTGCCTTTCCTATGTGGGTGGTTAAAGCACCAAAAGATAATAAAGGAGCTAAGCATCAATCTGTTAACTAAGCAGAGCTTTTCTCTAAATGTTCTTTTTTCCATTGTTTAATTTTAGGAGGAAACCTATATGATAAAATCCTGCGTCAGAAGGACAAATTGTTTGAGGAAGAGGTATTTCAGATTACTATGTAGGGGGCAAGAATTGTTCTTTAATAATTCTAACTTCTGGGATTCTTTGCTTATGTTTGCTCTCCTCCGACCTGCTCCACTCAGTCTGCTGTCAGAGCCTTTCTAGGTTTGGGATATTCAAGAGACTAAAAGAGTGCAGTCTCATGAAGATGAGGGCTGACTCTTAACTGCGTTTAAGTTTTTCCTCCCACAAAATGATGCTTTATGAGCTCTCCCACACTGCATTTCTGCTTACTGATTGCTCTATAGCTCTCCTTGGAAACCTGCTTAGTTTCTTGCTAGCATGTATCATTCCAAAAGTTCACAAAAGTCTGTGTCACTGGTGTACTTTGTAACTGCATTAAAGCTATTTTATGATGGTGATCTGCTTTTGCCTTCCATGTCTGCTGTTCTGTCATGTACTGCTCAACAAGAAGGACATTTACTTTGACTTGAAATCCAGCTTTGGCAGCAGCTTCTTTTGTGTTTTCTTTTCAGTTAATTTATTTGTTTCAATACAGAATGTAATTTCTTTCGTCTCTGTAGATGGTGGTCTGGTACCTATTTCAGATTGTATCAGCGGTGAGCTGCATCCACAGAGCTGGGATACTCCATAGGTAATGAATGAGAAGTTCAAGAAACTGGGAACCCAGTGCTTTCATAAGCATTTTTTGCTTTCTTGGTAGAGTAGTAACATCTTTTCCCATAGAATAAAATTTATTTATTTACTTAATTTGCTTTTTAGAGGGCAGTTGGGGTTAAGTGACTTGCCCAAAGTCACACAGCTAGTAAGTGTGTCAAGCGTATGAGGCCGGATTTGACCTCAGGTCCTCCTGACTCCAGGGCTGGTGCTCTATTCACTGTGCTACTTAGCCACCCCCCATAGATTAAAATTTAGAAATGAAAGAATAACTAATGGTGGGTGTCATCCTTAGTTCCTGAGATTAAACCATGTTTGTGCTATAGACACATCTTCCTAATAAGCTAAGTACTAATTAAGACTGTTAGTGTTCATTTGCCAGTGAAAGCTGTAAACTTTAGAATTCAATAAATTCGTGAACATGTCCCATGCTTGCACAGGAAATTGTGTTAGGTTCATTAAAATGCAAAGCAGGTTATGTTCTCTGAGCCACTCAGACAATTAGAAAGCACTATTATTCTTTTGTGCTTACGTTATTTTTGTTCAATTTACATAAAACATTCTTATTTTTCCTGTTATAACAATCTATATTGTCATTATTTCCTAATCAAGGAATGAGACCATGTCCAATTTACAGACTTTTATTGAGTGAATCATTAACCAATAAAGATTAATTATAATAGTCTTCTTTTCGATACTTGTTGAGTGGTGGTTGTTGCATGCTACTTTTTTTCCTCAAAGCAATTAGTTTTATTACAATCAACTGTACACATCTTTCAGCAAAGGAAGCCAAAGAATAAGCAAGATAGAGCTTACTTTAAGCTGATCACATAGAAAACATATTTAGAAATGTAGCCTGTATAGGCAGTGATAGTAACATGCTTGGCCACATTGCTTACTGAGCTTTAGAGTCTCTTCCCCTTGGTATGGTAAAGATCCTGAAACTAATCAAAGGTAAGATAGTAAAATGACTTATTTGTCTCTTGCTCTGAAGTGGCTGTTTGCCAGAAAGTTATACTTGACAAAGGCAGCTTAGCCTGCAGGGACAAAAGTGACCTAGAACATAGGCTTTATCATCTTTCTCTCCCACCCTTCTTCTAGGCGTTCATTGGTGTGGGAGATATTCCTATTCTTTGGAGAGTTTAAGGATTCAATTTATTTGTTCCTCTTTGGGGTGTTAAAATACATTGTGTTAAAAGGTTGATATTCATTGTGTTGAGACTTTGACTAGGATCTCATAGGAGGATCTGCATAGTAATATGATAGTGCTTGTACTGCTTCAATAGTGTCACTAGAATGGTTCCTTTGAACTCTAAAGAAAGAGGATAAAAAAGAAACTAATACAGGGATTTAATATGTATTGTTTCTTTTTCAGAGATATAAAAACTTTAAATATTTTCCTAACTAAGGCAAACTTGATAAAACTTGGAGATTACGGGCTGGCAAAGAAACTTAATTCTGAGTACTCCATGGCTGAAACTGTAAGTATATATATTGCCATTGTCTTAAATTATTGGTTTTTCCCTTTTCTTTCTGCTATATGACACAGAAATTTTGCATCCTCTGTCTGTGGCATAGACTCTGCTATTAGGTTCTAGACCTAGAATTAGAAAGAACTTTAAAGGCTGTTGGGGAAGCCCCTCATTTTAGAGATGTGAAAACTAAAGTCTACAAAGATTAAGTGACTTGCCCAAAGTCATAAAATTAGTGTCAGAGGTGAGATTTGAACTCACATTATCTTCCTCTGGCACCAGTGCAGTGATCTTTCCACAGCACTACACGTGTTTCACAGTCCTCAGGCCAATATTTAGTAATAATTCATCCAGAGGCATATTTTCAAGAGTCTTTCTTTCTTGTACTTACAATGTCTTTATGTTTCTGCTTGCAAGAGTCTTAGTCCATACACAGCCTTATTTTTTTTCTTTTTCTTTGGAGGGGGAAGGCAGGGCAGTTGGGTTTAAGTGACTTGCCCAAGGTCATACTGCTAGTAAGTGTTAAGTGTCTGTGGCCAGATCCAAACTGAGGTCCTCCTGACTCTAGGGCCAGTGCTTTGTTCACTGCACCACCTCACCACCCCTACGGCCCTATTTTTATTGTTGTTCAGTCATTTCAGTCATGTTCGGCTCTGTGACCCCATTTGGGGGAATTGTTTGGAATGTTCATCCTTATAGGAGTCATTTGGTCATTTCATTTTGTAGTTATTGTTCAGTTGTTTCAGTCCTGTCCAATTCTTCGTGATCCCATTTGGGGTTCTCTTGGCAAAGATACCGGAGTGGTTTGCCATTTCCTTCTCTAGATTATTTTACAGATAAGGAAACTGATGCACACAGGGTCACATGACTAGTAAGTGTCTGGACTCGGGTCTTCCTGACTCCAGGCCCAGTCCTCTATCCCCTGTGCCACTGTGCACAGTCATTTTCCAGTGCTTCCTTTTAAAAAAATGTTTTTAACTTCAGTAAATTAAAATATCAATTTCTAGACATCCTGAGAAATAATCAGAAACATTCAGGGTGTGAACTGGATTTGCAAATCACTATACTTTAGGGACTTGGACCCTTTTAGATGGTGACAGCCAGCCAGTGAGCTTGCAGGGAGAGAAAGACCATTATTGAGGCTTGAATTTACAGTTGCTCTTCTTTGGTCAGTTAAAATTCAAGAAAAAAATGACACAGAAAACTTGTCATAAACTTTTTCTTCTAAAAAATTTCATCTGCCTTGCTGCCTTTTATTCACACCCTCCCTTCATCTCTACCCATTAAAATTCTCCCCATCTTTTAAGACCTAACTAAAGAGTTAGTGTTTTCCAGCATCAGACAGTGCTGTGCTCATAGCAGGTGCTTGTTTGTTGGTAAACTGAATAACTGAACAGACTGTCAAACTTAGTAAACACAAGTACGTGTTGGAGCATTCGTAGTCCTTTCTTTTAGGATGTGAAGGACTACATATTGATGGACCTAGAGCACGTTTCCAGAATCATTCTAGTAGTTGGAAATACTTGTCAAAATAAGAGCAAACGTAGGAAGCTGGATTATTGGAGTAGAAATAAAATTGGATTATGATAAAAGTTGCTTTGGGAACAGTGCATTTTAGTTGGAATAGCGATTAACTCCATCATTTTATTCACCCCACTTTCAGCATTTTTTCCCCTTTGTTGAACTTTTAGCAAGTGTATTTGTGTCTGTGAAGCTTGAAATGTGGCTTAAATGTTTAAGGGCTTCTGCAATATGGAAATGAAATCCTAGAGCATTTGGGCCTCTCAGATGGTTTCACTCCTTTTTTTCTATGCAGGGTGTTTTTTATATAACAGGAATTCAGCAAGTTTGAACTAAAGAAACGGATGGTATTTTTTTAGACGAGCCATACATATACCGTATAACTGAATTCTATTTCTGATATTTTGTTTGAAACCTCTAAAATCATCTCCTGGAAAATCGAGTTTAACATTGAGCTGTTAGCAATACAAGCCTTAGGAAATTGGACTAATTAGAAAGTGATTTTTTTTATTCTGGTTTTTGTTTATTTGTTTGTTTTTATTGTTCAGCTTGTGGGAACCCCTTACTACATGTCTCCAGAACTCTGCCAGGGGGTGAAGTACAACTTCAAGTCTGATATCTGGGCAGTGGGCTGTGTTATTTTTGAGCTCCTCACCCTCAAGAGGACCTTTGATGCAACAGTAAGTTGGTGTGTTTTTACTATACGAAGGTGGCAAAAGTTAGTTTACAGAGAAAAACTTCATTTGTCTGTAAGACTCAAATTTTGTTATATTTGTTCATTTTAGTGTGTGGTATTGTGATGAGAGCTCACTTTTGTGTGGTGCTTTATAGTTTACATAAGATTTTACTCATAACAACCCTGTGAGGTAATAAGTACAGTACAAGTATTATTATCATTTCATAGATTATCACATCTACCAACAGGTATAAACTAAAAATTAATTGAAGATGCTGGTAGGATGTTCCAGTTTGGGGAACTAGGTCAGTTATTTTCTTTTGTTTTTAAATCACATTCATTTCTGAATATACCCTTTCCTCCTGGGGGCAGTTAGGTGACTTAGTGGATAGAAAGCCACGTTTAGAGGAAGACCTGGTCACTTAGTAACGGTGTGACTCTAGGAAAATCACTTAACCCTGTTTGCCTCGATTTCCTCATCTGTAAAATGATTTGGAGAAGGAAATGGCAAACTACTCCAATATCTTTGCCAAGAAAACCCCAAATGGGGTCACAAAAAATTAGACATGACTGAAACTACTGAACAGTAACAACAACCTTTCCTATCCAATACGCTTTCCCTGGTGACAAAGGTTTAAAAAGAAAAAACAGTTCAGTAAAACCAAACAAGGTATCAGTCACTTCTGACAGCACGTGAGTCATTCCACGTTCATAGTCTTCCCTTATTCTGTATATCCTAACTTTCTAGTAAAGAGAGGAAGGTATATTTTTTCATCTTTTCTTTGACTAAGCTTGGTCATTTTAGCATTCAGTTTTTATTGTACTTTCCATTCACATTGTTGTAATCATTAGGTATGTTGTTTTCCTGGTTCTGTTTACTTCACTATACATAAGTTCATTTAAATCCTCTTAAGTTTTTCTGTTTTCTTCATATTCATTATTTTCTTCAGAACAGTGATTCACAGTATTCATATACCATGACTTGTTTAGCCATTCCCTAGCTGATGGGTACCTACTTTGTTTACTACCACAAAAAAAAATGTTGCTAGTAATATTTTAGTACATGTAAGTCCTTTTTGTCTTGGACTTCCTTGGAACCTATGCCTGGCAATAGGATCTCTGGGTCAGAAGGTATGAACATTTTAGTCAGCCCTCCCTTTCCCGTCTCTCTTCTTCCCTCTTTTTTAAGCGTAATTCTGCATTATTTAACAGACTGATTAGACCAGGCTCTACCGACAGTATATGTATGCCTGTCTTCCTGCCGACCCTGCAGCATTAACTTATTGCCAGTTTAGTGAGATGAAACTTTAGAGTTTTAATGGATATTTCTCTTATTATTAGTGTTTTAGAAGAGAGTTTTTAATGGTTTGCGTTTCTTTTTTTTGAGAATTATTTGTTTATATCCTTTAACCACATATTGAATCAGATATATTCTAAACTCAGAAATAACTGCATCTCAAAAATACTGAAGTTTCCAGTATCAAAATCCATATCAAACATGAACTTGAATGGTATTACTAGTAGAGTCACTGAATTACTTATCATTATAGTTCTTTTTCTCTGACTTGAGTAAAGCAGTATGCCAAAATAATTAATATAAGGAACTTGGAGTTTGTAGACCTCAGTTTTAGATCTAGCCTGGTACTGAGCAAATCATTTAATGCTTTACAACCTATTTCAAGTGAAAATTTTGACAACTATGAAGAGACTGAAAAATTCAAACCATTTTCATGAGTGTTTATGGAAAGGAGACAAAAATAGTTTTCTGTCTACTAGTGTTCAAGGCAATATGTTGGGGGGCGGAGCCAAGATGGTGGCGTAGGAGCAGCAACATATCGCAGCTCTCACATAGCCACCCCAAAATACCCATAAAATGTGACTCTAAACTAATCCTAGAACTCTAAAACACACACAAATATACTTTCCATTAAAGTCAGCTCGGCTACAAGGAACCATATCAGCACTGTGAACCGAAACCAGCCTGGCCTGAAGCCCTGGCTGAGCCCGGGGGGCAGCTGGACTAGAGGACTGGTGAGCGGATTGGTGGCAGCTGTAGCAGTGTTCAGAACTAGGTCAGTGGAGCTTGCGAGGTCGTGGGAGAAAGGCGGTCCGGCCGAAATGCCTCCAGGGCTGAGAAGCGAAAAGGCAGAGGTTTTGCACCTGCCTCCGCATTGCAGCTTCAGCACCCTCGGCCTGCAGACTACAGCGGGACCAAGCGATTGTTCAGAGGCCAAGTGCTCTTGCGTTGAGCGGCCTGGATCCGGATCGGGGTCTTGGGCTTTGGTCTTGTGGGCCTTCTTTATCCAGTGAGCTGCAAGTGGGGGAGGGACCCAGCACCTTCCTGAGAGCTACGGCAGCCGGGAGGACCCCAGCGATTTGGGACAGAGCTTTCCCTTCTGGAAGCAGAGCCCCACAGAGATTAAAAAAAAAACAACTGACCAACCATGAATAAGAATAAGCATAAGAAGCAAAGTAAGAACAGCAACCAAACCCTAGATTCCTTCTTTGGGGAAAAGAAAGATCATGGCAGAGAGCTGCAGGAGGACAGTGTAGCCAGAGCTCTCCCACCAGGGGCTTCCAAGAAACATGAAGATTGCCTTAAAGCTAGAGATGAGCTGAAGAAGGATTTTGAAAACCAAATAAGAGAAGTGGAAGAAAAATTGGGAAGAGAAATAAGAATGTAGCAAGAAAATCATGAAAAGAGAGTCAGCAATCTGACTGAAGAAATCA
>CM053582.1:437273082-437341763 GCA_028627135.1 Pseudochirops cupreus
CAATTCCTGTTATGATATTTTTTGCTTTCTTTGGGACAAAACCAGCTCATCATACCAATGGTTGTCTCATGTTATGAATTAACATTTTATTTTGAGTAGTTTCCTCAGTAATTCATCATCTCCCTTATTCAGCATCTTTCTTGTATCTTGAGTCTTGATATTTATCTACCCAGAGTCATTGCCTTACATACTACAAGTGCAATCACTTTCAGGGCAAAGGAGGTAGTGAAGGCAAAGAAACATGGTTGTTCTGCGTTTTCATTTGGTTCTAATTATGTTATACTGTGAGTTATGTTTTCCATCCCTCATATCTAGAATTTTTGGTTTGATTCTTCTTCCTTGCCTTGTCATGGTTTTCTTTTCATTTATGTGTCTGGTTAGTTCAGTTGCAGTATTGTGATTTTGAGGTCCATCAGTAAAGTTTTTGTTCCTCATGTTGGTCATCTAGCAACATTCAGTATAATAGTCACATCATGCCTCTCACTCTGACCAGGTAGCTTAGAAATGCATTCTAGTAGCTCATAAAGGGTATTGGATGAGAAAAGATAGATTGGGATAAAACTATCACCACTTCTTTAAAAAAATAACAAAATCAAAAAATTCAGTCTGTATAACATTGTTCTTTTGTACAGAAGATGACACATTCTTCTTTGATTCCTAGAATCCTCTTAATTTGTGTGTGAAGATTGTGCAAGGGATCCGTGCCATGGAAGTAGATTCCAGCCAATATTCGTTAGAGTTGATCCAAATGGTTCATTCGTGCCTTGATCAGGTGAGCCTGGCTTTATTTCAATCTCTCTTCTGTCTTATCCCCACAAAGTGAGGCTAAGAGCAACCGAGAGTGATAGGGGTTTATGGGGGTGTGTGTGTGATATGCATACATATATACATGCACACATGTTGTTGTCCTTCACTCTCAGAGAGAACCAAAATGACATCACTATGCTGTAGTCAAGTTTCAGTGTGTCTGACTGCAACTGATTAGACCAATTCAAGCTTGGAATGCTCTACCACAGGTTGGGTGCAAATAGTCTATGTGAACATTTGGGGTGGGTACTCTAAACTTGTGCATACTGTACATACATGCACACATATATATCTATATGTACATATTGATATGTATGTATGTGAGATTTATGTGTGTTATATATCTGTGTGTGTATGTAACATATATGTTTGTTTATGTACAAAAAAAACCACACTTTCCACTGAGTCCTGTATAAATTATAGTTTATGTACTATCTGCTTCCACCCCCCCAAAAAATTTAGTGAATGTTTTCCTGAGGGGATGAATTATTTTTTTTAATAATTTTTTATATTTTATTTTTTAAATCTTATTATATATAAAAGATATTTTATATGTTTTCCCAATTACATATAACAATTTTAATATTCTTTTTTTCTTCAAATTTTGAATTGAGGGGATCAGTTTAAATGTACATTTTAATACCTATCTGTGGCTCAGCAGAAGTTTAAAATATTTTACTTATCAAATATACAATCAAACTATCTACTGATGCTGTTGATTTGCTTGCTGTGGGTATTATTCACAAGGGCAGGTAAACAAAATACTACCATTGACATACAAATGTAGCTGCTGAAAAGTTGAGCCTGGTGTGTTGAATCTTTTCAGACCGACATGTTAGTGTTTAACAAATGGCCTTCGACTGTTGTTGATCCCTTCTTAAGTGCAAAGACAATGCTAGCCCGAGCATTTCCTTGAACATGAGCCCTCTCTTCCTCTTTTTTCCTCTCAGGACCCTGAGAAGAGACCCACTGCTGACGAACTTTTGGCTTGTCCTCTACTTAGTAAGCGCAGGAGGTAAATATGCAAGCAGGTCGTCCTGCTGCCTTTCTGTAGAATGCTGTTTGGTAAGAGACCTGCTCAGGGAAGCCTCGCCAGGCCCCTCTAATGATTATGCAGTTTAAGATTTGTGTGTTTGAATATCCTCTGGTTATGTCGGATATCTCTTATATCTGGGGTTTTAGTTTCTCACCAGAATTTCTGCTTTGGTTGGTTGAGGAAAATCAAAATTTTTTACCTCTCTGGCTCATGTTTTCCCAAAAGTGTATAGATGAATCTATAATGTTTTATCTGGAAGAGTTCTATACTTCATACTTTTGAATCAAAAGGAATTAGAACCCAGTCTTCTCCTGTGAATTATGACAGGGTTATTGTCTACTAATGTAGAAGTATACCCTGAGCAGAGTTCACAGTGTCATAGATTTAGAGCAAACCTCTTATTTTACAGATAAAGAAACTGAGGCGTAGAGAGACTGAGTGATTTGCCACACAGCTAATACTGTCTGAGGTGGGATTTGAACCCAGTTCTTCATGACTACAGGTCTAGTTCCCCATCTGCTATACCATGCTGCTTCTCCAGTAGCAAAATCAGTCAAACATTGTGGTGAGGGAAGGTAATGTTGTTCTGACTGATATTTCACAATAGCATCATTAATACATTTTTAATCCAATCCTACTATAAAGTTATGAAATACATGATGATATTGTTCAGTCAGTCATTCAGTAATGTAATTTGTTGCATTATTCCTATGGAATTAATTGACTCCAGTAATGTCATTTCACCTACATTTTGTTTTTGTGGAACTAAATAACCATGTTCAACAGGCTGTGCTTATACCTGGATTATATGATTTATGAAAGGATTCAGATTAATCATAGAGGCAGCTTGGTTCCATGGAAAGAGCACTGACTTTAAAGCCAGAGAAATCTGGTTTCATATCCTGGTTCTGCCATTTATTACCTTTGTGACCTTAAGCAAATCATTTAATCACTCTAGGACTCAGTTACCTCATCTGTGTAATGAAGGTGTTGGAATAAATGACTTCTAAGATCTTTTCCATCTCTAAAGCTATAATCTTCTGGTAAAATAGGAATCCAGCAGTATCTATAAAGGGTGTTGTCACAAAGTAAATATTGTCATCTTATTGTTTGATGTGGTTTTACCTTTCTTCTGGCAGGGAGATGGAGGAAAAAGTCACCCTGCTTAATGGGCCAACAAAGAGACCAAGGTAACTGCACCGCATTGAGTAGAAAATCTTATGAAGTAGACTTCACCCTAATTTGCCTTCACTACCTCTCTGTGGTCTGTGCTTAGTCTAATGTCATTGGTTTTTTGCATCTTGCCAGGAGTTCTCATTAGCTTAACCTTCTGACATTCATTTCTAAGAAGGAATGTGGCATAGGTGACCAGACTCCTATATGAGAGGGGGTAAAGTGAGGTGCCTTGGCCAAAGTGTTACAGAGCTGCAGTGCTAAAATGATCAAATACGCTGTAACTAAGGATTAAGATTGTCATGTAGCGGTAGGAAAAAAACCGCCACGTCCGTAAATACCCATTGTCATTGGTTCTTTTCAGGGAAGAAACTAGAAACATTCCATTTTTATTTAACTGTCTGCTAAGTAGGTCCGTGTTTTGTGGGGTTTTTGTGCAGGTCAAGTACTGTGAACGAGACTCCCATTGCAGTGGTAACATCACGGACCAGCGAGGTTTATGTTTGGGGAGGTGGAAAATCTACTCCCCAGAAGCTAGATGTCATCAAGAGTGGATGTAGTGCCCGGCAGGTGTGTGCAGGCAATACCCACTTTGCTGTGGTGACAGTGGAGAAGGAGTTATATACCTGGGTGGTAAGTGAAAGAGAAACTCTTCTCTAGTCCAGCATGCTACGAAGAAATGTCTCCTGGACAGAAAGTGCCCTCATATCTTGTTGGAAGGGCCTGTGCTGTGGGATCCTAGAAACAGACATCAAAAGTTCTGAAAATTTGAATGATTAAAGAAGACTAGAGAGAGACTGGGGGGAGGTTCTGTCATTGTGGACTGAGAAGTTACAGATATTCCTTCTGACCACACTCTAAGATTAGTGGTAGGTTTTTTTGAGCCAGATGATTATCACTGAAGAAAGGGCTCGAGAAAATTTAACCTGCAAGGGAGTGAGCATTAATCTTGTTATATAGTTGGTTCCCTGCAATTATTTACTAGCAAAGGAGAGAACCCCCATTTCATTAAAACTGTTGATGAAATTGTAACATATATGTTAAAGCATTTCCAAGAATAATAAATAGCCCCCCTTAGCAAAAACAATGAGTAATTAAAACAACTAAAATGAAGCAATTAACTTTAAAAATGTAAGAACCCTCAGAAGATTGTATTGGATAACTCACTAAAGATTTCAGAAGTGTATTAGAGAAATAGTGTTTGGGAGAAGGGAAAAAGGAGGTAGGAATGGAAAGGGCTCTTGTGAAAATGTTTTATAAATAAGTTATTAGTTGATTGAGTAAAAGGAAGTCATAAAAACAGTACTAGATTACACCTAAAATAGTGACAGCAGAATTACTAAATAATAATCTCAGAGGCATAGTCATGAAGTACTGAATATCTTTATTATTAGAGGAAAAATTAATAAAATCTGTACCTAAAAAACTTAGGGAATAAAGTATAAACAAAAAAAAGAGTAGTATCCAAGATCACAGTATATATCAATACAATTGAAAGTAAGAAAATATTTAAAAAAAAAAATAAATCCAAGAGTTGGTTTATGAAAAGACACAAAAAAAGTGCTAAACAATTAAGTCTAATTTTTTAAAAGCACAAATCCAAATCATAAAAATTAGAAATGAGAAAGAGCCCAAAGAGTAAAAAGAACAAAAAAATTTCCAGTACTGAAGTCTGTGCTAATAAATTTGAGAATCTTTTAAGAAAAAAAAAAGGATGATGATCTTTAAAAATCTAGATTTCCAAATTAACAAAACCAGAAGTGAACAATCTAAGGAGTCCAATGTCAGAAGTTATCAGACAGACCATTAAAGAATTTCCAGGTAACAAGATTCCAGCCCCAGATAGATTCACAAGTGAGTTTTTGCCAAACAAGCCTCCATGAATGAGTGAATGAAAAAAACATTGGTGAAGTACTTCCTCGGTACAAAGCACTATGCTAAGGGCTAGGGATATAAATAGAAAAATAAGGCGGTCTCTTTTCTCAGAGGGCTGTCATTCCAATGGGAGAGACAACCCCACATGGAAGGTTTCTTCTACAAGTCAAATGCAAAGATCCCATGATCTTTAGGTTGAAACAGTAAAGCAAATGGTAATACCTCTTCCTTAATGTCATTTCCGTTGATAAAATCATTTTCATTTCTGATATTGATCCATTTGACAGTGCTAAGGACTTTCAAGTTAATGAACAAATAATTCCAACATACAATTTCAGAGTTTAAAGAAAAATGGTAGTCTTTTGAACTTATTCCATTTGGTAGTGTTGTCCCCTTAACCTAATGAAGATGAAGCCAAGAAAGAAAACCACAGATTAACATGGCAGTTGAGTTGAGTATCAACACAAAAGTATTAAAAACACAAAAAGAGACTATAGTTTAAAAAATTATCCATCCTGACCAAAGAGGACATATATATATATATAAATGCAGTTAAAGGACTGTTTTCCTGCTATTAAACTGCCAACATAATCTAATCACTAAGAGAAAAATAAAGACCACATGATCATATTGTTAGATACAGAGAAAGCTTTTTGATTAAACTTAATACTCAAGCTAAAATAATTAAAATTATAGGCATAGAAAGTTCTTGTTCATCATAATGATTTTAAAGCATGTATTTGAAACCACAAGCTAACAGTAAAGGAAGAATAGTCTTCCTGTTTAAAGTAGGCATTAAATAGGGAGTGTATTCAATATACTATGCAGTATAGTTTTAGAAATCTTAGCAACAGAGCATGAACAAGAAATTAAGGGGATAAGCATTGGCAGTTTTTTTTTTATCTCTTCACAGAAAACATGATTAAATAGCTAGAAAACCCAAGATCAGGACCTAGAAATTAGTAAAGAATCTACCTGCTCTGCTTAGCCAGGGTATAGGCCTAGGAAGGGTGGGTATAAGTTACCAAGAGGCAATTTAGATTGTATATGGGGAAACAGCTTCTAACAAAGAAGGCTCTCCAAAGTCAAATGCGTGACTTGGGGTAGTGGGTTTCTTCTTACTGGAGGTAGTCAGATAAAGGCTGGCTCTTTTGGAAGGAGGATTCTTTTTCAAGTATGAGCTTGTCTAAATAGCCTCAAGAGGTGTTTTCCGACTTGAGATTTTATAATTTTTAAAACGAGTGTTTTTTTCCCATCTATAGTGAATTTTATAGCTTCTTACCCTGGAAATGATAATGTGGGGCTAAAGATCTCCTAAGCGCCCATGGATTTAATTATCATCTCTATAATGAGAGGTAGCTTATCAAATCTATAGTTATTCCTTCCGCATTGAGGCTTTCCCCTTCACAGTTTCAACACATCACAGGTTGGCATAAGAAATTAAATGGAAATTTTTGTGTCTTGTGAAAACCGCAGACAACACCCAAAGGCCAGCAGATGGCGCAGAAAAAATTTAGAACCTCAGAAATGCATAAAATAGATGTATAGTATTGTATCATATCAACATAATTTATTTTTTAATACTGTAAGAACCCCATGAAAGGAAAAGAAAAAATTCAGACTTTTCAAGTGTGAAAGGAGGGCCAAAAAATTTTACTCGGCTTTTCCAGATCACAAGAGCTCTGCACCCTTAAACCCTGTGGAGGAGATAACTGTATCTATCCTTCTCCTGCCTCTCTGCTAACCTCCAGTCTCTCATCTCCACCTGCCTTTCAGATTTCTCAAATTGGATATCGAGACATCTTCAATTCAACGTGTCCAAAATGGAACTCATTTTTGTCCTACTAAAACCCCTCCTTCCCTATTCTCCCTACCTTACTCCTATCCCTTCCCTCAATACTGTAGAGGGCACCACATCCTCCTAGTCCTGCAGGCTGCAACTGAGGAGTCATCCTGTATGTTTCCTTCTTTCTCAGCTCCCATATCCAATCTTGCCAAGAACTATTGGTTTCACCCCTGCACCATCTCTCGTGTAGGCCCCCTTCTCTGCCCTGATACTGCTACCACTCTGGTGCAGGCCCTCATCACCTCATGCCTGGATTATTGCAGTTACCAGCTAATGGGTCTGCCAACCTCCAGTCTCTCCTCACTCCACTCCATTCCTCCACCGAAGTGATTTTCCTAAAACACAGTTCTGACTGTGCCGTTTCCAGCCTGGAATGCTCTCCCTTCTTATCCCTGTCCCCTACTTCGCTTGCTTTCTTCAAGCCCTAGTTAAAAGCCCACCTTCTATAGACAGCATTCCCTGACCCTTCTTAATTCTAGTGTCTTCCTTCTGTTAATTATTTCCTGTTTATCCTGTATATACTTTACTTTGCATAGTGTCTTCCCCCATTAAATTGTAAACTCCTTGAGGGCAGGGACTCTCTTTTGCCTCTTTTTGTATCCCCAGAGCTTAGCACAGTGCCCAGCACATAGTAGGTGCTTAGTAAATGCTTATTGATTGATTGAGACATTGGCTTCTTCAGGCTTGTTAACAGCAGGTAGCTTAGGAGATCTTGTTCTTGTTTGAAAAACTCTGTCTTCACCCTTTGGTGGGAGTTTTTACACTGACATAAAAGGGTTTTATACCTTTTACTCTCAAGTTTATAAGTGTCTAGTTTTTCCCATTTTTTCCAAAATTCCTTTAAATCAGGGCTAAGGATACCATACTTAAGCCTCACAAGATTTGTACTTGTCTGTGTGTGTTTGTTACAGAACATGCAGGGGGGCACCAAACTTCATGGGCAGCTGGGCCACGGAGACAAAGCTTCCTATCGACAGCCAAAGCATGTAGAAAAACTGCAAGGCAAAGCTATCCATCAGGTGTCTTGTGGAGATGACTTTACTATATGCGTCACAGGTAAGACATAGCCACAGCATTCTTTTTCTTTGTCGTCATCATTGTCATCATTGTTATACAAAAGCATTTCCTAGGTACCTTCGTAGCACTGCGCTAAATTCTGCATGCGCTTTGTGAGAGTACTCTAGGGCTTAACCACCCTCTAGTAAGCAGCTACGTGAATAGGCACAGAGGACATATAACAGACATCCAAAAGGCATTCAGTGAGTACACAAGCTTTGTTGACTTGGATGGTTTGAATAGGAATGTGTGCATTATATGGCAAATGGGAAAGGTATAGAACAGATAGGACTGGGGTGTTTTATTCACTTTTTGCCATCTGGTGAAGGAGTGACAAAAGTGGTAGAATTTTAGCCTAAAAAGTCCCATTTTGCAGAGCTTTCCAGGTAGAAACTTTCTGCTCAGGGGCATAAACCAGTTTGTTTAAGATTATGATATCCCAAAGTAGAGCAGAATCAAAAAAGCTGAGTTACGTTTATAGCTTTGTCACTAACTACTTTATGATTTTTGCTTTCTTTATATTAACCTTTAGTGACTCTGTTTCCCTATCTGTAGTATGAGGCCCTAGCACAGTTGTCCTGTAAGGGACTGTTATTTCTTTATAATTTTAAAAATATTCATTTATCATCTCTTGTCATCCTTTAAACAGATAGTAGCCCTTAATCGCACTGGGCTTCTTTTCCCTTCTTTGAATTGCACAGTCCTCATCTGTCAAGTGAGGAGGTCAGACAAGAGTCTTATCTTTCTAAGGCCACATTCAACTCTCACATTCTTGGATTTCAATAGTTGACTAGCTCTTCTCATTAGAGCCCTGTCTCACTTTCTGGTTAGGCAAAGGAATTCAGAACACTGATGCCTTTTCCTTTTCTTCATTTGGCAGATGAAGGTCAGCTTTATGCCTTTGGATCAGATTATTATGGTTGCATGGGTGTAGACAAAGTTGCTGGGCCTGAGGTACTAGAACCCATGCAGGTGGATTTCTTCCTTAACAATCCAGTGGAGCAAGTCTCCTGTGGAGATAATCATGTAGCAGTTCTGACACGAAATAAGGAGGTCTATTCATGGGGCTGTGGAGAATATGGTAGGTAGAGCCATGGCTCTAGCCAATTGTGCATGTGTATGTAACCTGCCTCTAAGCTTACTTGGTGACCTCTTTCGGACTAGTTGTATTAGAACTGTGTGGGATATAGGTCATCCATTGGTGGTCTTTTGTAATTTTATTCACTTCATTGCCTGGAATCCCTATCAGCTCCTTAGGCTCTGTAAAACCTCAGAGCCTAATAAATGAACTGTTCCATTCAGCCACTTTGAGAAATCAGTTCATTCAACAGAGGAAATATCTATAGAAAGCTTTTATTGGGCCTGTATTTTGACTGTTTTTTTTCTTCTGTGTATGTCTTTTTTCTTACTCTTCGTTAAAGGACGACTAGGTTTGGATTCAGAAGAAGATTATTACACCCCACAGAAGGTAAAATTTATATTAGCTTTTTCTGAAAATCTATCTAGATCACAGATTCCCATAACCTGACTTCTCTCCCTCACTCGTTTGCTGGCTTATCATATTGTGCCCTGTAACTGTGGCTGTTCCCCAGGGTTCTTTTTCTTTTCTCCCAGTGTATTCTCTGTGTTGGTAACTTCATTAGTTCCCATGGATTTAACTGTTGTTTCCATAGAGATGACTCCCAGATCTATATATCAGTCCCATTTCTCCCCTCAGTTTGTCTTACTCGATGTCCCAGAGATATTTTTAAAACTCAGTACACCTAAAGCTCAGCTCATCCATACTTCCTTGTTTCTGTTGACATCATTCCAGTGTCTGAGTGTAGTCTCAGCAGCATCCTCAACTCCTCACTCTCCCTTATCCTACATAAACCTTCCTGTTTCTGCATTTTACAACAGTTCTTGCATCTGACCCTTTTTCTCTACATACTTGGCTACCACCTTCATTCAGACCCTTGTAACTTCTCACTTAGATTATTACGAGAGCTTTCTAATTTATTTTCCTTTTAGTCTGTCTCACCATTCCAGTATCTTCTGCACACTGCCAAAGCACAAATCTAATGATGTGACATCTCTTCTTAACCAACTCCAATGGCTTCCTATTAATTCTGGAATGAATTATAAACCTTTTTTTTTAGCTTTTAAACCCTGATACAACCTGGCCTCAACCTGTCTTTCCAGCCTCTTTGCACATTACTCTCCCTCCCACACTCTGTGGTCCATCCAAATTGGCCCTCTGTCACTTGCAACACTCCATCTCCCACCTCCACACTAGCCATCACATATATATATCTTAGATGTACTTGTCTTCTCTATTAGAGAAGCTATTTTAAGCTCATTGCTAGTAGGAATCATTTCATTCTTCGTACTTCTGTCCTCAGGGCCTACCAGCTTCCTTGGCATATAGTAGGTGCTTAATTATATTTGATGTTTGACTGATCCTTCCCATGTGCTCCTCCCAGTAGGGATACATGATTGTTCTTGCAGCCAGGCATAAATCCCAGAGAGGGATGAGAAGGAGTCATTTCAAAGTGCTCTTGAAATGGGAAGTCATCACTGTGGTCCTTGACTTTAAAGGAGCCAACCACAGGATTTGCACACTAGAGGGGGCAAGCTACCCTCCAGTGTTCTGTACAACTGGTTACATCATTATTCTTAGATTATTTCCTCCCTGTTTTTATGCATTCAAGAGTAGGACTGTGATTCTGAGCTTTTGTTGAATTGAAGACTGGGGTTTTCATATGAATGGTCCCATATGAATTGTATTGTCCCGTATGTTTCTACCACTTCAGAGCTGCTAAGGGAAACTGTTCCATGTGGAAGAAAGGTCTTCTGTCTTCTTGTTTGTAAAATGACTAAATTTGGACTCTGAGGTAATATAAATTCTCTATAGACCAATTATATTGTTTCTTAATTCTTATTTCAGGTCAAGGAGAGAAAACCTGGGATTGTCCCATGCCATCCCAGAGCTGTTATAATACCTGCAAAAGAAACTTAACATCAGTAGGCTTAGTAGTGGTCTAATTCAATTAAACTGTCATTGTCTTTGATTTATATTTTAGAATTTGGACTCTTTGTTAAAAAAAATAGTAGATAAACTACACAGCCGATCTGAGGAGAAATGGGACCACCATTCTTTCCGGTAGCTGTACCAGATAAAGTTTGAGGCAATTTGATGTTACACTACATAGTTAAACTAATTCATGTCTACTGGGGATTTTTCTGGTTTTTTCATGTAGGTAGATGTGCCTAAGGCCTTGATTATTGTCTCAGTTCAGTGCAGCTGTGATGGAACGTTTCTTCTAACACAGTCAGGCAAAGTGCTGGCATGTGGACTCAATGAATTCAACAAACTGGGCCTGAACCAATGCATGTCTGGCATCATCAACCACGACGTGAGTGCTGCTCATCACCACCTTATCTACAGTGTCACAACTTCTCTAGGTCGGAATTTCTTTAGAATTTCTGTAATTTATAACTAGATAATTAGAGTCACAAGGGATGAGACAAAACCTACCCTATATCAAGTGACCAAATTCAAGTTCTTCCGTCTTTCTGAACCAGGAACAGATATATCAGAATTATAAAAAGAAGTATTTCAGTATTGCATCTGTAAGATTTATTGCCCAAAAAGCACTGCTCCTACTTTTTACTAGGTCAGATAACCAAAAAACTAAACTGAGTGTTAAATTAGATCTTCACCTCAAGCTTGTCTGTTAATCATTGCTGGCCTGCAATGTTTTGTCCTGCTTATCCTTGTACATGAATCTTCTCAGGGCTAGTTAATGACATCTTCTTAAGAGTTGGATTAGTCTTTAGAAGTTCGATGGCCCACCTTTCTGTTCTGTTTAGTTATGAAGCGGTCTTGAGTTTTTAAAATATTGAAATAGTAGCTTTTTGATTATAGGTCTGAGAGAGAGCTCAGGAGTTCTTGTTTGGCTGTACAAGATACACATCCAAGGTATAGGCTGGTGGTTCTCTTCTTAAATATCTCCTAGGAGGGGGATTTTATCCCTTCTACTTTCTACCTATCCCAAAGGGCCAATTAAAATCAAGCCCTGTATCAACACCAACTGCTCTTATCATTCCATAGCCCAGTTAAATACTCACAGTTTAAGACAGTTTCTCTTTTTGCCTCTATCAGAGATAAATGATAGCTAGCTGTTTGTTGTCTTTCTTATAATAGCTTCATCTGCTTGAAGGCCCTTGATAAATACTACTTAGCCTTCTGTCTTCTAGTGTATGTAATCCCTTCTTTCTCCCTACGTTTCAGCTTATGTTTTATAAAACTCTTGTTTCAGGCTTACCATGAAGTTCCCTACACAACCTCATTCACTCTGGCCAAGCAATTGTCATTTTACAAGATCCGAACCATTGCCCCAGGCAAGACTCACACTGCAGCTATTGATGGTGAGATGACTTTCCAGTCTGTACCACATGCAGGGCTCCCTCACCTTCAGCAGAAGTACTTCTCAATACTGTGTACACTTGCTTTACTTTTATGTCCCTATCACTACGTTCGGTACAGTGTCATATACGTTTAAGTGGTTTTTGATGATGATCTACTTACCTTACAAATATCTCTTAATGAAGAGTAAATATTTATTCTCCCAGAAACCATCTCTTCCTTGGTTATGGTAGTGGTTTTACATTTCCTGCAGTTGCTCTGAACTGGGTTCTTAATCATTTTGGTGTCACCCTTTGGTTCTCTGGGGAACCCTGTGAACCTTTTCTCAGAATAAGGTTTTTAAATTCATAAAATAAAAATTCACAGGATTACAAAGGAAGCTAATTATATTGAAATACAATTATCAAAATATTTTTAAAAAACAAGTTCATGGACCACAGGTTAAGAACCCCTGTTCTAGAACATTACAGTCCTTAAAAATAGAACATTTGGGAGGCTTATTTTATCATCCCCTCAAAATTGTTTCAGTACTTGTATAACTTAACTCTTAAAGGTTTAAGGTTTAGAATAATGTAGCTGCTTCTGTATTTCTCATATTGAAAAATCAGAAAATAGACCACTGAACTCTGCACAACCTTCATTTTAGTTTTTATACACTGACCATGTTTTGTGGCTTTCTTCTTAGAACGGGGTCGCCTGCTGACCTTTGGTTGCAATAAGTGTGGCCAACTTGGAGTGGGGAATTATAAGAAACGCCTGGGAATTAACCTGTTGGGGGGACCCCTTGGTGGCAAGCAGGTGATCAGAGTCTCTTGTGGTGATGAATTTACCATCGCTGCTACTGATGGTAAGTACAGATATTGTGGTATGTACTTCATTTCAAGAGATCTTTGAAGATCTTTGTCTTGATTGTTGGGTTATTTGAACAGTGAGTGTTTTTGGAATTTTTTACTCCATTTCTTTGTCAAATGGAATGGGCATGTTATTGCCACTTCTATTTCTGATGACTGTCTTTCTAAACTTATGATAATGTACTTCCTTGACTTTAATCAACAAAGTCTAGCTAAAGAACCTGTAATTTCATTGGTGTAGAAACTTCCTCCATCAAATGTATGTTGCAGCCTGTATGCCTTAGGTGCTGGTCTTCATGAGCTGCTATGGCTGAAAACTTCATCACCTGGTGGCCTGTCTAGTGATGAGCCTCTCCAGACTCACCTAGGCTGCTTCTTAGAGTTGTCATTTATGTACATAGCCTTTCCAATTTAGCAGGACTTACTCGAGCTTTCATTTCACTGGCTTCCCTGTGAGAATCCGGTGTCATTTTCACCCCTTGCTGAGGCAATTGAGTTGGGCCTTTAGCATAATGAAAACAGCTTAACCTTGAATGGCAGTGGCCACCTGTACGTAATGTGTTAGGTGCACTTAGACCCTGTTGAGTGTGGAGAATTGCTGTCTCTACACTAGATTCCCCGAGAATTCCCTTTGGTTCTAGTTGTTTTTTCTTCCCTCTCCTCTCTGTGGATATTTTCTGCTGGCACTTCTTTCCATTGTTAATGCTTCTAATCTTCATTGACACTTGTGTTGTCTGGTATGCTCTTTGTTCTTTTTCTTCCCCTTTACTTTTTCCTTTTAACCTGTATCTTCTCTTTACTTCTCCTGTTTCTTTTGTCTTTTGGACTTCCTAGTCACTTCTTCCAATTGCTAAACTTGCTATTCCAATTGCCAAAGGATTTTTAGTTGTCTAGTCTTCACATTTCTCTGCTGTATTTGTTACAAGTCATGATCTTTAATTGATTCTGGATGTGTGGCCATTCTGTTCAGTTGGAGATTTTAGATGGCAATGTTCCAAATAAATAGGACTGTTACTATGCTTTGAATGAACAGACTTCTGAATGAAAATATTTCATAACTGATTCAAAAGGTTAGATTTGGAAATATTTAAGAAGCAACCTTAGAAGATTTTTTGAAGATGCCTTAGAGAAACTGAAATTATCCAGAGGGGCACAGTTGAGGAGCAAGAGAAATGAGCAATAATAAAACACAAAACGAGGGCAGAAAGTTTGGGTTAAGATTTTTTCCTTGATCTACTTATATTTTTGAAGAGGACTTTGACACATGATTTGCCTCTCAACTGATATATACTCCCAGAATGGAGAATATAGAGCAGCATTTTCCAACTTAGTATCTCTCTCTTTGTGACTGTTTCTGGAAATTTGTTTTGTTAACAATACTTAAATGTTATTAGGATTGGGGATTTTGTTTGGGGTGTCTTTTTCCCTTTTTTGTATCAACAGTGTTTGAGGATGGTGCTTGGCACAAAGTAGATGCTTAATTAATGCCTATTGACTGAAGGAGGGGAGAGGAAGAAAAAAAATAAATGTTTCCTAATTGAAAAAAAATCATTAAGAAAAGAAAACCTTTCTCTTGTTCAGTTCTGAGAGAGCTTCTCTGGCAGGAAGGATGAAAAATGAGGAACCCAATTGTGTAAATGGAAAATGTCACAAAACAAGATAGCTAGTAGGAGTTATTGGAAAAGTGATGAGGGTGAGAGAGAGAAAGAAGACAAGCAGACCTCAAGAAGAGTATTTCTGAATGAAGTGGAAGTGAAGAGACACAAATACAGTTATCCCTTCTACATTGTGATTTTCCCCATTGCGGTTTTGATATATCTCAGGTTGGCATGAGAAATTAAATGGGAATTTTGGGGGAGTTTTGTGGAAGGTAAAGATGACATATGAAGGACAGCAGACAATGCAGAAAAAGTTTAGAAACTCAGAAATGTATAAAATATAGGTATAGTATTGTATAATATCAACATATTTTATATTTTAATATCAAAATGCTTCAGACTTCTTTTCTGGTATGAAGGGAGGGTCGAAAAAAACTTTACTCGGATTTTCCAGATTGCCGAGTGGCGAGGTTTGTGGGGCGCCCTGCTCCTAACCCCTGAGATGTGGAAGGGATAACTGTAAAGGATTTTTTTTTTAAAGAAAGAATAAAAGAAAAATGAGGAACCCAGAGGGGTGGGGTAGAGATTGATAGCCTGTTTAATCTCTCTTCTCTTACACATTTTCTTCTTCCAGATAATCACATTTTTGCTTGGGGGAATGGTGGGAATGGCCGCTTAGCAATGACTCCCACAGAGAGACCTCATGGCTCCGATATATGTACCTCATGGCCTCGGCCTATTTTTGGATCTCTGCATCACATCCCAGATCTGTCTTGCCGTGGCTGGCACACCATACTCATTGTCGGTAAGGGTTTGATGCATGTGAGAAGTGAGACCTAAATGGACCAGGGACATAGGGATGTGTCTGGCAGGGCAAACCTTCTTTTAAGGGGTCATTGCTATGGTATCTACTTTCCAAATAAGAAGGTTGTCTTAAGGAAGAGATAGGGCTATTAGTAGTTACTTCTTTTAACATGGTTTACTCAATGTACTTTTAGTTGTAATTACTCTGTTAGGCAGTTTTGCTCAGCCATTTTTCAGGAAATATACTTTGATGGGGAGGTATATGTTGAGAAGTATCTGCTGTATTTTTAAAATACCGTTTTTAAAAGTTTAAGAGCATATTCTCTGAAACCTAAAAAAACATATAATATAAATTTTGAAACTCCTATAGCCATCAGTGGGGATGGGACATTTTCATTTCCTGACCTGCCTCCACTTGACCTTTCTCCCACTAAGACACCTTTGGTCCCAGACCTCCTCTGACGCATTTCTCTTATGTTTTTAGAAGTGGTTCATTACTCAATATGTGATCTCTTTATATTCTCTAATTTAACAAATTAGATTAAGTGTATTTTTAAAGAGAAACTTGAGATGGTAGTAAGCTACTTTCTACGTAAAAAAACTTTTGGTAGTAGCTACAAAGGCCAGTGTCAGGATCTGCTGGTTTGTTATTTTAAGCCTTTTTAGATTAAGTAAGTATTAGAAGCTACTCCTAACCACTACCCCCCCAAAACAAATAAACAAACAGACAAATTATATAAAGCAATCTGGAGTCAGAGACCAAGATTTGAGGATTGTAGACAACTTCTTCAATTTTTAGCCTTTTCTTTCACTCTTATTATCTTCAGATATAAATATATGTACACATATATATGTGCTAGCACACATGTGTATCTATATATGCAGACACACATACATACACATACATGTAAAATATATATATGTTTCTTACCAAAGAAAAATTCTTTTTCTCAGAGAAAGTACTGAACTCTAAGACCATCCGTTCCAATAGCAGTGGCTTGTCAATAGGAACTGGTGAGTAACGAACTTTGGGCAGTAATTGTTTCCTGAGGGGTACATCTTTGTGAAAGGATCTTCTGGGCATTCTCTGTCATTCATAAGAAAATGAGGAATTGGATTCATTGGGAAGTGGGGAGCAGGGTAGCTTAGAAGAGTCACAGAATGATTGATATTATAGCCTCATTGTACTTGTTGTGGAAGTTTAATATTCCCAACTTGGTAGAAAAATTCAACTCTGCTTCTGTGACACATCAGGTAGCTTCAGTGACCCATCCAGCATTGTTATGTGATGAATGAATGAAGTATATTCTGTCCCTTCCCTTCCTGTCCTAAGTGTTCTAGGTTCTCACTGTCCCTTCCTTTGATAGACGCTGAGAGAATTTTTAGTTTATAGGAACATCCTTCAAAATCAGTTCTTCTAATGTAAAACCCAGCTAAACCCAAAATATGCCTGGGAAATTCAGGCCAGAGCTATTTGATAGCTCCTTTTGGTGTGCTTTTTCCTTATTTCTTTTTTATTTGATACTGTGCCAAGAAACAGTTTTTGTTCCTTTTGGTCTCTCCCTTAAGGACTGTGATGCTCTAGATCTTGGATTCTAATATCACCTGGTGCCATAGCAGGTAAAGAACAAAAGGGAAAAAATTCTCTTTCCTCCTAATTTCCCAAGCAAGGAAATACATGAAACCTGGTTTAAATCTGTTGAACTATGGTTTATTTATATCACAGTACTTTCTCTTAGTTTGTTCAAGGCATCTGACTCTTAATTTCATTTGAACTCCAAATATCTTTTACAGTTGGTTACATATCTCTCTGCTAAGAACATTTGCTCTGTCACTACCTTATTTTGCTGGTCTAATATTCAGAGAAAGAAATAAAAGATTAAAAAGCAGTGCCGTGAACTTACTTTGGCATTGAAGGCAAAACTGGGTTTTGTGAGACTTCTGTGCTTAAATGAATGGGGTAGCATGATGGCAGAACCTTTTCTAATCATCTCTACCAGGGGCCCACATGGGCACAATCTTGGCAGCCTCTTGTTTTTATATGGCTTACAAGCTACATTTTTAAATAAAGCTTTATTTGCCATAGGGATCAGCCATCGTTTGCCAACCCTGATCTTATTAATGGAAGAAGATCATGACGTGGGTAATCCCAAATATCATTTAGCCAAATATTCTTTTGTATTTTACTTAGAAAAATACTATGTAATGATTTGTTAATTTTTCCTTCCTAATTATTTTTTATCATAAATAAAATTAGTTTTCATTTTGCAATTCAGTGAATTTGCAATTCATTCACTAAATGCCAAGCACTGTGCTAGGTGCTGGGTATATAAAGATCAAAATGAAATAGTCTTTGGGCTCAGGGAACTTATGTTCTACTTAGGGGAAAAATATGTAGATATAAATATATGCTAAGTAAATTCTTGGGTAATAAGGGAACACTAACAACTGGGAAGAATCAGGAAAGATCCCTTGTAGGAGATGGCATTTAGTTGAACCTTAAAGGAACCTCTGGATTCCTAGAGCTGGAGGTAAGTTGATTTTAGGCATTGGGAACAGCCCATGGTCCTAAAAGTAGAAGACAGAATGTCATGGATAGGGGAGAGAAAGTAGGCTTGTTGATTTGGAACATGAAATGTATGAAATGCCCTCAGCAGAAGTGGAGGAGATAGTGGGATCTGGGAGGAAAAGATGAGTTCTGCTTGGGACATACTGGGTACATCCAAAGGGAAATGTCTATAAGGCAATCAGTGAAATGAGACTAACATGTGGGAAAGAGATGAGGCCTGGATGTGTAGAATTGTTGTCCTCTTCAAGGAGATGATAACTGACCCCATAGGAGCTGACCCCAAGACAGTCCTGGTTACATAACTGAGCACAAAATAGCTCTAGGCTTCATTGAAGTAGGCTTAAAACATGCTCTGTTTCAGGAGAGTAAAGAGGCAGCAAAGAAGTGAGTCTCCATAGCCCCAGAAGGGCCTTTACTGAGGCAGTACTTTGCATTAAATGCCTTTGGAATCTTTAGGAGGAATTCAGTTCAGCTCGTTAGATCACAAAAAGAAGTTACAGGATTCAGAGAAAGGTAGAAATGCAGATGTTATTAGAACAGGACATCGTTTTAACAGATTTGTTAGATGGAAAAGTTGCCATGAAGTAGCTATTAACAGAAAAAGAGGATTGTTTATTTGTAGGCTAATGCTTTAGGGGGCACATTTAGATTACCTTTGAGCACCAGAATATTAAGTGGATTTTTTAAATAGAAGAGAAATGAATCTTCAGGAGACATTAAATGAACAAGAACTTTTTTAAAGAAACATTTCATAAAAGGATGTCTCATTTACTGACCACTTACTAATTGCACTTTCATCAGAGGTATATAGCTTGTTTCTTAGCAATCCTTTTCCAGTGTTAAGTGGATCCCCTAGGATGACAGTTCTCCATTTCAAACAGCAAAGCAAAACCCCGTCTTTCTGTGTCTTCTGTTGTCAGTGGCACAGAACTCCACACAAGAAAGAGGGAGTGGAGAAGAAGAGGAGAGCCAACAGGAATCTGAGACCCCTGATCCGAGTGGAGGCTTCCGGGGAACAATGGAGGCAGACCGAGGAATAGGGGATTTAATCAGTCCAACTGAGGCCATGGGGATCAGTAGTGTGGGCAACAGTTCCTGCCCCGGCTGGCTGCGCAAGGTAATTACTTTAGTGGAAGAATATGTTCCTCGTATTAAAGTTTGAACCTCCTGCAAAGACCTGAGAAAGAAACTTATGGCCTTCCAGGACTACCCATATATCATTCAACTGTTTTATAGCGAGTTGCTCTTTCTGATTTCTTACTAAATAGTAAACCTTCCCTCTGGCATTTCATCCTTGCCTAGAGGATATCTGAATATGAAGGCATGTGACTTGTTTTTATTGATCTAGGCTGCTCTTTGAAAGGGATCTGAAAGATGGAAGTAAGAGCAGCATAGAACACATATAGCTTTATCTTCTGTCATTTAGTTATTTTGTCTCTCTTCTTACTGCCAGAGTAAATGAGTTTCTAGACCTGAGTGAACCTGAATAGTGATTAGAAAGGTGAAAAAGACCAGATTCCTAACACTGCACCACCTTGTTCTCAGGAGCATATTTGACTATCCATCCATCACAGCTTATCCTATTAAGGATAGAAAGGATGAAGTACAACCAGTAACCACCGCTGCCCCATGCCACTAGAGGCGGCAGATAGAAAGCAAACAGCTAAGGGAGAAGAGAATGTTGGAAGAAATGCTGTTGACAGCAGACCAGCTAAGGTGCTTTTCTTGATGCCTAGGAGTTAGAAAATGCAGAATTCATCCCCATGCCTGACAGCCCCTCACCCCTGAGTGCAGCTTTTTCAGAGCCTGAGAAAGATACTCTGCCCTATGAGGAGCTGCAAGGACTCAAAGTGGCCTCTGAAGCATCTGCAGTATGCAACAAGTCTACAAGAGAAGCCTGGGTAATGGAGCTTTTTTGTTTGATTTACAGCTTGATAAAAAATGACTACCTTCCTTCCCTTAAATTCTGACTATATGCCCTCACTGTTTAAATAAACTTTAATTATCTCACTTCCCCATAGCAGTTTAGCACATTCTGTATTTCTCATTCAGTAACTCCTGAAACCATTACTCAGAAATGCTAATGGATTTGAATGGTTTTTGGGTTATCTTAGCAGATTCAGAAGTACCAATATAAAACCCATTTTTGTCATCATCGTTTAATATTTATTTATCAATCATGAGATGTGTGACATATCCTAAAGTTCCAAGAAGATTTCAGTGATTGAATTCTTTAACAATACTATTTGCTAACATCTTAAAATAACACCAGAAAAAATTGTCTCATAGATACTACATTTGGAGGTTCTGCAACCTCCATGCTTATGATACAGCCCAAAAGATTTGTCCCACTTAACTTTAGCGCTTCAGAAAATATCTCAGCATATTTAGAACGCTTGTTTGAAACTCCATAACTTGTCTGGAAGGCCAGTCATTGTTACTTCTCATTTTTGAATAGGAATCTTAGATACTGAAAGTAAAAGCAACTAAGTCAGAAGATAATGAGGCAGAACCAAGTTCTCTGTTCATCTCCATCACTTAGTCTCCCATTGTGTCCTGAAGTTCTTCTTACATAGAAACTTTAATCTTGTAATTTATGGTATAATCTGTTCAATTTATTTAGAGGAAGATTAGATAGTTTCATATTTGTTTATTTTTTAAAAAGGAATTGTGTGAGCTAAGCACAAGAAGGTAATATTAGATTCCTGTTTCATTCTTTGCTTCTCTAGCTCCCCCAGCTTAATCCAGCACTAGGATGTGCTGGGAAGGGAGCACCATTGGCTGCTGCCTGTGTTTGTGGCAGCCTGCAAGTGGAGGTGGAGCGGCTGGAAGGTCTGGTGTTAAAATGTTTGGCTGAACAGCAAAGACTACAGCAGGAAAATCTCAAAATTTGGACCCAGCTCCAAAGCCTCAACAAGGAGACAGAAGGAGTGCAGAAGGTAAGAATATTTTATGAGGTATAGGTAATTTCTGTGTTTACTTTGAGGCCTTTGAGTCACAGCATCCTGCTACGTGCCCCAGTTGTAAGGAAGTGATGATATATGTGGCTGCGTTTTTCATCTTTTCTGAGTGACTTTCAGATTGCCAAAGGAATTGACATTCACTGATCTTTCAAATCACCAGGCGTTTCTTTGGAGACACTTTTCCACAACTTCCATGCTATTTCTATAGAACTTCCATAACTTCTGAGTAATGGAACATGCAGGTAACCACGGAAGCCAGGATAGACAGTTGGATTTAGTTGAGTTCATCACCTTTATTTAACATTGTTTTTAAGGAGCATTGTACAAGCATTAGTGAGCATGATGTGATTGATAGAACTGTTTCAGAAGAAAGGTGATGTTGAAACAGCCTAGAAGAATAGATTTAGAGCCATTGTAGCTGTAGAGCATCCTGCAAAACTGAGACAAAGAATTAGCATTAGAAGAATGTACTCATAAACTGACAACATGTGGCTAATACAACACTTCTATCTGAATAGTTGGAGACTCATTCCAAAGGAACTCAGACAGCAAAGGAAGAGATGGAAACAGATCCAAAACCAGACTTGGATTCAGATTCTTGGTGCCTTTTGGGAACAGATTCCTGTCGATCCAGCCTTTAGTTTCCTGATCCTGCACATCCCCAGCAAGATGGGATACCTGCAACTTCACAGCACACTTACTGAATGCAGAGAACAGCTTTCCTGGCTTCGTTTCAGTTGCTGACAAGGAGCAAAGCAGGAGGCTCTGAAGTGCCTCTAGAGTACAGATGGAGGGAAGCATCTCCTTTTAGATAGGAACTAGGAGTGTTTATCATTTGTTTTGTTTTATTTTTTGAGGGGGAAGGGTCCTGTGCCCCCGGCTTTGCCTTCAGTGACTGCTGCAGCAACAGCAGCTCTGTACCTCATCCGTTGATCCCACCTTTAAAGAAGAGAAACAGCCCTGCCATGCTATTTGCACTGGTAGCAGCCTGTACCCATTTATCATTTTCACCACTTGTTTGGAGCTACCTTGAGATCTCGACACCAGTCACTGTACTTCTGGGTGGAGGAGGGGAAAGTGAAAAGCTTGAGAGAGCTTGTTAGGAGCTGACTGGCTGTAATGGAGTCCTCATCCTGCCAGCTTAAAAGATGGCAACATGTTCTGTGCCATCTCAGAGACAGAGTGTGAGGAAAAGACGTTTTACAGACTAGTTTTTGGCTTATTTTCATGGAGTTGAAACACTCATATGCAGCTAAATATTGGAGGAAAAGAGAATCTAGACAGTGCTCTGTAAGTTGACTGGGATTTCTCAGTGAGAGTTAGAGAAAGAAGGGTAGGCCTCTCCTTATTACATAGCCATACTCTTGGTGCATAATGCCAGAGCTTCTGCACTGTGGCTGAAGCAGGGAGAGATTTCATAGCCTTGAAAAGGTACCTCCTGAAGTGGTTACTTCTTTGAATATTGAAAACATTGGAGAAGTGAGAGTCTCCTCAAGACTAAGTCAAAAGGGAAAAGAGGTCCTCTAATGATATTTTCCTCAGCAGCTGTGCTTGGCTTTTTAGAGGCTGCCGATGACTGCTGTGACCCCTTCTCTTATGAGGAGGCCCTTTCCTGCTTCTGCCTTCACTGCTTGTTTTTGTTCTAATCTTGGCACCAGTAGCACTAGCCACTATTGTTCTGTGTCTAGTCAGTATTTTTTTCCCTTTGCTTCTTATGAAGCCATGTAGTAGCCAGTGAATCTGTATCTTTTCCTTATTTTGTGGTTCTTTGCCAGCACCAAAGTTCCTTGAATACATAACAGACTGAATAGAATTTAGGAAATGGAAGAGAGACCTTTTTGTCGATTGTGCCATTGTGAGGGGAACAGACCTCCTTTCTCAGAAAGAGTTAATTGTCTTCTTTATTCCTGAACCCCAGATCTTAAACCCCGTAGATTGTGTACTATGAGTTCCTGGTTTCCCTTAAAGGTATGAACTTTAAATTTCAGTTTATGAAAAATGAAGTGTCTTGATTTCACAAGTGCTTGCTTATGGGTTTCATATCTACCTCCCTGCGAACAGCCAAGTTTTGTTGTTTCTTTTTCCCTAAACAAAAAAATGTGATTTTAGTTTTGTTTGGGGGTATCAGATGGATTTGCTACCTTCCTGGGCATACTTTTCTAGTCTTTCAGAAACTGATATTAAGACTAGAGCTTGGAAAAACCCCATGGCTGGGGTTGGGGGTTTGGAGGGAAGGAGCAGCTGTGTTCTGTGGAAGCAGCTGTCTTTCTGTATCATGTTCCCATTATCTTCACAGTTAAGGGAAACCAATTATAGTAGTACTAATGTAATCAGTGTATCCTTTGAATAAGGAAGAAGCCAGTCCCAGATTAAGAATATAAATTCTAGGAATTTGGGGTTTTGCTAACAACGACTTAGTTTGTTTTGTTTTATCATGTAAACGCAGCTTTGATTTCTGAGGGCTGATGGACCTTGCTCCTGTAACCTTCACGTTCACTGTCTCAGCAGGACTGGGAGGTGAGGTTCGTTTGGGTACAAACCATGAGCATTGCTCCTGAGGGGGAAATGAAGGAATTTGTCACGTTGCTAAGACTGTGAGATTGTAAGTGAGCATTAAAGAGGAAAGAGGTCTACTCTTAACTCTGACAGCAAGTGATTTGCTAGCAGCATAACACTGGTCATTTTCTGTATTATGTTGCCTTTGAGAAGCCTTAATTTCCTGTTCATCTGGCTGAGAATTCAAGTTCTGTGCCTTTAAAGACAATTTGCACTTACCCAAGATGGGCCCAGGAGAACCTAATGATTTTCACACCAAGCAGCTATGCAAACAGACCAGTTCAGAGCCGGCAGCCGTGCATTGGATGACATGCAGAGGGCACATAGGCAGAAGTGCCTTTGAATGGTTCTTGTTCTCAACCCCCTTTTTATTTTGTCCTGTTGTATTTTTCTTCTTTCAGGACTAGATTTGTATTCGTTCAGCTTCCCAGTAGTATTGCTTTTGAGTTATAATATAACCTGATTAAAACCTCTGCTCTGACACTTTAAGAACTAGCTTGTTGTTAGCCTCATGTTTGAAAGGTTAAGGGTGGAATGCTTTGGCATTTGTTTAAATAAATATATAAACTCTTAAATGGTGCATTGCTCAGTAAGCCTATGTGTGCATTGGGGTCACTAGTGATAAAACTTTTTTTTTCAATGTTGGGTCTATACTTGCCTTTTTATTCTCTGAAAACACACACACACACACACACACACACACATCCTAGTTGAGATTCTAATTAGGGAAACATTGTAAGAAATCTATTTAGGCAGAAACCTTTGTTTTTCATGTCAGAATCATTTATACAGTTGCAATTCATAATATAGTGCTGGAATTAGTCTGCAGTTGCAGCAGGAAAAGAGGAAACACCAAACATGACATCTTTTTATTTTACATTTTCTATTTAGTCTTAGTAGAAGCTTCCAAGTGCTAATTCTACTTTATTTAGAACTATTTCCCTGAAAAAACTGAAACCATATTTATTCTTCCAGCATAGAACCAACTGAGTGCCAGAAAAACTGTAGAGCCCAGGTAAAGAGTTGTCATGGAATGTTTTGTTTTGTTTAGTTAACAGTCTCCACCTCAGTTCCTTCCTTCGTATTAGGGACTTCCAACACACATATTGATGGTGCCTCAAATACCCTAACTTTGCAGTTCCCCAATCTATTCAGAAATGGTCATGCCCTTGATTTTACTTATACTCACAAATGTACCACTTCCATGTTCATGAACTCCAAAATATCTTTATCTGAACTCATAATCTTTTATTATTCTATCTTTCCCTATGTCTTATGATCTCTAAGTCTGTTCTTTTTCCTCTCCATGACCTTCATTCCCTCAACCCCTTAGTTCTTTCCTAAGCTGTTGCCCCTACATTGGCTACACTCTCCTTTCCTTTCTCAACCTCTTGGTGAACTTGACACTGTCCTCTATTCTCTGATCTGTTGCCCCCTTTTCCTATCACCAGTCACTCCTAGTCAACCCCAGCCATAAATTACTAGGCTTACAACTGTGGTGGCATCTTTGATGTCTACTTCATGATGTCTCTTAAGCTCCTTTCTCTCCACTCACGCAGCCGTCACCTTGCTGCAGGCTCTCAGCACGTCACTCAGACTACTGCAGTAGCCTTCTTGGTCCCTCTGCCTCAAGTCTTTTCCCCACTTCATCTTCTACCTGCCTATCAAGACTACTTTTCTCAAATCACATCTGATCATTTCGTACATATTCCCTTTCTCAGTAAACTCCACTGGTTCTCTGTGACCTCCAGAATCTAACGTCAAGTTCTCTGGCATTTAAAGAAAGCCCTCCCTACCCTTTCTGTCTTTTGTTTTACCCTCCTTCCCCTTTGCACTTGGTCTAGCTATGTTGGGCTTGCCCTTCTTCAGACACAATATGCCTGTCTTCTGTTTCCAGACTCCTACCTAGAATGCTGTTTTTTCCTCACTTTTGCCCCTTAGTGTACCTGGCTTCCTTTGAGACCCATTCCAAATCCACCTTCAGGAGGCCTTGCCTGGTCCCCCCCTTCTGAAGTTTTCTTGTACTTTGTTTATGTCTTGTATGTGTACATGGTTATTTACATGGTCCTCCCCCAGTAGTATGTGAGCTCCTTGAGGGCAGAAAGAATGGGTTTGCCTTTCTTTGTGTCCTCAGCACTTTGTATAATGTCTGGCATATAGTAGGCACTTAATAAATCCTTGACTCACCAACAACACGATGGAAAGTGCACCTGCGGAGCAAGAATATAATTTAAACAAATTCCTTTAAGGACTAATTTCTGGGGGCAGCTGGGTGGTGCAGTGAGTAGAGCACTGGCCCTGGAGTCAGGAGGACCTGAGTTCAAATCCAGCCTCAGACACTTAACACTTACTAGCTGTGTGACCTTGGGCAAGTCACTTAACCCCAATTGCCCTGCCTTCTCCCCTCCAAAAAAACCCCAACAAATCTCTGAGCTTTCCTCAGAAATGGTATTTCTGACAGAAGTGGTTTCCCATTAGTGACAGCTATACACAAGATCTATGGGATCATGTCCCATCCTGTCTTGGAGCTTAAAAAAAAAACCCAAACAAACCCTTTTGTAATTGAACTGTGATTAACGATAGAAAGAAGCTTGATCCTTAAAGGTCACAGAATTATTGAAAATAAAAAGGGAATTTTTTGTGTATCACATCATTACCTGTCTCCTCGGGGGCAAAATGTGCAGAGGGCTTTGTACAAGTGCAGCGAAGTATCGTTAACTCAGCAAGTTAATGCGCAGTTATGACAGTGTGATAATTATATATAATTACAGCATTTCCTCAAGATCTTGTCTTAAATCTCTGAAGATGGAGTAGCCAAGTGGACTTTTATCATGAGCAGATTTTATCCTATTTAAATTTATGT
Source organism: Pseudochirops cupreus (assembly GCA_028627135.1). Classification (NCBI taxonomy): domain Eukaryota; kingdom Metazoa; phylum Chordata; class Mammalia; order Diprotodontia; family Pseudocheiridae; genus Pseudochirops; species Pseudochirops cupreus. Next base: position 437,299,488 of record CM053582.1, read on the forward strand.
AGTTTTTTTCCTTTATACTTTATACAATGAATCAACACCAAGGCTTCTTGGACAACAAAAAGGTATAAAGTAAGAGCGTTGTGTTACTTCCTGTTCTGTTCTGGAGACAATGAGTCTTCAAGCTACATTTGGGGAAATCTGAACGCAAACACCTGTCCAGAGACCAGATAAAGCTAATGACCCTTCGAGTTTTAGTCAAGGAAAGGTCATCGTGAATGGACCACAGCGTACCTGCCTGTCGATGCTTCTCCTCTACTTGGCACACGGTAGTGTTTCATGAGCGCTTGTCACTGTCTGATCCGGCAGACCTACTAAGGAGCCATAAACCAAGTTAACTCTGGAAGAACAGCTGTGCTGCTTTGTTTATAAATATTTTTTGTTAGTATATTTTTTCACCTGAGCAGCGGTGCTCAAACCAAATACTTTGGTTCACGTTCTCTGACACTAGCTGTGTGACCACGGACAAAACTCTTATAATGTCTCAGTGCTCCAGGAATTCTCTTAAGACTAATTAAGTTATAGTTAAATTGCCAATCTCCTGTGAAAAGAAATCACAGGTTTGGATCCAAAAAAAATAATTGATCTCTGACCTAAATACCAGAGTCTGATCTTACTAAGTTATTTTCATGTGTATGTTAAATATTAACAGTATGCTTTAGTAGACAGCCAACACCTTGGGGTAATGTCTCCTTTTACTGCATAATGAGGCATTCAGGTAGAATCTAGAAAGGGACTTGATTTTAAAATGCCAACTAAAAGACCCTAATGAAAAAAATAAAAAAGATCTCAATTCAGTATGTTTTTTAGAAGGCAGATTCTGAATATAATTTTTACGGTTTAAGATCACATCTCTAGCTGAGCTGATTTCTTAGCCAAGATGCTGTTTTACAGGCTTCAGGAAGAGTGGCGACAGATGTGGACTAAACAGTAATTATACATTTGCTACTGGCAAAACGTTCTATTATCTTTTAGGTCCCTCTCATTCAGCTGATGTTGGGTCATGTTAACTTTTCTGTAACTTAGATGGAAACACATTGTGATGATTCTTTTAGCACACAAGGCAGTAATCCTAATGATATTTCTATATCCCACCACTGCTCTTACCTAATTTTAATTTACTATGTACACACATTATTGCATCCTTGAATATTGTAGCCTACTTCAAAAGTTTCTAGAAATTAAATAAGTCTTCCATTCTACAACCTTTTTATCTTTTAGAAATGAGACACATACACTTTCTTTTGGGAGCTACACTTATGTCTTTGTTGGCATTACAATTTTTAAAGTATTTATTTAAGTGCCTAATTCTGCACTTTGTTGTGCCAAGGCACTGTCTGATTGAAAATTACAAAGATCTGGTCAGTCCTGCCCCATTGGAGCTTACGCTCTAAAGTGTAAAACAAGACACAAATAATAAGAAGAAATTATTAAAACAGTTGTCCTGAAAGCATTTAGGTGACATTTTAAGCTCATTGATGTTCCAGCCCTAAGACTACAGATTGTTACTGTGGTAGGAGAGAGGAGCTATATGATCCGATTCAGGGGTTTTTCATACTTTAAAATATTCAAATGGAAAAAATTATAATAAAGCCTTATCTGAAATTGATAATCATAAAACTGAGTTTTCACACACATCCTTAAAATACAGAACCTATTTCCAGAGATTACAGAGGTATGTTCGATGAGGTCAGAAACAGCATTACATTCATTGCAAGTTCTGATTCCTGTTATCAAATTAATGACTCAGAGAAGAATCTTGTTATAATTTAAGAGAGATAGTGGCTATGGTTATTCTCTTCTAGCAGCATACCATCTTAATAGGTCAGTTAAGACAAACAGTTAACAAAAACAACAAACTTGTGAAAAGATACCCAAATGAGTGCTCTTTATCACAAATCACAAGTCAGACTTTCAAGAAGAGAGGGCTTTAATTTAGTCTTTTCATTGCTCTTAAGTCTTGCTTCCCATGGAAATAGTGTAAGGCACTTCAGTTTTGCCTAAATTTACAGTTCAAGGAGAACCTGAGGCTTTCTTCTCCCTTAGGACCCCTTAGAAATGGGGTTCCTCTCCATTTCTGGCATTGCAGTGAGTTTGGGGAGATGGACAAGCCCTATTCCTTTCTAGTTTCATCCAGTTCTAATCCTTTAGGCTGCTGAAGAGAAAGTGCGGCTCACAAGGTCACCAGGACGGTCTTAGGTGATTTCGTTTCAACAGCAGCGCTTCCGTGGGGGAGGAGGGCGGTTCTTGATGGTCTTACATTTTGGAATGTGCCTATCAGCCACCTTAGGGGCAAAGTGTCGGCTGCAGTGGGGGCACTGGATGTAGTCGGGGTTTTCTGCTGGTGGCATGGGAGGCAAATCTGAGAGATTTCCACCCCGGGCAATTACCTGCTGCACTTCACGGGCCTGACGGAGAGTTCGGATGAAAGATTCATGTTTTTGTCGCCAATTACTCTTCTTTGGTGGCTCTGGCTATAAAGCAGAGGGGAAGGTTAGTTCTCCCCAAACCCAGCACAAATAGGTACTTAGTGATGTGATATAATCTCTGATTTAAAAAAAAAACAAGTCTCTCAGAGGCCCCACAGTAAAGCACTGAGAAAGACAAGGTCAGTCTTGCTAAGATTTATAGGAATTATAGGAACCTACTGGGAGAAGTTAAAAAAAAAGTTTAAGATCTGATTTCTATATGCTTTAGAGGGATAAAAGGGGAGGGGGAGGAGTGATAACAAAGGAGCCTTGACAGATGGGTAGTTATGTGAAGATAAAGGGCTAATAGCAAAATCTGTCTGGTGATGACTGGAGTATTCAGATGATGACAGACTTATCTTCTCCATTATATAAAAATCAGGGTATGGGTTCTCAGGGGAACTCATTCTCGCAAAATGACTTGCTTAAGCCTAGGAAGTACAATGTTACAAAGACCCAGGGTTTGTGTTTGCGCTATTTTGGTTTTGTTGGTTTTGGCAGGGGGTGGGGAGAGAATTGGGTTTTGCTTGCTATTACTCTATTAAGAAATTTAGAAATAGCCAATTTCTTTAAGTTCTACCCAAAATAAACTAATTGCTGTGTAACAGAAAATACTGTTGTGATAGAACATGAAAGAATCTGATCGGTAAGACTACAAACACATCAGAAATCAGCTCTCTTAGTGGAAGAGGTGCCTGGAGGAGCTGAAACTTTGTGGTACCGATTATTGTGGCTGAAGCCCGATTGGGAAGACAGTTGTTTTCTCCTTAAGGGTACCGAAGAAGTGAAATCCAGTTAGGGACGTACCTCTCTAAGCAGGTACCCCATTAATAGGAATTTTAAAAAGTCCCTCCTAGGGTGTATGTGTGTATATATGTGTATATGTATATATAGACAGAGGGCACAGGATCAGTCGAATAGGAAGGGATGATATCTAAAAAATAAAATTAAGAGGTGAGAGAGGAATATAATGAGAGAGGGAGATAGGGAGAGATAGAACAGGGTAAATTATTTCATAGAAAAGAGGCAACAAAAAACTTACTATGGAGGGAAAGAACAGGAAGGTGAAAGAGAATGGGTCAGCCTTACTCTCATTGAATTTGGCTTAAGGAGGGAATAACATATACACTTATTTGGGTATCTTACCTACAGGAAAGTAGGGAGAAAGGAGATAAGGGGGGAGAATGATAGAAGGGAGGGAAGATTGGGGGAGAGGGTAGTTAGAAGCACACTTTTTTTTAATTTTTGCTTTTTGGAGGGGGGAATACAGGGCAGTTGGGGTTAAGTGACTTGCCCAAGGTCACATGGCTAGTTTTGTGTGTTAAGTGTCTGAGGCCACATTTGAACTCGGGTCCTCCTGACTCCAGGGCTGGTGCTCTGTTCACTGTGCCACCTAGCTGCCCCCAAAAAGCACACACTTTTGAAAAGGGACAGGGTCAAAGTAGAAAATAGAATAAGTGGGAGGCGGGATAGGATGGAGGGAAATATAGTTAGTCTTTCACAATATATATACTACAGAAACATTTTGTGTAACTATACATGTACAACCTATATTGAATTACTTATCTTCCCAGTGGGGGTGGGTGAGGAAGGAAGAAGGGAAAGAATCTGGAAATCAAAGTTTTCAAAACAAATGTTAAAAACAATTGTTTTTTACATGCAACTGGGAAATAAGATATAAAAGGCACTGGGGTATAGAAATCCATCTTGCCCTGCTAGAAAGTTAGAAGGAGGATAGGGAAGGATATGAGAGAGCAGATTGGGGGAAGGGGTATTCAGTAGGCTCACTATTTTAGGGTGGGGGTAGGGGAAAGACGGGAAGAAATTTTGTAACTCAAAATCTTGTGGAAATGGATGTTGAAAACTAAAAATAATTTTTTTTTTAAGTCCCTCCTAGTACCTACCTGCCCTATAACATAAACTTCAGCATTCTGGGAGAAAAACTTGTGCTTGGGGGCATGAATGGTAGAGGCAGGAAAAGGAGACCAAGTTGACACTTTCATAGAATTAAAGGATTTTAGAGTTGGATGGTATCTTGGATATCATCTAGTCTAACTTCCTCATTTGACAAATAAGGAAAAAAGGCCAAGTTAGGTTAAAATGACTAGGGATAGGGATAGATGGAAAACTAGAACCCTGGTCTCCTGACTCTGAATCTGCCATTCTAAGTCAGTTCAGTAAATATTCATTAATGTGCTCCCCAAGACAAGAAACTTCATTTACAAGTCTCCTTCTATGTAATTATCCCAGATGATAAATGGTTATGGAATTCTCCTAAGTGTGACATAGAAAGAGTTTGCAATTCACATTTTTTTTATAATTTAGCTTTTCAGAAGCTGTCAACAAGAAAAAAAACAAAAAATCTGCCTTTGATATGCTCAGAATCTATTTGCATATGAAACTACATAAACTGTAAAGTGTATTAACTAGGTAATTAGAAAAATCTGTCAAATAAAAAGTTAAAGCAGCTCTCCCGTGATATCAACAAAACCTAAGGCAGTAAGCAGTAATACTACTTAAACACAAGAGTATGGGCAGGAATCCTAATTAAAACCTTTACTCACCTACTGACTTTTAAACCTTCATATTCTATTATCTTACAAGATCTACTTCTATTAGACCTTATAATTGGCACTGTTAAGTTCAGTGTCCTGTCAATTTGGTATCTACTTTAAATACAAGTTTTAAAAAGATGAATAACTTGGAATTAAGAATTGTCAGGGTTGTTTTTTTTAACTCCCAGGAAACCTAACACCAAATCTATGATAAAGAGTGGGAAATGACAGTGCTTCAATATCATTCAAAAAACCATTGTTCTTACAAGATTCTAGCAGTTCAAAATGGGGAATGTGTGAGAAATACACAAAGTAGCTACTTAACTTTTCAGAAATACAAGATGGTGGTGTTATACTCAAGCTCTATTTCAAATTCCTTTTCCCTGCCTCCCATTTAAAATACTTTTAAAAGGGAGGAAACAGTTCATATTTCTTTGATTACCCTTCCAACTCCCCAACCATCCTCTACCCAAAATAAAATCCTTAATCTTGGAGGAATTAACATTACTTACTCTGGCTAAAGTTGGGCCTTTCCAGGTCAGGTATTTTTCTAGTTCAGTGCCCTTAGCCCGGGCCTTGGATGAATCAAACACTTTCCTCTTGGAACCCTGTGTCTTGCTACAGACATCTGTGTGTTTCTCTAGCCTTAGCAAGAGAAACTTTCGTCCACAATAGCTGCACTCACCAAGCTCTGGTTCTTCAGTTGAAGAGCTGGAACCTGAGGAGACTGATACCTGAGATGAACTATAACTGGGGGATTTGGGCAAAGAATTGCCCGGATCTTGTTGGTGCTGCGAAAACGATTCAGGGGATGACACTGAAATTTGGTCTTGGATTTTATTGTTACTTGCCACTAATCTTTCCTTTTTGAGTCTTTGTACTCCATGATTGAAGAACTGGGGTGGACTAGGATTCTCTTGGGACTGTTCCCATGTTTCATCACCTCTGCTATAACTACTGTAGACCTCTTCAGACCTGAATTCTGGTGAGATGAGTTTTGAAATGCTGCTGCTGCTACCTGTGCCCCTTCTCCTTGGAAATGTCTTTCTCTGTAGCTCTTTTTTATCTTCTTCTTCTACCTGCTCCTTTTCTTTTTGGATCCTTCTAAGTTCTTCCTCAGTCTTCTTCAACTTTTCCCTTAGGAGAGTCTTTTTCCTCTGAATTTCTTCTTCTAAGCTCTCACCTGCTGCCTCCAGTTTTTGAATCTGCATTAGCTCAGTTCTGTCTGGATTTGACAAGAACTTTTTGGGCTGAACCACTGGTAGGGGAGCAAATAGCATCTTAGCTGAAGATGAATTCCCCTTAATCCATGAACTGAAGTGGCTAGGTGAGACCTCTTTTGATTCAGACGATTTCTGGAAGAAGTTTCGGGAGTCAATCCCAATGTGAGTAGCACTCAATGATTTTCGGTGGAACACTGGTTTGAGGGGATAGGCACGATCCACTCCAGCTCTCTTCTTTGTGAAAGTCATTGTGTTTTCTTGGTTATCTGTTTTGGTGTGTCTCATATGGACTCCACCTGAATAAAAATCCCCACTTCTCGGACCCTGCTGATTGTTTCCTGAATCCTTTTGGCTGCTTTCTGCAGAATGAGAAGAGGGATAGCTATGGGGTTTAGTCAACGTGTTCTGCCTGTTATGGGTAATGATATTCTCCAGCTTTTCTTCTTTGTCTCTTAGAAGCTTTTGCTGGAAGTTGTTTTTCAGGTGCTCCAGCCGAGACTGATGGGTAGAGCTGCTTTGTTTGTGACGGGTTTGCCTACTGGAATGGAGTTCTGAAACTTCCATTTTGTTAAAAGGAAACATGATGTCCACATGTGGACATGGAACCAACTGGAGGTGAGCCATTCAGTGCCTGAACTGAAGTCTGAGAGAGAATTAAAATCAGATTCATGTTAAGAGTTTGATGCTGAGTCTGGGACCCTGAAGCAGATTCTCAATTGCTTTTTCTACAATCTCCCTTACTTTTGCCTACCACATTACCAGTGGTGCCAGGCCTGATATTAAGAAGGGATGCTGATGTGATGACGTGTCCCTTAAAATAGTTGAGTGTCTCTCCCCAAAGCCCATGGTGGAAAGGTTATGTATTTATTATATTAGTAATTTATGTCTCCTAAAGGACGAAGTTGCTGCTTCAGGTACCAGTTGGCTAATAACAGTTGTGGCATGAAAAGAAAAGGGTTTTAAGATTAAGATTTTAATTATTTAAATTTTAAATCTTAATTTTAAGATTAAGAAAAGTAGGAAGTTTGGGGGTAGGTTCATAGGCTGTAATACACTCCATGCATCAGAACTTTCGGATGCTCTTGTTAAGTAATGTAGTGGAAAGAAGACTTGGTGTCAGGAAGACCTAATTTTTAATCTTCCTCTGACATTCATTAGTTGTCTCACTACGGGTAAGTCACTTAACCAAGCCTCATTTTTTAATCATCTTGAAAATGTAAATAATACCACAACTTAGAAGCTGTTAGGAACACCAAATATACTATATGTTAAGCAGTTTGCAAACTTTAAAGGGAAATGGTGATATTTGTCATGCAGTTTCATCCCACTTATTTTTACAAATGAGGAAACGGTGGTAGAGAGGTGATCTGCCCAAGTATAAACAAACTGGTATCCGGATTCAAACCCCGATTTTCTCATTAGAATCGGAGGTCCTTCCACAACTCCAAGAATGCAAGGGCCTAAAAGATGTGACAAAGTATCCCGGGAGGGAGTGATAGGTCCCTTTCTGCCTCGGGTATCTGCTCAGGCTTCAAGAAGGAAGTGTTATTTGGACCCGATCCCCGATGATAGTAGCGGTTCAACAGGTGAAAAATGGAAGTATGTGGTGAGAATTGGGGCTGCGGTGGAGAAGACAATATTCTGGGTCTGGGAAATGAACCCAGAGAATAAACTAAAAGCTCTGTCTACACTGTGGTTTCCACCAGAGCATTGCTTCCGAAGCACTTGCCAAGGAGTAAGTGGATAGATAGGTCTGAATGGTACGCAGGTGGGCAGGTATGACGGCCCCCTTCCGGCCTTTTTGCTAGTTCACCAGAGGGAGGGTCCCGCACAGGTGTGAGCGCCAAGCGGCGGTCCGGCCACCTGGGCCTCTTCTAAGCAGCAGCAGCAGCGTCGTCCCTGGGAGCCATGACAACAGAGCCCTCCACCCTGTCCTGGCGCTCGGAAAGCGGGGCTCTCCTACCGAGGGGAAGGGCTCTTTACCCTTGAGGGGAACGGGTGGGTTGTGCAAGAGGGAATTTGGGGAGTGGGGATGGGAATAAAATTCTCCTCCTCTCGGAAAGACTTTGCCCCTTTCCAGGTACCTGAGGCTCCGCTGCGTCCGCTCCAGCTCCGGGAAACCCTACCCAGAGCGCCAGCTTCCCGAACCCGACGCCCAACAGCAGTCCTGGCGCAAGTGCTCTTGACTTCTCTGTTATTCCCGTTGCCTGGAAACTGGGAGCGCGAGCCAAGGCTGGGGCGGGGCGTAGGGGAAGGGAGAAGGGCTGCCTCTTGCCCTAGACTTGAGCCTCGGGAGGACGCGCATTCTCCGCGTGCGCCAGCCTCCCTGAACCTGAGAGAGGAGCGTGCATGGGTCAGCCAGCCTCAGCCAACAGGGTGGTCCCGGCCTTCGAAGGGCCTTTCCTAGGTACCTTTTGAAAGAAGAGATTGTGCCCCAGACTATCCCAGAAATTGAGAATGAAAATGCACCTAGAAACTAAAGCCGGGGTTTTAATTGCATCAGAGGAGGATAAACCGAGGTCCGCCCCAAAATGCTGGTGGAAAAGAGTTCCTCTGTGTGCCTGCCTGCTAGCAGGGCTAGGCATGCTGGTGTCTTCTCTTAGCTCACTCAGCAGCGCTGTTCGCTCAACAGGTATGCCTATGTTAATCTGCTCTTCTCAAAGTGCTTTACCTTGCCAATAAGTAAGCTGTGTTGCTGGTTTCACTGGCTATGATTTTTTTAATTACCTTTTTTCTCTTATTTAATGGCCAGTCAGGAACTAGCTAATGCCATTTTTGTTGCGCTCACTGACAAAGTAATTTGTCCATTTCTTAGGGCGTACAAGTGACTCAGCTAAATGTAAAGGTCATGAGGATTGAAGTCCACTGGTGAGTTCAAAATAATCTGTTAAACAGTTTGCACCAGCATTAAGAAAACCTCAACGAATTGTCAGCAGAAGGCATTTTCTTCACGTTTCAGTTCACTTTTGCAAATGCTTTGGAAGTCTGCCCTTTTTTAGAGTATTTACACAAAAATCTATGTACATGTTAAACTTAAAATCTCAAAATGTCATATTTCTTGCAATGTCATTCATAAATTTCAAATTGAGCTTGGTTATTAGGTTCTGCTGAAAATTTAAAAAGGAATAACTTATTGGTGAAGATAGTAGCCATATAAGGTACATGAGCATATATGATAGTGGAAAGGAAATTGGACTGAGGTGTCCAGTGGACAGTGCTAGATCAGGAATTAAGGAAGCTGTTTTAGTTGTTTTCAGTCATGTCTGACTTTTTGTGACACTATTTGGGGTTTTCTTGGCAAAGATACTGGAGTGGTTTACCATTTTCTTTTCCAGTTCATTTTACAAGATGAGGAAACTGAGGCAAACTGCCATTTTTATACTACCTGGACATGACCTTGAACAAGTCACTTAACTTGTCTGGGATTCAGATTCCTTATCTGTAAAATAAGGGAAATGGATTAGATCAGTAATATCAAACTTAGAAATGGGGGCAAGTGATTTTCCCAGGGTCACACAGCTAGTAAGTGTTTGAGGTCATATTTGAACTCAGGTCTTCCTGATTCCAGGCCCAGAACTCCATCCACTTGCTTCCCAGAGTTACCAGCTGTGTAACTGTGGACTAATCATTTTTTAACCTCTGTTCACCTCAGTTTCCTTCACTGTAAAATGTGAATACCAGCACCTACCTCACTGGTTTGTTGTGAGGAATTGATAATATTTGTAAAGTTCCTGGCACTATATAAATGTTCATTCCCTTTCCCCCTTCTCTGGGCTGCAAGGAGCCTCTTATCTTTATGGGAAATTTAAAGCTAAGAAGGAAGCTTAGAGGTTATCTAGCCTAGAGCTGTCAAAAATTCCTCCAAGCCCCATGAGTCCATAGTACTGCATAGTGCAGCTTGCACCAGATTGAAATGTAATTGGGGAATATTTAACAAAGTAAATAAAATACAATAAAACAGTGATAATATTGCATTTTAAAACTAAGTCCACATTAGGCTTACAAGGATCTTTATATTTGATGCCCCCCATTTCTGTTTGAATGTGATACTAACTGATCTAACCGATTTCCTTTATTTTACAGATAAGGAATCTTAATAGCAGAGAAGTGAAGTGACTTGTTCAAGGTCGTGTCCAGGTGGTATCAAATGGCAGAGGCAGAATTCTAATCCATATACTCTCATTCCAAATCCAGTGTTCTTTTGAGGGCACCACACTGCGGTCTCTGACCTTGCCACTTAATAGCTGTTGGGCTTTCAGCAAGTCACTTAAACTTAGTGTCAGCTGCCTTCTTTATCAAACAGGGATAACTACCCCACCAGGTTGTGCTAAAAGTGCTTCAGAATATTAGTCAAAGGATATAAAGCTCAGCATACAGAGCTATAACCTCCCTTAAAATGGCAACTTAAAGAATGTTTTTGACTAATGCTTAAATGACCATTGATCCTACCAGGACTAATACTGATACTGCATATTTTTCACTTAGTTTCATTCTGTAAACAAGGTTATAGTGCCTAAGTATAACCACCTCTCCTGATCTCTATTCTCCCTGTTTTCCCTTCCCCAAATAAGTCCCTAAAATTTGATATATGGGCTATGTATATAGTCTGAGATGACTGGCTCAAACGTAATTCTGGAATCAAAGGTTGCTTGTTCTTTTTCTTGTCTTTGTGACTGGCCAAATTTAGTTCGTTTGTGGTAAGGAAAGCTAACAGTAATTGGTAGTTGGTAGCACACTAGTTAGCACCTTCCAGGGGGCCACTGAAGCTAGAAGCATCTTCTCTCCCCATCCAATCCAACCAAAAGTTCACACATTGTTTCAGAGTGGTGACAGAAATAAAGGGTAGGATGGTAGACCTGCAACTGGAAAGAATGGTAGATAGAGGCTATCTAATACAACCTCCTCTTTTTACAGATAAGGAAACTGAGGCATAGAGAGGCCAAGTGACCCATGCACACAATTGGGAGGGAAGCATCAGAGGTAGAATGTGAAGCCGGGGCTTTCTGAATCCAAGCCCAAGATTCTATTCACTAAACCGAACTACATCCCTAAGGGGGCTCAGGCTGGTTCTTCAGCCGCCTAGCTACCCTGGCTAAGGGAATCATGAAAAGGAACTGAACAGTGCAGGTGTTCTTAACTGTTTTTGTGGCTTTGGACCCTTTGACAAAAACAAAAACTTATGGACCCGATTCCCACATTGTTTTTACATGCATAATAATTTTATGCAGAAGATTACAAAGAAAAACCATTATAGTGAAATAAAGATGTGATTATTTATCCCCATTCAAGTTCAAGGCCCCCCTGAAATCTCCAGAAGGTGGGGCGCAGGTCCAGGCGGCAAGTGGGAGAGGCTAGGGGCTCAAGCGAGACTCCCAGGATGCCCAGACTCGGCAGCTCCCAGCTCTTTCACATCCCTCTCAGGTGGGCGGCCTCCTGGCCGAACTGGCAGACGCTGATTGGCTGAGCTGGGCCACAGGCCTCTCTAGCCGGAAGCGGGAAAGAGGAGGAGGAGGAGGAGGAGGACTAGGACTCGATGCTCTCCAGGTACCGGCAGTTGTGACCCGGAACAGACGGTTGGTTGAAGTGCTCCGCTGCCTACTTTGTGACCTCCTCGGGGGAAGGCCGAGTAGGGTGAGCCCGGGAGGTCCCTCCCCCACCCCTGGGGGAGGCGATCGGCTTGAAGTGTTAGTGGAAAAGGGACGAGGCTGAGGGGCAGAGAGGCAGGTGAGCAGCGTCGGGGTGAGGAGGGGGTGGGAGGGACGGGACGGGGAGCGGACCCCCACCGAGATGCCCTACCCCTGCCCGTGTTTGCTGGCCAGTGTGGGTCCTCCAGGGACTGGGGGTGGGGGCGGCGTCTTTCCCGCTAGGCAGGGGACGCAACATGGAAGGCACCTTGCATTTCTTGGAGTTTGTAGGTGATTAATAAATGGTTAATGACCGACTTTGCGTCCCTAGTCACCAGCACAGAGCGTGTGGCATAGCACACTCTGTTGAGACTGAATTTCTGCCAACTGAAGCACATACACAGTCTATAGGGGGATGAACGGAGAATCATGCTGGGAGGGGTTGCAGTTTATCTGTGTGCATACCGTTATATACATGTATGTTTGTATACATGCAGGTGTGTGTGTATCTGTGTGCATGCATATGTATGCATTGTGTAGTGTGTGCATGCATGTGTTATGCCTGTGTGTATATATGGGGCAGCTAGGTGACACGTTGGATAGAGTACCAGGCCTGGAGTCAGGAAGACTCATCTTCCTTTATTCAGCCTCAGACACTTGCTAAAATGACACCTGTCATTTTACCCTGTTTGCCTCAATTTCCCCATCTAAAAAATGAGCTGGAGAAGGAAATGGCAAAATATTCCAGTATCTTTGCTAAAAAAACTTTTGTCCATGGGAGTCATATGGAGGCAGACACCACTGAACAACAACACGGACACACACAGACACACACACCCCATATACATTGTGCATATGTACGTAGTTCATGTGTATATCTACACACATTGTTGTATGCATATACATGTGTATGCATCTACTATGTATATATAAATATGCATTGTATATGTCTGCATATGTCCTTGCATATGCATGTCTGTAGAGGCACATGTTATTCCTGTGTATGTATAGACATGTGTGGTATGTGTACATATAAACGTACACCCAGTGTGTGCTTGTATATACATAATTGCAAACATATACATGCATGTTTGTACATATATACATACACCCATTTTAAATATCTATGCATTGTAAATGTGTGCACGCACACATAATGTGCACATATGCACATTTTGTATATGCTTTGTAATATGCAAAAATGTGTTATATGTGTGTATACAAGACACATGTAGTTATATGTGTATATATACACATTTCCAATTGAAACATTTATTGTCAGTCCCTTGCATTCAGAGCGCTGAAAAGTGGGGAATGCAAAGACTAAGATAAGATTTCTACTTATATAGAGTTTACTGTCTTAATAACAGGTTCCTTTAGGGCTTTTCTTCCCTTTTGTTTTTTCTTTTTTTTTCTTTTTTTTTGGTCCAGGCAGTTGAGGTTAAGTGATTCCCCCAGGGTCACACATCTGGTAAGTGTTAATTGTCTGAGGCAGGGATTTGAACTCAAGTCCTCCTGACTCTAGGACTGGTACTCTGTCCGCTGCACCACCTAGCTGCCACTCTTTCTTTTAAAAAAGTCTTCCTAAGGACCTAAAGGAGTACATTAGGGGTTCAATAAATATTTTTTGTTTGTTTTTGAAACAAATGAACATTAAGGATTGAGACCCAACTGTGTGACAATTAAACGCTCGGGCTGTCCAGGGTTCGACTTGTTTTTGTACTTCTTTTGCTTTGCTTGGTCACCAGCAGATTTTACCATGGCTGAAGGACATACCCTGTTGTCAGTGGATTATGAAATCTTTGGGAAAGTCCAAGGTGTCTTTTTCCGAAAGTACACACAGGTAAGTGTTGCCCTCTGAATTGGGAAGATGCTAAACAATGTTCCAAGGAATTAAGAAATGTGTTTGTTGATATGGGGGAGCTGCCCCTTTTGGGGATAATTATGTAAAGAACTGGCGATTAAAGCAGTAGGGTGTAGGTTTGGTTTTGAGCTGTATTTCATCCTTTTCATTCTTTTTGTTTTAATCTGTTTCCTTTGTATTACTTGTGATGTCTGGTTATCTTGCCTTTGCCTTCCTTGAAGGAAAAGAAACACTTTTCAGCTCGTCCTTTGGCAACATTAAACTAATTTCATCACTGAAGAAATCAGAATTGCTTCTTGTATTCAGTAACTACACATTTCGCTTTCTCTAATAGATACTACTTTTTTTCAGATTGCTTTTCCAAACTTAACCTTCTCAGAAACTTTTCAGAGAAGTTTCTATCTTTTTCTTTGTTTTGTTTTTTGCTTTTTAGAAAAGGAAAGGCAGGGCAATTGGGGTTAAGTGACTTGCCCAAGATCACATGGGTAGTAAGTGTTGTGTCTGAGGCCAAATTTGAACTCAGGCTCCTGACTTCAGGGCTGGTGATCTATTCGCTGCACCGCTGCCCCTAGAGAAGTTTCTAAAAGGAAACATTCTTGGTCTGTTTCCTTACGGAGTATAGAGCTTTGTCACAAAAGAAACTTCTTTAAAAGTTCTGTGTGTAGTGAGTACTTTTATTACCTAGATGTACTAAAGGATTATTTCCTAAGATATGCTTTCTAATTCTGTGTCCAATTTTAAATGTCTCATAGGATAGAGTTCCCATTATTTTCTGAGAAAATTCTGCAGTTTAAAGGATCTCTATCAGATTATACATTTATCTTACCATCAGCAGCAGTGAACTATATGTATATGGAACTATTATTTCTGTGTATTCATCTGCAGCCTTGAGTATCTTCATTTTGTCCTATTTCTGTTGCTCACTTTAACACTCGTGTTACCATTTTAAAGAAGAAAATCAAGCAAAGTGTTATTCCCCCATGTGTGGGGTACGGGGACCTCAAAAATCCCCTACCCAAGAAAAATAAAAATCAGAGGTATCTTGAGGAAGGAACAGGAAGTTATATCTCTTCCCCAGCAGGAAGAGGGTGGTCCTCTCCATGGTGGGGATCAAGGAGAGGAGGCGGGTTACAAAGGACAGAATCAGAATTTATACCCTAAGGTGGTCAAGGGGGGGGGCATCCCTTCTCCCATTGGCTGGGAGGTGGGCTCTCAGTCTTGGCGGAAATCTAACCCAATGGCAGATAACAAAGAAGCCCATCACTATCTCTTGGCTGGGAGGCGGGACAGGAAGCCAGTTCATGTTCTTATTTGGTAAATGACTACTTGAAGGGGGAGGGGCTAAGAGATTCCTAAAATTCCTAAAGGGCTTAAAGCTGATTGACAGCAAGGGAAGGGGAAAGGGTCCTAGGTTGTGAAAATCCAGGACTCAGGTCCAGTCTTACAAAAGGCTGTCTCTGGTTTCCAGATAGTTTCTCTCCCTTCTCATTCTGAGGAGTCTTCACAGAGGGTGCATAGAGTGTACCCCACTCACCTGTATCAACTTCTTATTAGCTGTGAGTTAAATTAAACTCATCAAGTATTTGTTGTAAGGTACTGTGTGTTGGGTACTAGGAATACAGAGATAAAAAGAAATTAAACAGCTCTTAATGAAATTATATTCTAATGGGAACAGCTTTCTAGCTTTCAAAGAACTGTTGTTACCAACAGAGACTTCTCTAATTACAGACTGCATTTTTTATAACAAGGCAGGTAAATGTTTAGTTAGATTAAGAGAATAGCCCGCTACTTTCCAGTCTCTGCCCTGCACACACACACCTCCTCTGCTTTGTACCCTTCTGTTCTGGAGAGGCCAGACTATCTTCCTTTCTTCCCCTCCTCTACCACTCCATCACTTTAAACCTTACTGGGGAAATAGGAATAGTGAATTGGAGCTGTATGATAGGTGATCCTAATTCGTTGAAACTGAGGTACTTAAAACTCAAATTTCAATCTTGAAAGGAAAAGAAGTCCGAAATGTAAGCACCATCTTTCACTTACACATCATTTTCTTCTTCCTCCCTTTCCCTCACTTATACTAAGAGCATTTTTTTAACCTTTTTTTTTTTGAGGGGGGAAGGCAAGGCAATTGGGGTTAAGTGACTTGCCCAAGGTCACTCAGTGTCAAGTGTCTGAGGCTGGGATTTGAACTGAGGTCCTCCTGACTCCCGGTCAGGTGCTGTATTCACTGTGCCACCTAGCTGCCCCAAGAAAGAGCATTCTTCAATCAGAATAAAATTGATAAAACAGAAGTATTTGAAGATGTAATAATTGACATTTATAGCTTAAAAGTTTGTAGGGTACTTTGTGAAAATACAGTATTTCATTTTAGCCTTACAACCCTGTGAAGAATATAGTACAAGTACTATTTTCTCTATTTTACAGATGTTGCAAACTAAAACTTAGGGACAAATGATTTAAACAGTTTCCTCTTGATTCCAAATTCAGTGCTCTTTCCACTACATCATACTGCCTCCTGAGGCTGAAACCTCCTGTTTGTGTTGTTTCCCTTATTATAATGTGAGCTCCTTCAAAGCACAAATTGTCTTGCCTTTTTTTTTCTAATTGCATCCCCATTGTTTAACATAGTGCTTTGTAAACAGTAAGTACTTAATAAATGCTTTTTTTTTTTTAGCCATTCATTCCAGGAATGTACTTTTCAATTAGCTTTATCATTGATTGTTCCATAACTTAAGGCAGGTCACTGTTCTTTAGCAAATGGAGATGGGATTGTCAAAGACAAGCAACAACCAAGACCCATATGGTGGCATAATTTCCCCTACAATTTAGAATAAAATGCTGTTAGGAAAGGAAAGGAGGGAAATGATATGATATAGTAAAATTTTTAAAGTTCACTTTATAGTTATGTCACATCCAAATTATAAACCATATTTTTAAAAAATTTGTTTTACTAAAGTTTAATCAATGATTGCTATTAATCATGAAAATAATTGTCTGATTATGTTATCTGCCATGAAAATAATTGTCTGATTATGTTATCTGCCATAGAAGTAGAATGTTCTCTTGGAACTATATGAATGACATTTGAATGCAGGTTATGTTGGTGAAATGTGTTCCCCTAGTTTAAATTCCCTGGTATGTATGTGCACCAGAAATTGTGACTTGTGTGGACAAATTAAAATAATTCATTGGGATTCTTCTAAGTACAAAACTTTTTTTTCAGCCTAAACTTACAAACTGAATATGCCAGCGAATGTAATTCTGTTGTTTAAAAAAGTAAGCATAACAGGTGAAAGTAATGCCCAAAGTAATATTGGTCTTTCAATTTAGGGCAGTGGGATACTGGTAAATGTTTTAACATCCCTAGCTGAGATCAGGACATGGTAGGGATTGAAGCAGGACACACATTTAAGTTTCATCTGCATTATTAACATTTTCTCTACCACTTTTCTGTAGTTGAGATAGTCAACAAAACAGTGACTCAAGCCCTGATTATTTGCCAATTGCGGAGGTGTAAATGTGCGCACTGAAAATTTAATATTCTGGTCACAGGTACAAGCTGGCTCCAACTTTAAAGGGAAGAATTTGGAAAAAAGCTTAGCTACACACACACACACAACGCATGTGTGTATGTATATGTATTTTTTATTCATTTTTTTCAATTTTAAGGGAATTGGTTTTATTTAGCCCAAAGAAGTCTGAGGAGCAATTTCACAGAATCCTAGATTTTAGCCCTAAAAGAGATTAACGATCTTCAAGTTGATGAGGTACAGGCGCTGGGAACCCCCTGAGCTCTCCTTGAATCTTTCCACCGGAAGCATTTGCTTGAGGCCATAAGCCTTTCATTGTGGCTCTGCCCAAACCTTTGTTACTAGCTTAGCCCTCCTTTGTCCAGCAACTTCCCACCCTTGATCTTCCCAAATATCTGAACCCAAATCTGTTCCGCCCTTGAGCTGGCCTGGCCCACCTTTGTCTGTTGTCTCCAGGGAGCCTCCAGCAACTTCCCACGGTCCTCCTGAAGACTCTCCCCAAACTCCTCCTCTAGACCACCCCTAGATTCCTCCCACAACCTTTCTGTATATCCAGACCCATCAGGCCTCCATGAAATGAGGAAGGCCCCAGGATGTTCTAGCACAGACTTATTCTGTGGCAGAAGATTCTGGCCAGCTTGCCCAATGCAAGCGTCACAGGTACCAAGGCTCCTTAAGAGTCTACCCATTATGGCGAACTTTTAGGAGCTAAAAAAGGATTGACCCAATGTAGGTGTTGGAGCTGGAAGTCCTTTCCTCCATAAAGGAAGATTTGGGAGTAAGCCTTGAAAAACAAACAAAGCAAAACAAGACAAAAAACCCACAAAAAAGTACCTGAAGTTTTCCCAGTTCCCAAGCACTGAAAGAATATGGCTTACACTTCCACATGGGGTGTCACGCCATGTCCTCTAACATAACCAGACTGGGCCAAGAACCCGAGAGTGTCGGGCTGATTACAAGACAGCTAGGAAGCTGTCTGACCTAATGGGACCTGAGAGGTCAGGCCTCCGCGCCAACCCTCCCCCCCAAAAAAAAACCAATACAAAACACCTTGGAGAGCAAGAAGGGAATAGAGGGAGAGAGAGAGAGAGAGGTACCTTCCAGTCCAGGCTGGAGAAGAGCTTGAGATTAGCAGTGTTTCCCAGTCAGGGAACCATAAAAATGAAGAGGTCAGGGTTAGGAGTGCTCAAGACCCCAAAATACTAACACACCAGAGCCTGCTGAATAAATTTGACTCAAGTGTTCTCTCAGCCAAAGAAAAGCAAAGTTTATTAAAGATTCGCCATAATGGGTACTCAGGAGAGAGTATTCTTTCTATCATACTATCAGGATCCCCCAAGCACATGAAGGTTATTACACCAAAAGTAGCAACCAGCTCCTCTTCTCTTGAAAGACAAAAAATGGATTTCAGGAGCATCATGAAAGATTTAGGTTAGATTTAAGAATTCCCTAACAGTGATAGCAATGAAATATGTTGGCAGGAAATGTTGGGGGATATTTTTTTTTTTTTTTTGCTTTTTGGAGGGTAATTGAGGTTAAGTGACTTGCCCAAAGTCACACAGCTAGTAAATGTGTCAAGTGTTTGAGGCCGGATTTGAACTCGAGTCCTCCTGACTCCAGGGCCGGTGCTCTATTCACTGCGCTACCTAGCCACATTCCCCAGTTGGGGAATATTAAAAACATGATGAATATGCTTCCATTTGGAATAGAGGTCATGAAGGCAGAAAAAGGAACTAGACGATCTTTTAGTGTGGCTTCCAGGTTGTCTTATTTTTTTCCTTAGCCTATGCCCAATGGATTCTTGACTAGGAAAGGGGACAGTTAGCATTCATAATCAAAAGTTTACTGAGAACAAATGGATAACCTCCTGGGAAGTTTTTGAAAATAGTGGTTTTGTGCTTGTATTGCTGGTTGCCAGTTTTTATGTTAGTGGAAAATTATAACCCCTGGTGTTAGTAGGGTAGGGAAAGGAAATGGGTTCAGATGACTGACACCCTTAACATTAGAGTCACAAGGAGATCCTTGTCCTGTTGCCTTTGTGTTCTGAAGGAGTATCTGGGCAACATCAGTCAGATCCCAGGCCAAATTTCTGACAACAGATTGTGATTTCACTTTATTTCAAACAGTCTCTCCTAATCCAACTCTGTTTTTTTTTCCTTAGGCTGAGGGTAAAAAGCTGGGACTGGTAGGCTGGGTCCAGAACACTGACCAAGGCACTGTGCAAGGACAGATACAGGGTCCCACCGCCCAGGTTCGAATCATGCAGGAATGGCTTAAGACAAAAGGAAGCCCTAAATCCCGCATTGACAAGGCAAAATTCCACAATGAGAAAGCCATCCCAAAGCTGGAACACAAAGATTTCCAAATTGTGAAATAATAGTAATCAAAAGACAGTATTTTTCCTAGTGTAATATGAGGATGCTTATTTGAAATTGCATTAAAATTTATTATTTTGTCATCTGTGTGGTTAGTATGCAGAACTATTGGTTATTGTTAATATTTAGGTGGTCATTTAACATGTTATTTAAATTTCAAATATTTCTTGAATGTAATAGGTGGACTACAGTAGAGGATTGCAACTGTAAACTTAATAATAAAGAAAAAAGATGATTGGAATCCCTAACTTTGCTGTTTTTTATTGTCTTTACTGAGAGTTTCCTCTGATAAAATATATAATATAATAATTATAACAAAAATATACAGTGTGACTTTAGGAGAAAGGCCTCTTGATGGAACTCAAGCTGCTGTAAAACAGATAGGAAAGAGGTACAGTCCAGGAATTAGGGACAGCCAGTGCAATAGTACAGATACCAGAAAATGATGTGTCTTGTATGAAGAACACAAAGCCCAGTTTGTCTAATTCATAGTGTGTAAATCAGTGATTGTTAAGATGGTGGGCCCCTCAACAAAAATAAACAAGTTTGGAAAAGGAATGATTTTGGGGGAAAATATGCTGAAAAGCTCAAAAACTAAGTCTGTGAATTTTTAACCATTAATGCTCACACACTGAAACTTTTGATGTCCTTACCACACACGAAAAGGTCATTCCCTTAAGTCTGTGCAAAGGCTGGGAAGGGCATTATGGATCACCTAGTCCACCCTGGCCCTCGTGTTCTATAGGGGAAGCTCTGACTCACTGCATGAGTGTGTCACATATTCGTTCAGCCTAGGAGACACTTATTATAAACCCAATAAGGGATATTACAGCAGTTTGGCTATTTCTTCGACTAGTACTTATTAAAAACTTGCATGAGCAATATGTGAAAAATACACGAGTTTTTTTTAATAAAGTAGGTTGCAATGGAAATGGGACAGGAAGCAAACTGCAATCAAGTCGCTTGGCTGGGCTCCACCTCAGGTTTTATTTGTATCCACATGGGTCAAATTTATTAAATGACCAATAAAGAGGGATGGAGTGGGCTGTTCAAAAGAAACGAATCCTCCAAAAAGATTGATAACTTTTAGTTATCTAATAAGTAACAGTGCCATGATGGGGGCGGGGGGAAGACTGTCAATTTCATATGCCTGGAAAGAGATATGTATCGTTTGCACGCGGAAATCTTGGCCTAAGGTATTACCTCCACCCTCGTTCCCGTGAACCGTCCGAAAGACAGTACTTCGCTCAGAAAGGGCAGGCTATCAAGGGAGAACTACGACTCCCAGGGTGCACGTGGGCCCATGCGCTTCCGGTCTCCATGCGGCGCTTTCGTCACTGGCGGTCGGTGAAGCTGCCATTACTGGTGACTGGAGAGCAAGGGAAGGCAGGAAGGAACTAGGGCACTTCGGGCGGCAGCCGAGCGTGGACGGACGCTTCCAGGGAGTGATTGGGCAGCCTCCGAGCAAGGGTCTTCTGCAAACATTTATGCCTTAGTTTACTATGGTTGGGTGTTTGGTGAGGATGGTTTGTTCTGGGGTGGAGTTTAGGGAAAGGGGCGGGGTTAAATAGTAGCGGGTTGTGAATGGGCCTGAGTCCGGCTGGATCAGGAGGAGAGGGGAGCGTGGTCTTCCCTGAGGGGCGTGATCTTCCCAGCTAGGGGCGCGGCCTGCCCGGAGCTGTTGCTAGAGCTTTTTCCCAGTAAGAGGAGCAAAAATTGGGGGAGTTGAGTAATTTCTCAGGAATTTAAGGAAGAACGTGTTTTCCCTTTTGTTCCCTGGAGCTTTGGACCCTCCCAATCGAAAGAAGCATCTTCATAGTAAGGACTCTTGTGAAATTGAGTGGCACCAGTGTTTTTAGATACCCCTTCTCGAGGTGATGTCATCTTTAGAGTTCAGCTCCCGCAGACTTCAGCAGTGCTGATGTTGCTGGGTCACTCATTTTTTCCCTGTACCTTTTGTGGGAAGTTCAGTTTCTATCGTTCTTAAATCAACAGTTATCTTAAATGGGGCGTACAACGTAAAAGTCAGAAAATTTAGAGCCAGAATTACTTCTTAAAGGCGATCTTTTAATTAATTTTAAAGATGAGGAAACTCAGACCTCAGCTACTGAGTTGAGATTAATTGAATTAAGATTTAACAAAGTCAGGGTTTAGTAGCAGAACTGGGATGATGCTACTAAATTGGTACAAATGTAGCAGCCTAGAATACATAAACATTATGAGTGGTAATAATCCTTTCTTCCCCACATGATCACAATATCTGACATTTATAGAGCGAATATTATTTGCAAGACACTGGGATAAGTTATTTAATTTGATCCTCAGGACGACTCTAGGAGGGAGATGTTGTTATTATCAGTATTTTACAGATGAGGAAACTGAGGCAAGTAGGTTAAGTGACTTGCTCAGGGTCCCACAGCTAGTATGGGTCTGAGGGACAAATTTGAACTCAGAGCTTTCTGACCTACTACACCACCTAGCTGTCACATCATACAATGTGATTTTTTTTTTTAAGTAAATTTACTCAGGTCTCTCCAATTATCTTAAAAGTACACTAGAAAAAGTTTACCATAATCCTTCATGGAGTTTCACATCATTCCAAAGCCATGATTTTTGTATAGATATTATGAAACTAGCTAATAAATGGAATTTAAAAAATAATTCTTCTTATGTTTTCCAAAGGAGATTGAGTTTATTCAGCTATTGATTGTGAAGTAATTAGAATTTTCTTTGTCTCTATTGTAGATCACTTTTAGGATAGAATACTGTTGTCTACTTTGTGGCACATAAGACTCAGGAGAGAAACTTGTCATGAGGGTTATTGTCTTACATTATTAAATAGATTGCACTAAATAAGAGAAGTCCCAAGGTAATTGTCTATTAGCAATATAGGAGAATGATATTTGTTTTAAATAATATTCACAAACAATGATTATGACAAAACAGATATAATTATGTACCAGATAATTTGATACAAACTAAAAAAGTTTTAAAAATCATCAGAGCCTTAATTTTCCTTGTTTTCTCTAGGAAAATATTTCTGATCAGAGAAAGATACTGCATCTCTTACCAGTTTTCCACCTGCCATGATCAAGTGTTTGTCTGAGGAAGTGCAAGCTAAACTCCGTTCTGGTGTGGCTATCAACTCCCTTAGCCAGTGTGTTGAAGAACTTACCCTCAATAGCATTGATGCTGAAGCAAAATGTGTGGCTGTGAGAGTAAACATGGAAACTTTCAAGGTTCAGGTTGTAGATAATGGATCTGGGATGGAAAGGGATGATATAGAGAGGGTGGGAAAACAATATTTCACCAGCAAGTGCAAATCTGTACAAGACTTAGAGAACCCGAAGTTTTATGGTTTCCGAGGGGAGGCAATATCAAGCATAGTAAATATGGCCAGTGCTGTAGAAATTTCATCCAAAACAAACAGGACAGTGGAAACTTTTGTGAAACTGTTTCAGAATGGCAAAGCCCTGGAAGCTTGTGAAGCTGAGCTGACCAGACCAAGTTCAGGGACAACAGTTACTGTATGTAACTTATTTTACCAGTTACCAGTGAGGAGGAAATGCATGGATCCCAGACTGGAGTTTGAAAAGGTTAGACAGAGGATTGAAGCACTCTCACTCATGCACCCATCCATCTCCTTCTCCCTGAGAAATGATATTTCTGGTTCTATGGTTCTTCAGCTCTCCAAAACCAAAGATACACGCTCTCGATTTTGTCAAATTTATGGATTGGGTAAGTCACAAAAGTTGAGAGAAATCGATTTTAAACATAAAGAATTTGAACTAAATGGATATATCAGTTCTGAAGCACATTATAATAAAAATTTGCAGTTTTTGTTTGTGAACAAAAGACTGGTTTTAAGGACAAGGTTGCATAAAATCATTGACTTTTTATTAAGGAAAGAAAGTATTATTTGTAGGCCAAAGGGCGGCCCTGCAAGTAAACAAATGAATTCAAGCCCTCCTCGACATCGGCTAAGCACAGAACTCCACGGGATCTATGTAATCAATGTCAGATGCCAATTTTCTGAGTATGATGTGTGCCTAGATCCAGCAAAAACTCTAATTGAATTTAGGAACTGGGATACTGTCTTGGTTTGCATTCAGGAAGGGATAAAGACATTTTTAAAACAAGAACAATTATTTATAGAGTTGTCAAGTGATGACATTAAAGAATTTAATGAAGAGAGTGGCTTGACCATATTTACTGCTATTCCTCAGCCTGTGGCCTCTGATGAAAAATGTGTCCAGAACAATTTTCAGGAAGCATGTGAAAATATCATGGATTCATATGAAATATTTAATATGAAGTCTAAAACTGTGAAAAGAAAAGCCGCTGTGGAAAACATTACTTTAAAGACTTGTAAGAATGAAGAAAACATCAAACAAATGAAAGACTGCCAAGGACTGACTAACTATGATTCAAATGAAATGTGCGTTAATGATATGATAGAGTCACCTGTACCTTGTCAAGATGGTACCTGCTCAGGACCAAATATCTTAACACAACAGGAAGCCAAATTCATGGATTCTGAAAAAAATAATACTAAAAATATTTGTTTAGAATTTGAGTGTTCAGAAAATCACTATGGAACCAGTTCAGAAATGTTAAAGAATTCTTTTTATACTCCACATCACCTTAAGGACAGTGGAGAAAATCCATGTCTACAAAAAGAAAAGACCAATGATAATCAAATAGTTGTCGACAGTGTTTGTGAGGGACAACAGAGACTTGAAGATATGCCAGGAATGGCATGCAAACCTCTACCTTTTGGGAGAATACTTTTGGAAACATGTGATACACTTAAAGAAGATGAAAGAACAAAGAGAGAATCTAACTGTGATAGAGGAAAGACAGTTATTAGTTGTGGACAAATTCAGTTATGCTCCACTGGCTTTATAACTCATGTGATACAACCCCAACAATCAAAAGCATCTGAAACAGACTTTACATTAAAAAATAATTTTCAAACTGGGCCTATTAGTGCCAGGCAAATATTTGGAAACAAAACCCAAAGTTCAGTTGAGACTCCAAATACAGACTTAAATATTAATTTAAGTGAAGAATCTGCTAAAGCAATCAACCAAAATTTTTGCTTAACAAATATGAAAGATGGACTGAAAAGCAAAACCATAGGAAGCCATAAAAATAAGGCATTTTTTCAAAAGAAAATCAGTGCTTCCTTAGCTTTTCCTGGGAATTTACACATTTCAAATAATGGAAAGAAAACAGAAGAGCTGATTGGTTTCTCCAAACCATTTGCTCATAAGAAACTAAGCTTATTTTCACAACCAGTGTCTTTAGAAAAGTTTAAGAGACAATATAGGAAGACTGAGAGTCCTTTGCCTACTAGAATTCAGGATGTTAATAATGATTTTGAAATAACTACCAATAATGATTCCCAAATTGAACCTGACTGTTCACAGAAAGGGATTAGCCACTCCAATATTTGCAAAATTCCAACCATAATTAATAATGAATCCAGTGATAGTGACCAACCAGTTAGTCACATCCTCTCGGAACAGTTTCCAGCTTGCAAGAAAAAGGAGATGTTGGAGCAACAGAATGCCTGTGTGAGAGAAAGTCCTATAACACTAACTGACTATTCTCAGCTTAACAGAAAACCTTTGAATGTTGATAATAGGTCATTGGGATCATTAGCATCTAAGCTATCCAGAATGAAAGGTCACAACAAAGAAGCTTTAATTACTGAGAGTATAGAACATTCTAATGACTCTTGCCAATTCTGCTCCAATACAAAAGACTTATGCTTATGCAATGTGTCAGCCCAGGATTCTCATAAGTTACCTCATAACATGCACAAAATAACAGGAGACAGTAGCCTCATCCCAGACTCAGACACTGCTGTGCAAGATAATAGCTATAATAAAAATACAAATTCACTTTTTACTAATCAGTCATTACTAATCAATACAACGGAGCACTATGCAGTGAGACAAAATATTCCTTTGCTGTTATCCAAGAATGCATCTCTTGAAGTCTGTGAAGACCCAGGTATCCCCGCCATATCTTCAGAACAGCAGTTGGAAACAGACGTTCCTCCCAGCACAGCTTTAATAAGCCATGTAGACATTTCAGTAGATGATCAAACTGTAGCTTGTTTTCAGAAAGAGAATACCAAAACAAGAGTATCTACGGATGAAGAGCCAATGGCACATTCCTTTGATTGGCAAAAGCATTTTGATGTGTCACTGGGTAGAACGGTCTATGTCAACAAAATAACTGGACTTAGCACATTCAGTGACCCCCGGGAGGAATGTTTGGCCAGTTGTACAAAAGACCTAACAACCATGGCTGTCAATATTGTCTCCAGAAATGGTAAGTAGAAAGTTTCTTTTCAAAGCAAATGTATTATAAATATGAAATGCCCTAAAAGGAAATATAAAATAACCACTACAAAATAGCCAGTCTTTGCATGAGTAAAAGCAATTATCTTGAAGATTTAATATTCAGCCACAAAATATTCACTTGGAGAAAAGTGTAATTGTAATGAATAGTTCACATTTAAATAATATTTTAAGGCTTGCCAAGTTCTTAACATACATTATTTCATTTGGTCCTCACAACCCTGTGAGGTTGGTACTATAGTTATTCCCATTTTACAGGTGAGGAACATGAGGCTCAGTGACTTGCCCAGGATCACACAGCTGGTAAGTGCCTATACAGACTAGATAGCTGTTCTAATTTTGTGTCCTACAACATCTGAAAATTCCCTTGGTCAGAAGCAATTAAATTAGAAATACTGTGAAATTCAGATTGATGTAGCTCACGTATCAGGGACAGGATTGACATTTACATTATAAATGACTGTATTATAATGGAAGCAATGATGTAAGCATTAGACCCATTATGATCCCTGCCATCCCAGGAATTATTTCCAGTGCCTTTGCAGTGCCAATAGTGGCATTATTTTTTAAAATTATTTTTATTTATTTAGTTAAATATTTCTCAGTTACATGGAAAATATTTTAACAGTCATTTTTCAAAATTTTGAGTTCCAGATTCTCTCCCTCCTTCCCCTCCCATCTTCTTGACAAGGCAAACAATTCAATGTTGATTATACACATGAAATCATACAAAACATATTTCCATATTAACCATGTTGCAAAAGAAAACAAATAAAACAATAAAAATAAAGTAAAAAACAGTATGCTTCAAAAATAAAAGAAACGATGTGCTTCAGTGCGCGTTCAGAATTCATTCGTTCTCTTTCTGAAGATGGATAGCGCTTTTCGTTGTGAGTCCTTTGGAATTGGCTTGGCTCGTTATAGTGATCAGAGTAGCTAAATCTTTCACGGCTGATCATCCTTACAATATTGGCTTTTATTGTGTACAAGGTTCAGGTTCCACTCTTCACTTGGCATAAGTTCTGAAGCCATCCTGCTCATCGTTTCTTATAGCAGAGTAGTTTTCTATCACAATCATATACCACAGTTTGTTCAGCTATTCTCCAGTTGATGGGCATCCCCTCAATTTCCAGTTCTTTGCCACTGCAAAAAGAACTGCTGTTTTTTTTTTGTACAGATAGGTTCTTTTCCCTTTTCTTTGATCTCTTTGGGATACAGGTCCGGTAGAGGTATTGCTAGGCCAAAGGGCATGGACAGTTTTATAGAATTTTGGGTGTAGTTCCAAATCGTTCTCCAGAATGGTTAGACTAGTTCACAATCCATTGATACTGATTTAGTGTCCTAATTTTTCCACATCCCTTCCATCATTTATCATTTTCCTTTTCTGTTATGTTATCTGATCTGATAGATATGAGGTGGTATGTTAGAGTTGTTTTAAGTTACATTTCTCTAATATGGAGTGATCTAAAGCATTTTTTCATGTGATTATTCATAACTTTGGGGAAGCTAGGTGGCAGAGTAGATAGAGCACTGGGCCTAGAGTCAGGAAGACCTGAGTTCAGATGTGCCTTCTGACACTTACTAACTATGTGACTTTGGGCAAGTCACTTAACCCTGTTTGCTTCAGTTGCTTATCTGTAAAATGAGCTGGAGAAGGAAGTGGTAAACCGTTCCAGTATCTTTGCCAACAAGACCCCAAATGGGATCACAAAGAGTTGGACATTACTGAAATGACTGAACAATAACAATAACATCAGTAGCTTTGGATTTTTCTGAAAACTGCCTGGTCATATCCTTTGACTTTTTATTAATGGGGGAATGGCTCTTATTTTTACAGACTTAACTCATTTCCCTAACTTTGAGAAATGAGTCTTTATTAGAGAAACTTGTTTAAAAAAACCAGCCTTTTTCCTCAGTTTCCTTTGTTCCTTCTAATTTTGGCTGCCTTAATTTTGTTTGTATAAAAACTTTTGAATTTCATATAATCAAAATGATCTATTTTACTTCCCGTAATCCTCTCTGTCTCTCGTTTAATCATGAACTCTTCCCTTATCCATAGATTTGACAGGTACATTTTTCCATGCTTCCCTAATTTTCTTAGGCTTTTACCCTTTAAGTCTAAAAATCAATTAACCATTTTGATTTTATCTTGGTATGAGTATGATATGTTGGCTTATGCCCACTTTCTGCCAAACTTCTTCCAGTTTTCCCAGAAATTTCTGTCAAATGTAGAATTCTTACCCCAAAAAGCTTGGATTTGGGGGTTTATCAAACAACAGATTACTATAGTCATGTACTACTATCTATTGTATATGTAATTTGTCACAATGATCCATTATTCTATTTCTTAGCCAGTATCAGATTGTTTGATGATTATTGTGTGAGATAAAAGAGTTAGGAGTCTGAATCTGAGGTCAGAAAAGGTCTTTATTCTTTCTCATGAGAAAGGACTCTGCCCCTGTCACCCATATGGCATCTGCAGGGAGAGAGCACCAGGTAGAAGCCAGCCCATGGTTATATAATCTTTTAATGCAGAAACCCAACCCCCCCAACTGGCCTTCACTCTCATTGGTAGAGGGGCTGACGTACAACCTAAGCGCAGGAATCTATCTCTGAGACAAAGGACCCGGAAACATGTGGGTGTCCAGTGAAAGCAGTCTTAACCTTATTTGGCATGTCTTGTGCTGAGGTGGCTCTGGGGAGGGTCTCCATTGCTCTAAGTCCCAGATTGCTGGAAGGTCAGGTGACTTATGAACTTAGGCCTAGTGAATACTGAAGCCACTCATTCTAGATTTGATTTTTCAGAATGGGGAAACTTCACTCTAAGTTATCCCTCACATTATCACTTTCTAATATAGTTTGAAATTTGGAATTGCTAGGCTGCCATCCTTAACATTTTTTTCATTGATTCCGTTGATATTCTTCACCTTTTGTTCTTCCAGATGAACTTTGTTACAATTTTTTAAAGCTCTATAAAATAATTCTTTTGGAATTTGATTTGGTTAAGGAAATTAACTTAGGTGGAATTATCATTTTTATTATATTGACTCAGCCTATCCATAAGCAATTAATATTTCTTCAGTTGTTTAGATCTCTTTATTTGTGTGAAAAGTGTTTGGTAATTGTATTCATATAATCTCTGGGTTTGTCTCAGCAGGTAGACTCCCAGGTATTTTATATTATCTGTATTTTTTTTTCATTGAATTTCTCTTTCTATCTTTTCCTGGGTTTTGTTCGTAGTATAAAAAAATGCTAATGATTAATGAGGGCTTATTTTATATCCTGCAACTTTGCTGAAGTTAATTGTTTCAGTTAGTTTTTTAAAATTGATTCTCTAGGGTTTTCTAAGTAAACCATCATCTCTTCAAAAAATGATAGTTTAATTTCCTCTTTGCCTGTTTTTATTCCTTCAATTTCTCTTTCTTTTCTTATTGCTAGCATTTCTAGTACAATATTGAATAATAAATAGCAGTGATAATGGATATACTTCTTTCACTCCTAATTTTATATGGAAGGCTTCAAGTCTCTCCTCATTATAGACAATGCTTGTTCTTGGTTTAGATAGATACTACTTATCATTTTAAGAAGAGCTCCATTATTTCCTATGCTTTTTAGTGTTTTTAATAGGAATGGGTGTCGTATTTTGTCAAAGGCTTTTTTGAATCTATTGATCTAATCCTATGATTTTTATTGTTTTTATTATTGATATGGTCAATTATACTGATAATTTTCCTAGTATTGCACTATCCCTGCATCCCTGGTATAAATCCCATCTGGCCATAGTATACGATCTTTGTGATATATTGCTGTAATCTCTTTACTAATATTCTGTTTAAAATTTTTGTATCAATATTCATTAAGAAAATATTTCTATAGTTTTTCCTTTGTTTTTGATCTTCCTAGTTTGGGTGTCCAAAGCACATTTGTGTCATAAAAGATATTTGGTAGGACTTACTCTTTACCTATTTTTTTCCAATAGTTTATATAGTATTAGGATTAATTGTTCCTTTTTTTTTGAGTGGGGAAGGCAAGGCACTTAGGGTTAAGTGACTTGCCCATGGTCACACAGCTAGTAAGTGTCAAGTATCTGAGTCTAGATTTGAATTCAGGTCCTCCTGACTCCAGGGCTGGTGCTCTATTCATTGCACCACTTAGCTGCCCCTCTGTGAGGTAGTTGGTATTATAATTTCTATTTTATAAATGAGGAGAAAGAATACAGTAATTAAGGTACTTCCCCAAGGTAAAAATATTTTTAGTAAGTGTTTGAAAAAAAAGGTTTCAAATTTATATTCTGATTTCAAGGTCAATGCTTTATCCTGCTCTATGCTATATCATGCAAATTTTAGTCACATCCTATTGTTCTCTCAGTGTTTATTAGTAAATAAAACTTCATTTCTAGAAGTTGAAGAAACTCGATATTTGGACTTCGATATAGTATGTATTGCTATGACAATCTTTTCAGCGACATTCTATAACAGTAACTGTACATAACTTCTTTACGTATTTGGTTGCTGTTTCTCTGAAAGGTTTTCAGGTGCCTCGCTGATGACACTGTATGACAACAGTAGAATGAAGCTTAGGACTCTGAGTTCTCAATTTTCAGTTAAGATTAAAAGTGACAGTATTTTGGCAGTACGTCGAGACCCAGATGTTAGGAAAGGGTGAAGCAGATTTCCATCTGGCGGTAACACCAAATTTGTACTAGAATGATCAATATTAAAATGATATACATATTAAAGAGTTTCTACCAAATACAAATGAATTTTTAATTGTTTTTTAGGATGGGCACTGCCAGCAGGAGGCCATAAGGCGCTTAATGTTGGCTAAAACCATTACTTTCTAATACATAACTTAGTATTTTGCAACAAACAAGAAATAACTTTTATGGGGGAAATCTTTTCTATTAATAATGCTCCTGAGAACATAGGTTTGCTCAATGGGACCTATAACCTTTTTCAGTACATATAGTTACGTGTACTAATTTATGTAGCATGCTTATTGTGTGATCAAACTCAAAGTACTTCATAAATTATGTCAGTACATATTATTGAAATACATTTGCTTCTGGTATGGTGCCAAAAAAATAACTGGAACACAAAACCCCATGCAGCAGTTATTAATAAAGAGGAAAGATCTTGGCTGTTATAACCAGGGTAAACATCTGCTCCTGTGAAATTAATCTTGATGTTCAAAGCCCCTCAACTTACATAACTTCTCGACCAGTCAACCTTGTAATGAACTTTAAAGGTCATGTCAACTCATGTATTCCTGATGAAAAATAAAGTTTGTTGAGTATTCAAACAGATTTTCAGGAAGAAATTATTCTGAACAATTTCAGCTGACAGGGAAAATTACCCTTTAGAAATATGTGTGCTTTCTAACTGCTGAAAGACCCTGCTGTACCAAGATAAAAGAGAGAAAGTAAAATGAGCTGAAAAGGTGAAAAATTTACTATAGGCAAGTGAAATTGTGGTATTAATATTAGGGAATAATACAAAGTCACCGAAATTCTGTCAGTTCTTTCTTCAAAATGTCTTCCTTCTTACCACTTGTACGGCCCTAGTTTAAGTCAGTACACCAAAACTATTACAGTATTCTCCTAATTGGTCTCTTTACCTTCAGTCTCCCATCCATTCTTCATGCCTCTGCTAGATTAATCTTCCTCAGACATTTCTTTCACCACTTCACTCCCTTCCTGAAGAACTATCAACAGCTCTACATTATCCATAGGATAAATTTCAAACTTCAAGCTTATGGTAATTTCTATGATCTCCAAACTCATTTAGCATTTATCATATCCCTCCTCTAGAACCTTGCATTTTTAGTTAAATCTCTCTGTCTCTTTCTCTCCCTCTCTCTACCTCTCTCATACATAGAATTCCCTCAAAGACTTGGAGATGGAGAAGGGGGAGAGGGGAGACAACCTGCAACAACTGTGTACAATTTATGTACATATTATTCAATTAATATATGAAAATATTTAAATATATATTGTACCTCAACTAGATTGTAAGCCCTTTCAAGTCCAAAACCATGTCTTAAGTCTTTGTATCACTCAAAGAACAGGTCATTCATGTTCTTTTCAACTCTGGAATCCTGTGATTCTATGAGTATTTACTAATTAGTCAATAAGTATTTATCTGCCATGTGCCAGGCACAATGATAAGTGCTAGGGATACAAAGAAAGGCAAAAGATAATCCTTGCCCTCAAAGAATTCACAGTCTAATGAGGAGCTGAACGGGAGGGAGAGGAAGAGATAACATGCAAATCCATGTGCAATTAATGTACTTATTAAAGTCAGTGAATATACATGGTGTCCCTAAAGTCTGGACCCATAGGAAATCTCATTAACTATGCATATTTTCAACAAATGAAATGAATGAAATTTTCAACAACATTTTTATTTAGTTAGCATAAATTTTAGCTATGACAATTTCATATGGAATAAAAGCTTTCATTAGCTATTGGAGACTATTTTCCATATTAATGAGATTAATTTAATTAATTGATGAAATTTCCTGTGTGTCTCCTATATTCTCCTATGAAATCTCATTTATGCTAATTAAATAAAATGTTGTTGAAAATTTTATTCATTTCATTTCTTGAAAATATGCATAGTTAATGAGATTTTCTACGTGTCCAGACTTTAGGGACACCATGTATAAAACTACTCAAACGTAAATTTGAATTTGACCAAGGCATTTTTCCTGTGGAAAAAGCGTACTTTATTCTCTGATGGTCATGAAAAATTTGAGACTCTTTTATTTGTGAATTGACAGGTTAAGAATCTCATCCCTAAATTTAAAAAAAAATGCTGTGCCAGAAAGTACTTGATGAATTCCTGTTCTATGCCTAGTTCTATGTTATATCTTCCTTGTCCAGGTGATGAAAGTGAGGCATTAGATTTTACACCTAAGATGGATTAGGTTGAGTCACCAAACTTTTCTTCTTCTTCACTAGGGCATCTTGGTGCCTTACCCATTGGACTACATTTCTCTTTGATAATTTATTCTATATGGAAAGATACTTTGTATTTCTATTAGTTTTATGTAATTTAAGTGATCATAATCCCCTGTATGAAATTTCCCCAATAGGTTTTTTTTGGTTTTGTTTTATTTTGATTTTTGGTGTGGTGGATTTGTTTTTTTTTTCAATATTTAGGATTTCAGTGCAGTTGCCATCCATTTAGAAGCAAGCTTATCCTGCCCTTCCTTCGTAGAACTAGAGAAGAAAGGACCATGATGAGACAAGAATACAGAGGTAGAGTCAGATTGTTGGAACACACACCTAACTCACAAAACAAAGCAAAAATGTGTTAATGTTCCTGAGCAGAGCCAGCTGTGACTGACTTGAACCAGAAATTCCCTAAGGTCCTGTCTAACCACAGAACTAAGTGATTCACCTTATGCATTTTAGATCAGAAATTACTTTTTCAGACTCCAGGGTCAGTTACATGGTCTAAGGTACCTTATGATTTGGAAAATTATTCCTCTTTTGATGTCAGAGATTGGAAATGCAGCACATGTTTTAACTTAAGCAAAACTCTTATATTAGAAAGAAGGTATAGACTTTATTTTTATTTTTGTTTTAGTTTTCATTTCCTATTTCTTTCCCTCCCCACTTCATTTTCAAAAGTGTTTTTCATAAAGGGAATAAAACTGATACTTTGATCCGTGTTTTTTCATTTTTCATTTTGTGTTCAGACTGAAGTTGTAACTATGAAGTCAGAAGATACTTCCATCAACCCTTTTAAATATGAACATGTTGGGATCATTTAGGGGGACCATTTATACTGAAAAATTGTAGAATATGGCAAGTAAATGTGTAACACAAAAAATAGAAGATTGCCATTTTCCTTGCCTCCAAAACTAACTTTACGTTTTTTCTTTTATCTAAGATACAGTGGATGAAGCTATCGGTACTCATTCTCTCCAAACTTTGTTCTCAGAATGGGAAAATCCAGTGTTTGCCCGATATCCAGAGGTGAGTCTACAACACTTATTCTTTTGTTGATTTTAGGGTCTGAATTTTATTTAGGCTTGGAGTCAGGACATGAATGACTAAAGTAATTTTCAGATGACTCAGTAATAGAAATTGGCAATATTCCTGATATATTTGGAAAGTGGAATGTCATCTGTGGAGGGAGAAGGCATTAAAATTAATAACATTTTGGCATCTTTGACTTAATGGGCAAATCTCTTATGTAACCAGTGCATGGACCAAAACTGTCCATACCCTGAAGTGTTGTCAGAACTCCATACAATCATGGGCTTATAGACATAGGGCTGAAAGAGACCTCGGAGGCATCTCATTGAAAGTCCTCATTTTGTTGATGAGGAAAGGGGTCCACAGACTTACCAAAGTCATAGAGATAGCCCATTTCAGAGGTGAGACTTGCCTCAAAGTCATCAGACTCTAGACTTGGTACTTTTTCCACTGTAGAATAGTAAGAGTAAAAATCAGTATCATTAGATAAATGAGTACATCTTCTAATAATGGAATAGCTTGTCATTCTGGTTAGGCAATATGTTTTCTCTGAAATGTATGCATCAGCAGAACTTATTTTGTGAGTTACCAAAGTGATCTTCCTAAAGGATGAATCTGGCTATGCCACCCACCCACCCCTACTCAGGACTCTCCAGTGATTCTTAGTCCTCCAGGATCAAATGCAAAATCTTCTACATGGCTTTTAAAGTCCTTCACAACCAAGTCCCTTATTATCTTTCTGGTTATTTTGCATTTTATTCCACCATGTGCTCCACGATCCATTGACGATGGCCTTCTTGTTATTCCATGTACATGATACTCCATCTCTTCACATCATGATTTCATACTGGCTGTCTACCATATCTGGAAAGCTTTCATTCCTCACATCTGCCTCCTGGTTTACCTGGTTTTCTCAAGATTTAGTTTAAATCTTATCTTTCACAAGAGGCCTTTTACACCTATGCTTCACCATCCCCACCCCCTTTGCTAGTACCTTACCTCTAAGATTAGCTTCTATTGACATGGCACCTATCTTGTACATATTTAGGTCTTCCCCATTAGGATGGGAGCTTCTTCCGGGCAGGAATTGTTATGCCTTTCTTTGTATTCCCAGTACTTAGCGCCTGGCACATAATAAGCACAGTACATTTTCACTGATAGTGATGTTAATGATGATAAGTAGTAGCTCATTAATTGATTACTGGCTGTTCAGTAGCTCTTGGGTAAAGTTGATGACAACATCATTTTCATCAGAAATTTTCAAAAAGGATTTTACTTAAAACAAGAAATTTGATGGGGTTTTTTTAAAAGAAAATTATAATTTATAGATTCTTTTACATTTCTGTTAATTCTCTACATTCATTCTTATTATCTATAGTGCTATGGAAATAAATGCATTGAAAAGCATGTTGCGAACCTTCAGGAAAAGGCAATATGGACATGTAGAAAAATCTAGATTTAAGGAATGTTGTTTGTGGTTTTCTTTATAGGTTGCTCTTGATGTGAGCAGTGAACAGGCTGAGAGTCTAACAGTGAAAATTCACAACATCTTGTATCCCTATCGTTTTACCAAAGAGATGGTTCATTCGATGCAGGTAAAAGACAGATGGAAGCTTAATAAAAAGCAGATACAGTGCCCAAGTTAGCTGCCGAATTTTAAGCAAATTATGTTTATTACAGACACGAAGTACTTAGGGTATTAAATTGCCATTGTCTTCCTATAATTTTTACCACAGAAGGGGAGAAGGCAAAGAAGTCAAAGAGAAATTGTTCATGTTGTGAAGAAAATAATTTGTTTAGGAATTGGGAAGATCCCAGAGGGATGAGTTGCATGTTCTGACCCACATTTTCTCTTTTTCAAAAAAATGCATTTTACTGATATCTAATATTTTTATATCACATACATTTCCTAATGCATATCTCCCTCTCAAACCTTTTCCACAGAGCCATCCCTTTTCATAATGAATAGAAAAGAAAAAAGTTTAGTCAAACTAACTAATATAATCAAAAAAGCCTGTCTTTCCATGAAATGTTCCACCCCTCTACAAAGAAGTGGTCTGACCTTCGTTTTCCAGGGCTAAGAGATTTTTGCACAGGAGCATGCACTTGCTTGTTGTGATATATTTAGGAATCAACAAAATACCTTGTTGACAGTTCTAATAACAGTGGGAAATTGTCTGGAGGCAGCTGAGTGGTAGAGCAGGTAGAGCACTGGACATGGAGTTAGGGAGACCTGAGTTCAAATCCAGCCTTAGATACTTACTAGGCATGTGACCCTGGGCAAATCAATTAACTGCTGCTTGCCTCAGTTTCCTCAATTGTAAAATGGAGGTTATAATGGCACCTTTAAATTAGAAACTTATAGGAGTTATCTGATTTTAGGAGAGAACATATAAACAAAAAATAAGGACATTATTAAGACATTTTAAAAAGTCAAAGTATTAGGAAGAAATTTCAAGGTTAGAGCCAGAGACAACTCAGTCAGTGCTCTATGAATTACCCAAACTATTAGATATTTCAAAAGTGCCAGATATACTGAGAGTAAAAAGTAGTACTTGGGAGCCAATACTGCCTACTGTAACTCTGACTGAGTAGTTGGTCAGGAGAGTAGAGGTCTTAAATGAGCAAAGGGGGGCTGATGGCAAAGATATTAAGGGTAGTAATCAAATCAGAAAAGACAGCTCACCTATGAACAGGACCAGAGCTAGGTCCCCTATGGCCCTACCTCTAGATTAGGCTAAATCTAGATTCCCAAAATCGGACAGGAAAATATATCCTGGATTAGATTCTGTGGAGGAATATCTTAAGCTGGAAAGCTGAGATCTATCCTATGATCAACTCAATGCTGAAGTGTCAGGCCTCTGATTTAGAGAAGAGGGAAATGTTGATAACAAACTTCATGGAGAAGTATAGGGACTGGTAGAGGGGCAGAGGCCAGACAGCCTGACATCGCATGACAAGAATACGTACAAAACCTGGGTGTACATATGGCACCCCCCATGTTTAAGACACAGTGGAGTTGACTACATTTCTACCAGTTGATGAACATAGTACATAAGTCATGCAACAGGTGTTCAGCTATAAACAGGGGTTGTCATCAGGAAGGCCAAACCTCAGCTAACTCTGAAGCATCCCTCTCATGTGTAGGCCAAGAAAATAAGGCAAGGAAGCCACATTGTGAACACGTTTTCATGCCCTGAAAACCACAAACCTCTGACAAGAGATAGAACCGTGCTATCTGGAGACCATAACATTAAGGAAGAAAGGGTCGGAAGGCAAGATCCACAAACATCATTTGGAGACAACCAGAGGGATACATCTACTTTCCATTACAACTTGTGAAGAAAGTGCAGCTTTGGTGTTGCAGAAACCAAGGTTTATTAGTAAAAGGAAGGTGAGGCCAACAATAAAAGGTTGCCCTGGGCCCCCAAAATAGTGAGCATTCCTTTCTAATTAATTACTTATGGGTGACTTCTATCTGGACTTATAAGACCTTACATAGAAGTGATAGTGAAGACTAAGGATGTAACATGCAGTGTTATCAGTACTATATCCCAAACTGTACTAAAGAGCAATAATCATGAAAACAGTCTGGTACTGGTTATGAAATAGAGAGGTTGATCAGTAGAACAGATTAGTAGAACAGAAGCAAACAGGCCCAGTAGTCTAGTATTTGATAAACCCAAAGATCCTAGCTATTGGGTCAAGAACTTATTATTTGCAAAATACATCATTGAGGCATAATAATTCAGAGGCATAAGAAATAAATTATCTATCAGATCTATGAATATAGGAGGAGGTCATGACCTAATAAGAGACAAAGAGTAACACAGAAATCTGAAAAATTTTGATTGCATAAAGTTAAAAAGTTTTTGCACAAATAAGAAAAATGCAATTAAAATGAGAGAAGCAAGTAAATAGGGGGAAAAATCTTCGCAGCAAGTTTCTCAGATAAAAACCTTGTTTTTAACTGATCAAAATTTATTAAAATAAGAGTCATTCCCCAGTTGATAAGTGGTCAAAGGATATGAACAGGCAGTTTTCAGAGGAAGAAATCCAAGCTGTCAATAGCTTATGAAAAAAGTATCTAAATCACTAATAATTAGAGAAATAAAATTAAAAAAACTCTGAGGGGCCATCTATGATGAAGGAAGCAGTTACCTTTTGGAGATCTGTGGACAGACAAATGTGAACAAGAGTTTGCAAGTTTACTTGTACCAGGTTTACAAAGTCTGCTGTTTCACACATGTACCAGTATTTGCCTATTCAAATACAAACAAGCTTTTTGTCCAGCATACAAATAGATACTTGCCTGGAGGGCTTGAGGTCAATCCTATACCAAGAGGGACATTTTCTCCAGAAATAAGTTGCATCTGCCTGCAGAGGCTAAGTAACAAGAAGATTGTTACCTTGACAACATTTGAAGTGGGCTGTCATAAAGAAGTCAAGTCAACAAGCATGTGTTAACACCTCCTAAGGGCTGGCACTGAACTAAGCCCTGGGGATATGGAGACTGGCAAAAAGAGCCCCTGCCCTCAGAGAGCTCATGATCTAATAGGGGAGATAACATGCTAACACCTATGTGCATCAAAATACATGTAGGATAAATCAGGAAGTTCAAAGATTATGGATATAGAGCCAATTTATAGTGTGTCTATAGTATAGTCTAACTTGACAACAGTCCCCCAGACAGTGTCAAGTTAGACTATACTATAGACACACTATAAATTCAGTATTCACTACC
This sequence comes from Pseudochirops cupreus, assembly GCA_028627135.1. Lineage (NCBI taxonomy): Eukaryota > Metazoa > Chordata > Mammalia > Diprotodontia > Pseudocheiridae > Pseudochirops > Pseudochirops cupreus. The sequence goes on from CM053582.1 coordinate 437,338,229, forward strand.
ACTCAGGGGAGGATGCAGATACCTTATCTTGAAGGCCATATGACACTGAAGCTATAGAGATTTCTAATGGTAAGAGATGAAGGCTATTTGTGACACCCAGGGAACTAGACTACAAGCCAATGGCAGTCAAGCTGTAAGACTGGGATTCCCTCCAGGCAGTGTGCCCGCAGCATATGTGAACTAGACTGCCTCAACTGCCCATGGAGAAGATGGCAAGAAATGATCCAAAACCAGGAAGCAAGTGGCAAAACCAAAGGAGTTGGGGCCCCTGCAGGTGGCCTCCTTTTAAGACAAGGGCAGATGCTGGAGTTTTGTAGCAGGGCACTTGGTTGGACTGTCCCTGATCCCATGCATGATACCAATAAGCAGATAGTGCTGCCCAGAGCACAGGGCACCACAGCTGGGAAAGTTGTACATGGCAACTGCACACACACAGGTGAAGCTAGGACCCTAGAGTGAGAATGGAATGGATTTTACTGGCCCAAGATGGCTGCAGAGATCATTTAAAAATGTGAGATTCTCTATTATAATAACTGCTGGGGAAACTAGAAAGCAATCAGTCTGGAAGAAATTAGACTCACGTTCACATCTTATACCACATTCCACAATAGATTCAAAGTGGATAATGTGACCTGAATATTAACCATCACATAGTAGAAAAGTTAAAACAGATCATATGCCTTTCACAGCTATGGGTTAAGGGATGAAATTTTTTTAATAACTAAAATTGTATTAATAGCTTTTGTTTTTAAATTACATAAATTTCTCCCTGTGTCCTTTACCTTATTATTTCTCTTATTATTTGAGGTATCTTGATGGCACAGTAAGTACATAGAATACTGGACCTGGAATCAGAAAGTCTTGAATTCAAATCACACGTCAGTCCCTTACCAAACTCTTAACTGAGAAATTTGATACAAAGATTTTTTTTTCTCATTCAACTACTTCCCTTCTTATCATGGATGCATTAATTTTGTTTGTGCAGAAGTTTTCCATTTTCATGTAATCTATTTAATCTTTATAAACATCTCATTTGAGCCACACAATAACCATGTGAGATAGTGACTATATATATTATTATTATTCCCATTTCACTGATGAGGAAACTGAGAGGTTAAGTGGGTTTAAGAGGTTGAATGATTTGTCCATAACAAGAAGCAGGGGCAGAATTTCAATTACAGGTCTTTGTGATTCCAAGTCCAACACTGTATTCACTATGACACGCTGTCTCTCAACCATGATCATCTCTTTTTGCCCTGTGTTTCTATGTCCTCCTTCTTGTTTTCTCTCTCTACATATCTATCACTCCCTGTGACTCCAACATTTTTATTTTCCCAATGACTGCCCGAACATGTCAGCCCTAATTCCATATCTTTCCATGCTTCATTTTCATCTGTCTACTTGGATTTTAATTCTGTACATTTTTAAAGAACTTTTTCTCTCCTCCTAAATTCTAGATTTGTATAAAATTCATTTCAAGTAAATTTTTTTGAGTACTGGCTCAAGATACTTATAACATGCTGTAAATGTCAGAAAGTTGATTTAGATACAACCCGTAACCTCCAGGATTTTACAATTAATCTAGTAGGAGGGACAGGGCAAGTTAAAAAAAATAGCTATAGTACAAGGAAGAGTATGTGGTATATGCCACAAAAAGAGATGTAAACTAAGTGAATTGGGGGTTCAGAAGAAGGAGAAACCCCTTTCAGTCAAGGAAGGAAGTTTTCATGGAGGAGCTAGACGGAACTAGATCTTGAAAGGTTGGTAGGATTCAGCAAGTGGAACTGTGAGGAGAAAACATTCTAAGAGAAGAGAAGAACATGAGCTTTGGTGCAGGGGTAAAGGTATTCAGGAGCTGGTCCGGTTGGGTTGCTGCATTCTTGCAAACATGTGGTGGAGTAGGGGGATGTAAGGTTAGGAGAGGAGACCAGAGCCTGAGCATCACTGAGCATCAGTGAGGTATACAGTAGTCCTCTAAATATACGCCATCTTTCCCCCCCCAGATTGGGCTGGTATTAAACCTCAGGGTGATTTTTCTGTATGTATGTGCGTGACACATGTTTATATATACACACACTTTATTTTCCTTTGAAATCAATCTCATTTTAGAGGAGTAGTCTAGATTCCAACCCGTACCATAACACCAACTTGATTTTTTTTAATAGAAAGATGTATTGACATGAAATCTGTTGTTATAGTTTCTGAGTCCTTTGTAAGCCTATATTAATTGTTGTACTGTTCATTTGAATATTCGGCAGGTTCTCCAGCAAGTGGATAATAAGTTTATTGCCTGTTTAATGAGTACAAAATGGGAAGAGAATGGTGAGGCAGGTAAGACTAGAGCCTGTCCTTGATTAATACTCTACTGACTTTCAGTTAAGAGATGCATACCCTTATTTATGGAAATTTTGGATATACAATTAACAATTGCTTTTTTTAAACCAACTGGGTTGGAGAAAAATGATCAAAATTATGATAATTTTAAAATATAGACTATTTTAAAATAAATATAGTTGTTACAAGTACATATATATATACATACATATAATTCTTTGGATCTGTTCTGATGTACAATTAGAAATAATAAATAATATATCAAGTATCAGTCTACAAAATGGATACTTTTAAACCAGGAATTCTTTACCATTTGAAATTACAGACCCCTTAAGCATTCTGGTGAAGCCAATGAACTGTGTATCAGAATGATGTTTTTAAATGCATAAAACAAAAGGTTACAAAGGAAATCAGTCATATTGAAATTATCAAAACATTTGAAAAGCAAATTCACAGCTCCCATGTTAAGAACCTTTGATATGGAAAGATTTTCTTCTCTTAAGAATCTTAAAGATATACCCTCCAATCTTGTTTACAGAATTAATTTACTTAATAATCCCAGTGTTCATCAGTAGGGCAAAGGAAAAGTAATTCCATTCTCTGTAAAATAGAGGCAAGTGGAATCAGTGGACTGCCAATGAAAATAAATTAATTTGGGAAGTTATGATTGTCATTGATTCTCTTTTTTTTTTTTAACTGGAGGCTACAACTCCTTTCTCACTTAATTTTTTTTTTCAATTTCACAAGCTTTTATTTTCTATCCCCACTACTACCATTGGAAAAAATAAATCCTTGTGATATCTTGGGAGATCGAATATCATGTATGAGAAACAGTAAATAAGCAAGTGTAGCTGAGTCATAGAGTACATTGAAGGAAATAAAGAATAAAGGTTTGAAAGATAATAAGGTTTCAGGTTATGAAGGGCTTTAAGTTTGATCTTAAGGATCATAGGGAACCCCTCGAATTTATTGAGTAGGGGGATTATATGGTTAGACCTAAACTTTAGGGAAACCAGTTTGGAAGCTTAGTGGAGGATAGATTGCAGTGGGAAGAGAATTAAGGCAAGAAGACCAACCAGAAAGCTATTATAGGTATAACATGGAGAGGACCTGACACAGGATGGCAGCTGTGTGAGTGGAGAAAAGAGCCTATGTATGAGATACATTGTAAGGGTAGAAATGAGAAAACTTTTTTTTTTTT
>CM053582.1:437342263-437409742 GCA_028627135.1 Pseudochirops cupreus
TCCCCCCCACTCTGCCCTCCCCTCCATCACCCCACCTCTCATCCCCCTTCCCCCTACTCTTCTGTGTGGCAAGATGCCCAGCTTAGAGTTTATGTCGAAATGAGAAAACTTGACCACAAATTTGATATGTGGGGGTAAGTGTGCATCAGGAGTTGAGGATGACACCAAGATTGGGAGCCTGAGTAGCTGGGAAGATGGTGGTGCTCTTGACAGGGCTGAGAAAGTGGAGGAGAGGACAGAGTTTGGTGGGAAGATAATAACTGAGTTTTGTTTTGGACCTATTAAGAAAAGGACAATGTTAAACTTTTCTTTAGACTTCATAACATGTACTTGATTAAATTAAAAGACTCTTAGATATGCCAAGATAACTGGTGTTTAAAAATTCAGAATCCCAAAAGTTTTTCCACTGTCCAGGATTTTTTTTACTAATCTTTTTTAGTTCTATGAGTACAGAAATATGTAAAAAACTTGTTACTTACTTTCTTTACTCTTGGCATTTGCACTTGTATTTTGTTATATGGACAAACAAATTATTGTTCTAAATTACAGGTAACTGAGTACCTCTAGCTTGACATTTTATGTTCCTTGTTTTAGTTAGAGTTAAGTACAATTATCTAGTTATGAAGCCCCAGAAGACAAGTGTTAAAAAACATATATAATTTCTGATATAATTAGGGTCACTGTCCCATCTCCTTTTCTATCTGAGAAATGAAAAATGAAAGGAGTACTATAAACAGAACAAGGAATAAACATTCCTCTAGATAGGCCAAGGGTGGGTGTGGTCTTGATTTCATAGTATCCCTTACTCTTACTAACGAACATTGGCATCAGTTTTATATTTGGTGTTATTGCCTCATAGTTTATTATTTATTCAGTTGTTTTGCCCAGCACAGGATGTACAGTATTCATCACAACCAGCTGCAATTCTTGTCCTCAAAGGAGTTTAAATTACAGCACTGGGGGCCAACCCTGTCTTTGAGATCCAGTACAGAAAAAATTGCTTCTTTTTCTAGACTTAACCTCTCATGCCCTGGACTTGAGGGTATCCTAGAGGAAGCATCTTTCATCTCTTAAATAGGAGGAAGAGCAAATAGCCATTTGGCATAATCTACTTCAACCAATTTCAAGAACAGAATTTCATTTTTAAAGCACTTCTAATAAACTTTAATTCTTGCAATGGCCCTTGGCCAGAGCAAAAAGTTCTAACCTAAAAAAATAACCCTCAGCCAAAGTTACTCCTTACTGCAAGATGTTCATGACGAGTCCTCATGAAAAAAAAAAACATGATGACATCTTGAAGAATATGGTTACAGATGTTCCTGTTGTATTTAGCAAGACGAATTCCACTATCATAACAGAAAGAGAATGGGATTTTTTTCAACTTCATTTTCCTAAGCATTGAAAAAGAAACATAACCCAAGATACTGTATCCTATGGCCCTCTGCCAAGATATTTGGATGCTCTTCAAATGAGATAAAAATCACAATCTTCATGGGTTCTGAAGACTATAGTACACAGTCAGTTCAGATTCTTTTAATGTGGTGTTTAATGAAACTCCATTTTATCAAATTAAAATTAATAAAGCATATAAGTGTAGGGTTTAATCTTTAGTTGGTACTAATGTCAGCACTCTCTCATCAGAAATAAATTCAATGCCTTTTTAAAAAAAAGCATTAAGATATTCCTAAGCTGTATCATGGCATAGATATGACTGTTGATTCTTGAAGGATATACTGATAAAGTACAGCCTTTGACATCCTCTGCCAAACTGGAAAGGCTTCCAATATGGCTCCAACAAAATCATTCAAGGACCAGCCTAGCAAAATTCAGAGAGCCTCATCACTAGATGGTTGGCTCCTGGGGGAAGAAGCATTTTGGCCCAAGATACTCATGGAAACCATCCTGAGCACAGAAACGCTGAAGGGAATGCCCATGCTCATGGAAATACTGATTCTGAAAGTATGTTTTGTGAGCATCTTTATCACAACTTCAGTATTTTGGAAGGCTAAAAGTATACTATTACTGTTTAGTTAACCTTGTTTCATCTTGAATTTGTAGTATGAAATAATTTCAAATTAGCCTTTGTTGCTCTACATAAAATGGCTCTTTTATTCTCATTTTACCGAGTTTGGAATGCAAATGGTCCTAATCTCTTCTGATATTCCTAGGTGGAAACCTGCTTGTGTTGGTAGATCAACATGCTGCCCATGAGAGGATCCGCTTAGAGCAGCTCATTTGTGGTAAGACTTAATTGTGGTAGCAATAATAGGGCAGCTAGGAGGTGCAATGGATAGAGTGCCAGGCCTGGAGTCAGGAAGATTCATCTTCCTGAGTTCAAATTCAGCCTCCAATGCTTACTAGCTGCATGACCTTGGGCAAGTCACTTAACCCTGTTTGCCTCAGTTTCCTCATCTGTAAAATGAACTGGAGAAGAAATTGGCAAACCACTCCAGTATCTTTATCAAGAAAACCCCGAAATGGGGTCATGAAGAGTTGGACATTACTGAAATGACTGAACAATAACAAAAGGCATGGCATAACAGAGATGACCAACTTCTCAGCAGACTTCTGTATGGTATGTCCTGAGGAAGTCCTCAGGGCAGCAGGGGCATACCAAGTAATACCGAGGGAGTAGGTAACTTGAAAAAGGCCTTTTTGTGATCTCTACTGTAAGTTAAGAATGTAACAGTCAGACCCCTCATCCAGACAGGGGTTGAGGCTTATGAAATGTGCCCGCTGCTGCCTAAGGTTTCCTACTTCTATTCATGGTGTCCAGAGCAAAGACTTGAATAAGTTTAGGTGACCAAGCCTGACACTTCCACTTTGTTGTTCATTGGGCAAAGATTTCTCGAATCCCAAGAGGATTGGTAGGCATTTTTAAAACACCATGGACCATTTTTCTCATCATCAGACTATGTATAGTCCCCAAGAGATGAAATTACAGGAAAAACTTTACTTTTGTGGTTAAGTAATGAAAAACACTAGTGACTGAATTAGGAAAGGGTAGAGAAAAGGCTAATTCTATTGAATACAAATGTAACATTTTCCATGCCACTTTTCACTTTTTTTTAAAAAGAGGAAGGCCTAAGAAAGAGACAACATATTGCAGTATCACAGTGAGAGAAACTTCATTGCAATAGTGTCTAGACTATTATACTGATCAGTCTTCTCTAGTGACCTCTTGGGAATAACTGATAAAATCTCAAGAGTTGTACTGGAAAACCTCATATTCTTTCTGAATATGTACCCACATCATTCAGTTTCAGTGAAACAGTAGTCGTTGTTTACTGTCTACATATATAGATGACAAGAGGTATCTACATGTATATGACATGGCATCTTTTGTATAGAAGACGAAGATTTCTTAGATTGCCAGGTTACTATGAAAATGTGTGGACAGGCTTGATTACATTTTGAGTCTGTGAAAAGACTGAAACCTAAACCTCTGAAATTAAAAACTCTTGATCTAAAACTAGGCAGTAGAATAATTAACATCATTATGCTGTATCATATTTCATGCTTGGTCTGAGACTAGTAGACTTTATTTCTCCTTGTTCCCACCTATTAAATTTTCTGCCAATAGATTCCTATGAAAAGGAACAGCCAAAAAGCTTTCACCGCAAGAAATTGCTGTCTTCTACCATCTACCCGCCAATGGAGGTCACGGTGACAGAGGAACAGAGAAGGCTCTTACAGTTAGTACTATGCTTGAGTGATGAACACTTTAAGGATGTGATATTGAGGATAGGATAGAGTGTGCCTAGTAATCTGATCCAGCAGTTAGAACTTAGATCATTTTTACCACTTCTTGGAACAGGGAGTGTTTATTCTCCCTATTTCTCTGAAAGCAACATTACTGCTATAATTGCTTCCATTCTGCTTTGTATCAATGTATTCTCATTCCTTAGATAGCGTTCCATGATCATGGTGAAGGAAACGTCCAGCACAGAGAAGCATGGCAGGGATCAGTCATATAGTGATTCATTAGATAAGACCTCTCCCAACTTCTGGGGTAACAGACGTTTATGGAAATGGGAGAGAGAGAATCGTCTCTTATTCATTTCAGATTTGGAAATCAGGCTTTTGCCAGCACGTCATTTCTCTTGGGGCATAATTTAGATTAGCTGCAGATCCAGTTATTTACATTCAGTTAATCAGGAACTTCTCAAATCCAGGGGCCATTAATTACTTCCCAGCTTTCATGCTGATTTAAAACATTCTGAGCCCTTTGTTTTGTTGCCAGGCTTCCTTAAGAGCCAGTTAAAAATCAACTATCAGAAATGAGTAACTCTCCAGTGAAGCAGAAAAGTAAATCCTGGTATTTTAAATCTCTCAGGACCCTTGTTTCCCTGAGTGAAATGAGGAATAAGCAGAGGGTACTGTGATCTCAAAAGGGGATGTATCATAATAGTAAAATCCTAAAAGAACACTCTTTAATTAGGAGAGAAGTTTTTAAAAACTAGGGCAATTTCTGAAAAAATTATGGAGTATTTTTAACTGAAATGGGAATGAAGGACTCTTGTTCAAAAGTACTCTTTGATATACATACGCTAGTTGGTACATTGGAGACTATTCATCTCTTCAGGTGTTACCACAAGGGCCTGGAAGATCTGGGCCTGAAATTAATATTTCCAGATGCTTCCAGCTCCCATATCCTTGTGGGAGAGGTGCCACTCTGCTTTATAGAAAGAGAAGCCAATGAAGTCCGGAGGGGAAGACCTACTGTGACAAAAAGTATCCTGGAGGTGAGTCCTGCTGAGAAGGTTGTTTTAGGATGGTTCTAGTGCATTCTGCCTGGAGAGGCCAAGGGTTTTTCAAAGTGGAGGCCATGAGGTTGACCTGGCAGCTTCTCCATAGATGTGAAAAGATGTCCTTTGCTATACTCGTTCTCTCAATAGTCTTTGGGGCTTCTACCCTAACCCTCCCCGCTTCCGCCTTATTTTTTTCATTAATAGACTTTGCTATTCAGTCTCTATTAAACTAGAAATCAAAAACAAAAACTTTTGCAGCACACACATCAAAGACTGTTGTTAAGGAATTTATTTCAGTTTGAAATCAAGCTTATGATGGCCAGAAAATCTTACTCATGGTCAGCCAGACTGATCAAGATAATTTTTTGTTGATTCTGAGGGAGCTGGAATGGCTTTGCTATATCTCAGAGGAGGAATAACCCCTTGACTTCTAGCAGATGGAACAAATCACTAACATGCTCCCAGTTAAAAGAACAAATTATTTAACATAAGTTGAACCTAACAGTTGTAATAGTAGCACTGGTGTTACTAATAATAGTAATAATGATAGTTCACATTTATATGATGCTTTATAATTTCCAAAGCTCTTTTCTCACCTTCACACACACACACACACACACACACACACACACACACACACATGCAGTTCCCCTTTTCATGTGATGAAGGGCAAGGAACTGATGAGGGAATTGTATCCAGATCTTGCTCACTGGGCTTTGTAATCTAAATATATTAGTTTCTGGAAACACCAATGGTAGAGATTGTGAGAGGAGTTAGTATTTGTCTCTGTTGTAATAGCTTTGATAACTGGGTCACTTGGTTTCTTTCTGTTTGTTTTTTCCCCCCTCTCCTCTTGGGAGAAATATGGCTGTGATTTTGAAGCAGTACAATGTCTACCACATGGCTTTGAGTAACTTTGGGAGTTAGAACATGGTTATGGGAGAAGAGAAGGAGGGAGTACTTTCTAAGTCTGCTCTAAAAGAAAGACAAGAGTGATAGGAGTCTAGAGAAGCTGAAGAAGGAAAGAAGGAAGGAAGGAACAGAGGAAGGAACAAACAAATGAAGGAAAAAATGAAGGAAGTAAGGGAGGGAGGGAGGAAACAGGAAACCTTTATTAAATGCTTACTGTGTCAGACACTGTGCTAAGCACTTTATTCCTAATAAAGAAGTCCTGTGGTTTATTGTAAAGAAATTGCTGGTGGTGCCGTATCATCAAGCAGTGTTTTTCCTTGTAACTGGACTAGCTTAACTTTCAAAGGTTTTACAGATTGGTAGCATGAAAGCGGATGTATGTAAGGGGGATTTTGTTTTCCTTCTTAGAGTTAGTTTCTCAGGATCCATGGCCATGGGAATGTCTAATTTCCAGGTGTCAGATAATAACTCCCAGAATAGTTCCAAGGATTCTAGATAGTAGTTCCCAGAATCATAGTGACAGACAGTCCTACTGAGTCTTCACCGTAAGATACAGGGATGACATAATTGATATTTACTTCGCTTGTGCAGAATGATGATATTGCTGAAGTTAATCTGTGAGCTTAATGTTGGCAAGATGCCTTCTTTGTCTGTTGCCCTATAAAGCAGGTGGGCACTGGTCAGTGAGTGGGGAAAACCACAGGGAACTCATAGGAGTATCTATGTGTGCCTCAAATAGCCCCCATTGAGCCTTGAGGGGATTTAGAGGAGTGCACAAGCTGTGCCTGTCTCAATTGACCCCATTGAGACATAAAGGTAGTTGCCCCGCCCTTCGTGCTGGCACCTGCAAGAAGGGTGATGGGGGAATGTTGTAGGAGTTGGTTCTCCCACAACTCTCTGAGAAGACTACACTAGAATAAAGCTGATTATTAACCACTCCTAAGGTGTCTGCCTGTCTGACCAGATCAAGAGTGAACCTGTTAGAGGCTGGAGTCTGACAACTCCAGTGCCTCCTGTGTGTTATCTGTGAAACAGAGGGTCTGGTAGAATTGTCTTTAAAGTTCATTTGTAATATTAGCAGCTGCTGGGGGCAGCTAGGTGGCACAGTGAATAGAGTACGGGCCCTGAAGTCAGGAGGACTTGAGTTCAAATGTGACCTCAGACACTTGACACTTACTAGCTGTATGACCTTGGGTAAGTCACTTACCCTGGATTTCCTTGCCTAAAAGAAAAATTAGCATCTGCTCTGATACAGCTGTTGAAAGGGATTAACAGGGACAAAAATGCCAGGCAATTTTTTTAAGTACTATAGGATTTTTTTTTGTTTAATCTAAAGATAGAGAGTTCCCAAGAACTACTATGGAAACTTAAGAGAAAAATTTCTGGTGTTTATAATCATAAAGCATGGGTTGTATTTAGTGGACACTTATATTAATTTTTTCCTTATTTATTTGCTTTTATTCACAATATGTGTCCAACATTATACTTGTTCTGGCTAGAGTTTTAAACAGAAATAGACTGTCCCTTAATAAATGATCAAAGCCACTCTTACCAATTACATTTCCTCGTAAGCTGTTGGGAGCTGTGTCTGGATTGAGTCTCCCTTGTACAGATGTGTTTAAATCTTCATAGAGGGGGCGGCTAGGTGGGGCAGTTAATAGAAGATGGGATCCTGGAGTCAGGAGGACCTGAATTCAAATCCAGCCTCAGATACTTGATACACTTACTAGCTGTGTGACCTTGGGCAAGTAACTTAAATCCAATTCTCTTGCCTTCTTCCCTCCAAAAAATAAAATAAAATAAATCTTCATAGAACATCTTAACTCAAAGCACTTTATGTTTTATAAAGTCTTATATTCCAAGCTTCCTTTCCTTGAGGCTGCTGGTCCTTAAAGGGGTCAATTCAAATATTTATTTTTTTAGTAGAAAAAAGACAGAATAACAGCAGCTTACTTGCACTTATTTTTTGCTTTCCAGGAATTTATTCAAGAACAAGTAGAGGTAAGCAGTTCTTTTGTTTGGGGAGGAGAGGCAGAGGTTCCACACAGGGGATATCTCTCACCCTCTATTCTTACTGTGAATGAAGAGTTTAATCATGTACTACTGCTTTTAGCTGCTTCAGACTACAGGAGGAGCTCAAGGGACTTTGCCACTTACCATCCAGAAGGTGTTAGCATCCCAGGCCTGCCACGGTAAGATCCTCAGTGTAGTTATTAAAGATCTACTCTATGCTAAGCACTCTTGATGGGTAGAGGAAGAACCAGGAGGATGTAAGACAAATGGAGCCTTGCCTCTGGAAGCATACAGTGTATATTAAGAAACAACACACATATGAAACAACCAAAGGAAAGTATCAGCAAGATCATTTGAGTTTAATACAAATATTGGATATAGAAGTTCAGTAGGAGAGCCAAGTGGAAGAACAAACAGAATCTGCTTTCCTAGAAGAAGTGAGTTTTGAATGAAACTCAACATGTATTAGTTGAGAGAAGAAAAAAATAAAATGTAGTGGATGGAAGGAATGGCATGAGCATAGGCCTGATAAATTCACACATGTGGAACAGCAAATAGATTAGCTTAGTTTGAATAAAGGCTCATATACAGAAGTACGGAAGTTAGATGAAGAAGGAGGGATGGAAGCCTTGAGGTCCAAAAGGGAACATTTTGCTTTGGCACATAGAGTTTAGAAGTAGGACAGAGCTTGGGTTGGAATTGCAACCACCTCATTTTTCAGAGAAGGAAACTAAGGCCAAGGGATTTATTTGTAAAGTAGCAAGACCAAGATTTGAACCATTAGGGCTCCAGCTGCATATTTAGTGCTCCTTCCTTCGTACTACATTGTCCAGGCATTTGATACAGGATCTTGAGCAGGAAAAAAATAAAACAAAATAGCATTTGAGGAAAATGTTCTGGCTGTTGCTTTTGTACGATGGATCAGATTTAGGCTATTATAATAACATAAGCATGAGCTAGTGAAGGTTTACATGAGGGTGGGGTCTGTAGCAGTAGAAAGAAAATGGCAAATCAAAGGGGACATTTTGAAGAAAGATTTACATTACATGGTAGATTGAACAGGGAGCCAGAGGAAAGAAAATATTGAAAAATAATCCAAATTACACAAGGCTTAGTTACTCTAAAGAATATAAGGCTGCTTTTGTCACTCAGAGGAACTCTGAAAACACATTATATGGCTCTAATCTAGTCACACAAAATGTAACCTTCTTATGAAAATGAGAGTTTCCTTAAGGAATGGCTGAGGAGCATGGTAAAGCAGGAAGCCATAAGTTCCATCCATGGTCTTAGGTGATGATTCATGCAACTCTAAGACCAACAGAAGAGTTTCCAAGATGTATTTTCCTTTATTTAGGAGATATTTGGGTCATAGTTAGGATTGGCTTCCCAATGTACATGTGACACTTCTCTCATGCTCCTTTCTTGTTTTTAGGAGCTATTAAGTTTAATGACAGCCTGAGCCCAGAGGAGAGTTGTCGACTTATTGAGGCTCTATCTCAGTGTCAACTGCCCTTCCAGTGTGCTCATGGGAGACCTTCAATGCTGCCCTTGGCAGACATAGACCATTTGGAACAGGAGAAACAGGTACCTTAGTGATTGAGAGTGAAGAAGAGGAAACTGAGTTTCTCTCTTTTAAAGGGCAGGGAGCAGTCTTGCCTTGAATAAACTACCAGCTCTTCTTCCCTTACCCATTTTGAAATGCCAACACACGCACACATACGGTTCAGTATTCTTGAGTTTAATATAAGTACAGATTTATGGATTCCTCATATCTAGTTCTGACTTTCCCTTGTCTTTCCGGATAGGATACAGCAATTCTTTTTCCTAGGACTGTAGAGACTTGGTAGGAATACAGCAGATTAACTTTTGGCTAAGCATGGTCATGCTACCTGGTAGCATCACCATTATAGTAATTTATTGTAATGGCAGTGCCAGTTTATGGAGTCTCTGCATCTTGGGGGATTTTGAGGCTGTGGTCACAATCCACCCCAGAAAGTTTGGTGTGGATAATGCTGCAAGGACACAGAGTGGTTTAAATTAAGAACATTTTCTGTTCTTAACTGAAACAGAACATGAGACCATATTAAGAATGTCCATGTTATTGCATTCCCAGAGCCAGCAATTGTGCTTACCTTTCCTACTAAAGAATTACAAATTCTTCTCTTGCAGTGAGACATGGGTATTAGAACTTTGTACACAGCCCAACTGAACTCCCTAGTGCTGGAGACTCTTTGCCCCATTCTGAACCACAAAGAATGTAGGTTCCACGACTATTAGAAGAGTTCTTTGTCCTGGAGAAACCTATCATGTTGCTCGTTTAGTCTTCCTTGAAGCCTGATTTCAATATACTTTGGAAAATTAACAATTTAATTGGGATTTGAGTATCCACATTTGCTTTAGTATGTTAACAGCTATAATAATTCCATTTTTTTCTAGTATCCTAAACCCAACCTTGCTAAACTTTGCAAAATGGCCCGGGCCTGGCATTTGTTTAAGAAAATAGAGACTCATGATGAAAAGCAAAACAAAGGTTGAAGCTACCTTGTAAACTTCTATAAAGATAGGACTCTCCAGACAAGCCGCACACCTGTGAGAAGATGAAGGGACATTAGCTGAATATAGCTGCATGCAGGATGAATCACTGTGGTTGTGACACTCAGCAAGCCCAATGCCCAGAACTGCCTTCAAAAGCAGAACATCCTTTCTTGGGCATTTCTGTAGGCAACCTGCCATATAATGATTTAAATCTGAAAGCTGTGTAAGGGGAAATGTATAAATGTATGCATTTGGTATGACTCAGGAATTTGAAAATACTTTTCTATGTCTATTTATAATTTATTTTGGAGTAAAATTTGATAGTTGATTTTTTTAAGTCATCTGTTTAGTTTCTATTTAACATGCACTACCAAGGATTAGTAATGTCGTCTCATCCGTGTTCAATGCTACTTCCTTATTCATCTCTCTGTCCTATAGTTTTCCTGACCTCTGTCCCTTGCCTACATTTAAAAGCCCAAACCTAAAGAATCTTAACTCCAGTCAGGCTGATGCGAACAATAACTGGATTATCTGAATGATGAAAAGGACTATCAAGGCCAACCCATACCTGACCAAGAATCTCTTCTACAAACAACTCCAACAAGTGCTTTTTTTCCATTTAGTTGAAGATAAGGTCCTTACTCTTCCATTGTTTTCAACTAGATGATTTTAGGGAACTGACCAATTTAAGTCATGTCGAAAAAGAAAAAGAAAGAGAACAAGAATTGGATGGAGAAGATTCCAAGTTTACATTTTTCTGCTGTCTTTAAAACAGTTGTCTGGCTAATAGTATTGTACACATCTACAACCACAGAAATATTGCAAGTTTGTCTTTAAAGATGTCTGGAGTTGGAGGGTTTTTTTATGATGGGGGGTATACTCATAATGGCTCTGTGATCTCCCTGATTTGGAAGTTCTTTCTAACAATGTAGATCATGACCCATCTATATCTGCCCATCCTGCATTAGTTTCAGCCATGTCCTCTTATAAGGATCCACCCTGGGGAACCCACCAAAAGTGCTATAGACCTTCCTCAATTTCTCTTCCCCTAAGTCCTTCTCCATTGTCTCATCCTGATATAGAGATGATCCTAGGTCCTCAAAGGCCATGCCAGTGGAGTGTAAGCTCTTGCAGGTTCCACCATGTTGGAAATGCTTCAGGTATAGCCTGGTCACAGACCAAGGCTGTGTTCTGAGGGCCGACCCAGAAAATATGGAAAAGCTCATCAACAGGAAGCTGGCCTGTTGATCCATCAGCGATGGATTATTTTGGCCATGGCAGCCCATGAATTTCTGGTATTTGTTTATTTTTAAAAGCTTCATGTCTCAATGCAATATTTATTCTTTCAATAAGATGCCTAACTTTGCCTAAGCAGGTATAATCATTCATAATTTCCCTTATGTTTTTCTCAAGGAGTTAGAGGTTCTTGTGAGTCCAACACAACTTCTAGCTAGGCACCTAGATGTCACGGTGAGTAAAGGTATTGGGCCTTGAGTCAGGAAGACCTGAGTTCAAATTCAGCTTCAGATAACTTACTAGCTGTTTGATCCTGGATCAGTCACTTAACTTCTGTTTGCCTCAATTTCCTCATCTGTAAAGTGGGGATAATAATAACACCTCCCTCCCAAAGTTGCTGTGAGCATCAAATGAGATGATGATTATAAAGTGCTTGGCACTGTGCCTGGCACATAGTAAATGCTATATAAATGTTAGCTGTCATTATTATCTGTGTTTAATTTCAATCTACAGTCTTAATCATGGCATAATTCCTTCTGAACATAGGATTTCTCCTTCTTGCAAAATGCGTCCAAGCAGTCTTCTTTATATATTCCTACTTCCTCGACAGATGAATTGTTGAGAAAAGCATTTTCTATGTCTCTGGTTAATAATAATTCTTAATGGATTAGACCTTTGGAAAAAGCAATAGTGTTCACTGTGAAAAAGCTCTAAGTCTGGAAATGTTGCTTTGAGAATTTTTTACTTTAAATTTGGAAAAGAGAGATAAAACACCATCTCTTATGAGGGCCATCGAGTTTGAGAAGCATTGCTCTTGTATTGAACCAACATTTTCATAGACTCCCAGGATTAGAAATGCCTTCATAAGTGATTCAGTCAACCTCACTGGCCTGCCCCTCCTATGACAGAAGTGATATATTCTACAGCCTACCCCATTACCAATGGCAACGAGGACTACCCTGACAGCCAAGGAATTGTCCGCAATATTTAACCTGATAAAAGTCTGTGTCCCAGTGATGGGGTACAGCCTCTGGGAAACCCCTTGAATTCTGATTGAATCTTCCCACTTGATGATGCCTTTGTCTGAGGCTGTAAACCTTTCATTATCCTAGGCCTAAATCTGTTACTCTTAACCTAGCCTAGCCCTCCATCGTCCAGCTACTTCCCACCCTTGATCCTATCAAAATATCTATACCCAAACCTGTTACCCTTAAACTAGCCTACCCCTCCATTGTCTGTCATCTCCAGGTAGCCTTCAGCTATTTCCCACCCTTAATCCTATTCCTGGAGTCTGACCTCAGTCCCATCAAGATTTTCCCTAGACTCCTCCTCAAGACCCTCCCCAAACTCCTCCTCTAGACCTCCCCTAAATCTTCCCACAATCTTTCTCTATATAAGAGCTATCTTGCCTCCATGAAGGTGCAGAGATTCAAGCTAGTGCAGACTCAGTCTGTGTCAGATCATTTTGGCTCACTTGTGTTGACAAGCATCACAAATACTTAGACTCCTTAAGAGCCTACCCATTATGGTGAATCTTTAATAAACTTGTTTTACTTTGGCTGAGAGAAGGCTTGAGTCAAATTCATTTGGCAGGACCTGACTCGTCAGTATTTGGGGGTCTCAACCACCCCTAAACCCCAAACCTCAACACCACTACCCTTGGAAAGAAACAGGCTTTTCCAGAGGGTAACTGAGACAATTTTACTTAGTTATGAAGAATAATAAAAGCCACATTTTTATCAGCAGTACAGCTTTATCAGTTTCACATTTGTGGAAACTTTGACCATAGCAAAAGATAGGTTGTATTTCTTATTCTGTTTCTTAAGTCTTGCTGGTTCCTCCAGCTTGAGAGCACATGGCAAAGCAGCTAATAGAAGATGATGAAGAATTGAAAAAATCCCATTATCGGCCCCAGGATCATAAGTGGCAACAGGTTTTGGATTACCGGGAGAAAAAAGCCAGGACTGGGGGCAAGGCTTAGGAGCACAAGATAGAGGACAGATATGGAAGGAGGCCAAGCCAAAGCAAGGGCAAAAGAGGTTCTAGAATTAGGCAGGCATTTTGGCATGGAAGCCCATTCTAGGTAGCATGAGGGTCAAAGGAAGACTGAGGTCTTGACACACGGGAAATTCCACTAGGATCTTTGACAATTAAAAAGGTTCAAGAGATATAGTTTCTGGGTAATTTAATCATTTTATTAATAAATCCAACACATCATTAATCAAAGGACAGTCACTTGCCCATCCCTCTTAGACCAAAGACAATCATAGTGGCAGGCTCAGAGCTTACATGTTCTTTTGGAAGAGGAGTAGCAATCAACTCTAATTGGTGAACACAGTAGGAGGTGGGCTGTATTAAAACGAGTGACATCATGTTACCCTTGAACAAAGCAATATTCTCCAAGAGACTGAACTTTTAAAATCAGGACTTTAGAAAAAGGGGAACCCTGGATCTCCCTGAATCATTGGCTATTAATAATAATTTCTCTCAGACAAACAGGGACAAGTGACTTATCAGGGTCACACAGCTAAGTGTCTGAGGCTGGATTTGAACTCAGGAAGATGAGTCTTCCTGACTTGAGGCCCAGTGCTTTATCCACTGCACCACCCAGCTACCCAAGCATATCTAAATGAATGTGTCCAAAACTGAACTCCCTCACTAGTTTTCCCTCAAAATCCATTCATCGTCATTTCTCTCAAAGACACCACCATCCTTCTGGTCACTCAGGTTCACAACCTCAGAGTCATGCTTGACTCCACTCTCCCTCACATCACATATATCCAAATAACTGCCAGGTCTTATAAATTCCAGTTACTACACAACATCTCACAGTCCTCATTTCTCCATTTACACATAGCTGCTCCTTGGAGTTCAGACCCTCAATGTGTCTCATCTGGACCATTGCAGTCACTTCCTGATTCATCTTGCTTCCAGTCTCTTCCCTCTCCACCCTCTCCAGAGCTGCCTAGTTGATATTCCTAAGCCACAGGCCTGAGCACATCACCCTCCTGCTCAGAAGACTTCATTGGTTCTCTAATAGGACAAAATGCAAACTTCTCAATTTGCCCTTCAGAGCTCTCCACAATGTGGGTCCCACCAACTTTCCCAACTGATTACTTATTCATTCCTTTCAGATATTCCCCATTCCTATTTTCTGCTTCTCTTACATGTTTCCTCCTGTCTGTTTAAGCCAGGGGTGGGGAACTTATGGCCTTGAGGTCACATGTGGCCTTCTAGATCCTCAAGTGCAGTCCTTTGAATCCCATTTGGATTCAGAGAACTGCACTCGAGGACCTAGAGAGCCATGTGTAGCCTTGAGGCATAGGTTCCCCACCCCTGGAAACCAATTCCTGTGTATGGGATGATCTTTCTCACCTCTGCTTCTTGGAATCCTTGGCTCTAGTCAAGATTCAGCTCATGTGGCCTCCAGCCTGAGGCCTTATTGAATGCCCCACAAACATGAATGCTCTACCTGCCACCACCATGAAATGTCCTTGCATTTATAATGTATTTACTCACGTGTATACATAGAAGGTCCTTGAGAGAAAGGATTGTTAACCTTTTTGGTCTACATATTCCAGTACCTATCATAGTGCTTTATGCATTGCAAGTGCTCTGTCCACCTTCAAAAATTTGTTGAATTTAATTAACTATGTCGGTTGGAGTCACCTGTGTGTCTGGGGAGAGTGAAAACTTCTCAGGCAGTTTTTGATTGTTAACTGCCCTCCCCGCTCCATTACTGCTGTCAATCAGCAGCAAGCCCTTTTTGATTGCTTTAGGACCCTTCCCCCCTTTCCCTTGCTGTCAGTCAGCATCCTTGTTCTTTGTAAGCCTATTTCCCAGCCACTGAGAGATAGTGGCGAGCTTCTCTGTGACTTGCCATTGGGGAAGATTTTGGTGCTGAGACTTGAGTCTGCCTCTCAGTCAGTGGGAGAGGGGACAGTCAGGGAAGGGGGCTTGACCGCGTTAGGGTTTAAAACTCTGCTCCCTCTTTCTCATGATGAGTCATGGGGAAGACTGCCCACTTCTCCTGGGGAAGAAAATAAACTCCTGTTCTTATCATAAGAGATGTCCACATTTTTAAATAAATTTTTGGATGGGGTTTTTCATCCCAAACATGTATGAACAATAAGAATCAGACCTATGGGAGCTAATAAAGACACTAAATGAGTGAAGAAAGAGAAGACCAGGACAGAGGCTTGGAGGGGACACCCAAGGTCAGGGATTAGGGCATGCATGATGCCTGCAAATCAGCTTGGAAAAGTTCCATCAGACAAGAAGGAGAGCCAAGAGGAAGTATTATAGAGGCAAGGGAAGAAAAAGGATGGGAGTTGGGGGGAAGCCTATGGTGTCAAGAACTAAAGAGAAGGCAAGTGGATTAAGTGCTGAGAGAAAAGGCATTGGATTAAACAGTTACAAGTATCTTTATTTTTTTTTTGGAGGGGGGAAAGTAGGGCAATTAGAGTTAAGTGACTTGCCCAAGGTCACACAGCTAGTAAGTGTTAAGTGTCTGAGGCCAGATTTGAACTCAGGTCCTCCTGACTCCAGGGCTGGTGCTCTATTCACTGCATCACCAACTTCCCCTACAAGTATCTTTAGATGGCATATTTGGGGGCAACTAGGTAGCTCAATGGACAGAGTGCTGGGCCTGGAGTGGGGAAGATTCCTCTTCCTGAGCTCAAATCTGGGCTCAGACACTTCTTAGCTGCGTGACCCTGAGTAAGTCACTTTACCCTGATTTCCTCAGTTTCCTCATACTCCAGTATCTTTGTCAAGAAAACCCCAAATGAGGTTGTAGATAGTCAGACACACCTGAAAAACAACTGAATGATAACAATTTTTATATGCCTATGGTACATCCAAGTGGAGGTCTTGGAGGCAGTTGTGATGCAAGACTAGAATTCCAGGTGAAATAAGGCTAAACATGTAGAGTAGAAGTTTTCTATCCATGCAAGTTGATCATTGAGAGAGAAGAGGGTTCAGGACATAGTCGATCTGAACCCTTCCCTGAATCAGTCAGTGAGCACATACTCTGTGTGCCCAGTCTCCATACTAAGCTCTAGGGAGCTAATGGGAGACACAACATGCAAACAACAAAGTATGAACAAGCTATACATGGGATAAAACTGAGATCACAGAAGACACTAGCAATTAAGGAGATCAGGAAAGGCTTCTCCTAGAAAATGGAAGTTTTGACATGAAGGAAACCAAGAGGCAAAGATAAGGAGGGGGAGTATTCTAGGCACAGAAAACAGCCAGTGAAAAATGCCCAGAATCTGGAGATGGTGTCTTACAAGATAAATAGCAAAGAGGCTGGTCTCACTGGATTCCAGAGTGGGGAAGGTATAAAAAGACTGGAAAGGCAGGAGCGGACTGGCTTATTATGAAAGACTTTGAATGCCAGACAAAAGATGTTCTATTTGATCCTAAAGGTGATAGGGAGCCACTGGAATTTACTGAGCAAGGATGCGACACGGTCAGACCTGCACTTCCGGAAGATTAATTTGGCAGCTGAGTGGAGGTCCTAGCACAGGGATGGACTTGAGGCTTGCCAATCAGCAGGCTACTCTAGTAGTCCAAGCATGAGGTGATGAGGCCATGCATGGGGGTAGGGGTAGGGGCTGTCAGGAGAGAAAAGAGGGCAGATACAAGGGAAGTCACCATGGTAAAATCAAGAAGACCTGGCAACGTTTGCTATGGGGAGGTTGATTGAGAGAGGGAGGAGTCAAAGGTGGTAAGATGACCATGAGGGTAATGGTGCCCATCATAAGAAGAGGGAAGTTTAGGGGCAGCTAGCTGGCACAGTAAATACAGCACCAGCCCTGAGTCAGGAGGATCGGCATTCAAATCTGGCCTCAGACACGTAACACTTAATAGCTGTGTGACCTTGGGCAAGTCACTTAACCCCAATTGCCCTGCCCTCCCCCCTCCAAAAAAAAAGAGGAAAGTCTGGAAGAGGGGGAAGCTTGGGGAGGAGAAGATGAGTTCAGTTTTGGACATGTTGAGTTTAAGGTGTCCATAGGACATCCCCTTTGAAGTGCCTAATAAACAGCTGGAGATGCAAGTCTGGAGGTTAGGAGAGAGGCTAGGACTGGACAAGGGAGGGAAGGGAATAAACATTTATTAAGTGCCAAGTACTGCATGCCAGATGCTGTGCAAAGTGCTTTACAATTGCCATAGAGATAACTGAACACATGGGAGCTGATGAGGTCACCCAGTGAAACAGTACAGAGAAGGGAGCTCAGGACAGAGTGGGTCACTCACCATCATTGGGCATCGCCTGGATGAAGACCCATCAAGGGAGATTAAGAAGTGGTCAGACAGGAAGGAGGACCAGGATAGAAGTGTGTGGAAACCTGGAGAAGGCAGGGATTGTTTCATTTTCGTAATTCTATTCCCAACACTCAGTCTAGTACTTTAAACGTAGTAGGTGCTCAGTAAATGTCTGAAGACTTCACGAATTAACTGTCATGCAAAGGAGCATGTGTTGAATTAAAAAAGAGGTCCAAAGTGCTATGATAAAATTGAGGCATCACTTTCAGCTGAGGCGGTGGGGCAGGGTTCAGGAAAGGCTTTATAGAAGAGATGGGTTTTCAAGGGAGAGGTTTTGGTTTACATACTTTGGGGTGGAAGGGTAATACATTTTAGACACAAGAGATACCATGAACAAAGGCACAAAGCCAAGACCAGGTCTAGATAACCTAGATGTACCCAGCACACGGGGAGCCCTGAATGCCAGCTAGGATTCGATAATACTTAATTGGTTAACACTTCAGTGCAGTAGGCCGTGGGAGCCATTGGAGGCTTTTGAGCAGAGACTTTGTGAAGAAGTCAAACATTTATTGCACACCTACTATGTGCAAAAGTACTATGCTGAATATTGGGGATGCAAATACAAAACACAAAAGCATCTGTGCCTTCTCTAGGTTTCCATATGACTTCAGCACTCCAGGAGGGAAGATGATGTGGGTATCATTGGCTTATAATGACTTTGAAGAGGCCAAAACCCTGACACCTTTTTCTCTTGCTCTCCTTAGTAAGATTTCTCCCCAATCTTGCATGTATGTGTTGATTTTTTAAAACTTAAAGGATATGAATGAAGTTTTTTTATCATTAAATTGAATATTTCTTTGCTTTTGTTTTTGGAGGGGGGAAGGCAAGGCAATCGGAGTTAAGTGACTTGCCCAAGGTCAAGTACACGTGTCAAGTGTCTGAGGCTGGATTTGAACTCAGGTCCTCCTGACTGCAGGGCCAGTGCTCTATTCACTGCACCACCTAGCTGCCCCTGATTATTAAATTGAATATTTCTTTGTTTCAGCCCATTATTCTAAACTCTGCAGATCTTTTCTGATACTAGTTGTGTTATCCAATGTTGTGTTATCCAGCTGTCCCTGGAATCTGTTTTCAAGTCATTGCTAAAACTGTGGACTAGATCGAGGACAGAGAACTATGGCATACTATTAAATACATACTCCTAGGAATATATCCATTAATCAGAATTGCTTGGGTATGAATAACACCTAAATGTTATCACCCAGGCACCTATTTCCATCTTATTTACAGGAATATCCCAAGTGCTTTGCAGAGGTCCAGATTTACTATGTCCATAATTCCCCTGATCTCCCAGACTAATAGACTGCTATGTGGATAGTGCCTAGAAAATTGGCACATTAGAGATTAGGATGCAGGTTTCTAAAAATCATTTAATAACTAATTAGCTATTGCACCATGTCCTGCGGCACAGCCATTTGGTGAATCAAAGGATTATTCAAAGAACTTCTATACGACATTTCAGAACAGCTCCTTCGTGTCTGCTCGTGAACAACTATAAGGATGGCGGGCGGGAAGCGCGAGACCTCTGTGACAAATCAGAATCTAGTAACATCTCTATTACTGAACGTTTCTTAAGAAACACATCATACGTGCCGTTGGGATAATTCTGCTTGGTTGGATGTCTTGCCAAGTTTTCTTAAGTTTTCACCTTCTACTCCCTCGGATCCAACTAGTTATCCCAAGGGATTTCAAAGATGAAAATGGAAGGACTACAAACAAAAGACAAATGGAAAAGATTTGCAAAAAACAAAAACCAAAACAACATTTCAACAAACTGTCTTCTCCATCAATGACAGTTAGGTCACCACATAAAGACTCTAACATCAGTTCCTGACAGACTTATAAAGAATTTGGAAATGGCATTAAAGAGGCCAAAGATGGGGAAAGCAGCAATATCAGATCAAAGGAGATTAGTATTAGAGGTGATACAATCATGAGGGCACTGAAGGACTGATGGACAAGGTTGCTGAAGAAGAGGAAAGAAAAAAAGGTTTGTGTTTTAATAATGAGAAAAGGTGATCCAGAGAACATCATTAACTGTGAACCTAGATTCCTACTCTCTCATCTATACAAAAATCTTTATGGGGATCATTTATATAAGAATTGAAGATATTCTGAATGAAAGTCTTAGTACAGAACAAATTGGCTTTTCACAAGCAATATTTAACAACAGACCACATCTTTACCATCTCACAATTAATGAAAAGATATAGAAAACATAAGATCCCATTGCGCTTTGTTGATTACAAAAAAAAAGATTTGACTCAGTAGAACAACATGTCACTTTCAGGCTCTTTTACAGCAAACTGTCTCCCTACAAGATTATTTAAGATTCTTTGGAGGATGTAATAACAGAAACAATCCTGTTCAGAGACCCTCTGGCAATTAATATTGAGGCATTAAAATGGGGAGATGTGTACTCAGCAGAGGTATTCAGCACTGTGATGGAAGAGGTCCAGCACTGAATACAGGTGAAGGAGAGATTCCTGGGAATGGTGGGATCCTCCAAAGGCTTCTGGTTATGGATGAGATTGTAC
Source organism: Pseudochirops cupreus (assembly GCA_028627135.1). Classification (NCBI taxonomy): domain Eukaryota; kingdom Metazoa; phylum Chordata; class Mammalia; order Diprotodontia; family Pseudocheiridae; genus Pseudochirops; species Pseudochirops cupreus. The sequence continues at coordinate 437,362,581 of CM053582.1, forward strand.
TGACCACATTAAGTACCTACACATTACAGAGCCTCCTGGAAGCAATATGAAATGCCTCAAACAAGTCTGGCCTGTCCAGCCACACCAAAAATACCAGTCAGATGAAGGATGTTCATTGGCCAGATTTCAATGTGCATTTGGTTGGGCACGCTGGGAGAACTTTTCTACTAGTATGTATACTGGGGACAGACAATACAGATGGACACTGAACCAGGTCCAGAGTTGAAAAGGAAGGCAGGCTGGATTTTTTCCAAAAATTTGCAAAGCTCTTTTACTGATCCTCAAGAAGCTTCCTATGAAAGCAAAGACCCATTTTTTCCCATCCTAATATTTTGCTGGAATTGCCATATGCCAGCAAGACATGGAATACCACTGCTTCTGAAAAACTCACACCAAGGGAAGTGAAGAAGTGTGTGGTGGGTTATAAGATATAACAGATGAAGAACTCCAAAGAATAGGAGTAAAGGACTCAAGGAATTGTATGACAGGATGGTGGGCTGGTCATGTGGTAAAAACAAGGGTCGGCCAAAAGACTTAACAGATATTCTGGTGACATCAAGAAGAAAGCAAGGAAGGCCTTCCAGCATGTTGGGTGGACTTTGTGGCAAACTTTTGGGAAGTCATGGACAGGATAGGCAGGTATCGATGAATTGCAATCTGTTGGGGGAACTGCTGAACTGAGGTCACAGATCCCTCTGAGGCACCTGAGAGTGTCACACATACGCAGTTCTCTAGAGTCATTCGTTAATATAAATAACTACATGATCTTAGCAGTAAATAAGATAAATTGTTTGAGAAATGTTTAAGCTATGTCCAGCACTTAAGAAACAGGGGTATTGGCTTCTTTTTCCTTGCTTTATCACTTCGTACTAATTAAAACTTTACTTGGATGAATAACTTTCAAAGATTTCCTTCCTGCCGTATCTAGGAATTTCTATTGCCTGTAGACTTTACATGAGTTAGTCTTCTCTTCGCCTGAATTTATGGAATCAAACGATGGGAAGACAGCACCTATAAAGTCTAGCAAAACTTAAGTTACAAGACTTCCAAGTGGTCTGCTATAGTTAACAAACCTTTAGTGTATCCAAACCACTATACAGACATTCAGACTGCTCTTACTATTTGCTGTGAAATCATGCTCAAGTCAAGCTAAATCATTATCTCTACTGCTTCTGCTGAGTTCAGTAAACTCCACTGGCAAAAGTTAGGGGGTAAAGGGGTAGAACTAGATGGTGGCTTGAGAGGAAGCAGTGCAGTGAACTCCTAGCCACAAACTCACCAGGCTAAAATCCTGATAGGGAGGTCCAGGAAAACCCATAGTGAATCCTTCATCTGGCCCAGGTCTGCATAATGAGACAAGACAGGGAATTCTGCAGACACTTGAGGATAGGTTGGGCCATGAGTACAGGCACACAGGGCATGTCAGCACCAAGAGAGAAGCCATGCACCAGGGCTGGAGGAGGTCCCAGACCCAGAGTTCAGACTGGAGCTTTGTCACCCACTAGTTCCAGGTTACAGATCCAGGGCAGATTGAGGTCACCTGTGCAGAGGAGTGGCCTTCCTAGGTAATGATGATGACAATGTAATAATAGCTAACATTTATATAGTACCTACTATGTGGCAGTTAACTTTACTTCACAAAAATGATTATTTGACCCTCACAACAATCCTAGGAGATAAGAGTATTATTATATATTATTATCCCCATTTTACAGATGAAGAAATTGAGACCAACAAAGATTAAGTGACTTATCCAGGGTCACACAGCTAAGCATCTGAGGCTGGATTTGAATTCAGGTCTACTTAACTCCAGGCTTAGCAACCTCTTCACTGTGACACATAGTGGCCCTAGGCCATATACAGAAAAATGAGAAAGTTCTACAGCAGTTGCAGCAACATCAGTGTGGCTGGGAGCCCCCCAGGAAGCCTACAGCTCTGCTGATCCGAGCTCTGCTGATAGAGGCAGAGTTCAGTAGCAGTCTGCTCCTGTACAGAACCAAATCCAGGTCAGACCTGTGGGGGGTAGGGAAAGAGAAGGAGGTAGTAATCAGACATTTCCCTGGGTCAGATCACTTTGGGAACACTGAAAACTTGGCAGGCCCCCAGCCTGTCCCTGAGATCCTGGAGAAATAAATTACTCAGTACCCCAAGAAAGTAGCAAGAGGACCAACCTAGACCTTCCCTCCAGAGGTGTCATAGAGCCCAGCCCTAACAACAAGACTGAAGTCAGGGAGGCTGAGCGAACAAAGAAAAGGCAAACAAAAAAGAACACCATAACGAGCTAAAATGGGTGGCAGAGATGCTCAAGAAACAAATGAAGAAAAGATTGACTCCAAAGCATCTACAAGCCATGCCACAGAGAAAAATACAGCTTAGACACAAACTCAATCAGAAATCCTGGAAGATATGAAGAGTTTAAAAAGTTTAAAATGTTTTTCTAAATGAAATGAGAGTGTTTGGGGAAAAAATTAGAAAAGAAATGAGAGCTATGGAAGAAAGAATTGGAAAGGGTATTAACAGTTTGGCACAAGAGGTAAGAAGCCTTGCCCAAACTGTAAACTCCCTGAAAATTAGACTGGAACAAAGAGAAGCCACTAAGTTCATGGGCCAAGAAATACTAAAACAAAATCAAAAGGCTGAAAAAATACAAGAAAATGTAAGGTATCTCACAGGTAAAACAACTGACCTTAAAAACAGATTGAGGGATGAAGCCTAGGCTCTTTTTTTTTTGAAACTTAAAAAACTTTTTTTTTTAAATTAAGAATCATTGAATTATTGGAACATCATTACCACAAAAAGGTTCTTGGCATCATATTTTAAGACATTAGAAGAAAACTGCCCAGATCTCTTAGAACCAGAGGGCAAAGTGGAAAAAGAAAGAATCCACTGGTCACTTCCTGAAAAAAAAAATCCCAAAATGAACACTCCCAGAGACACCATAGCCAAAATCCAGCTCCTTTGTCACTGAAAAAAATTACTACAAGCAGCCAGAAAGAATTCAACTACCAGGGAGCTACAGTAAGGATCACACCTGATTTAGTAGCCATCCCTATAAAGGAGTGGAGAAGGTGGAAAAATATTCCTGAAGGCAAAAGATACAGACTTATTGGACAAGAATAACCTACCCAGCAAAACTGAGTATAACACCACAGGAGAAAATAAAATGGATCTTTAAAGAAATAGAAGGTGAAAATACCAGAGCTGTAGAGAAACTCTGAAGTTCAAACACAAAAGTAAAGAGAAACATAAAAAGGTAAACATGAATTGGCAATAACTGACTAAAAAAAGACTAAGTATGTACATTCAGATACGAGATGATGTGTTCCTCTGAATCCTGTCACCATCAGAGTTCATAGAGGGAGTAGTACAGTTAGACAAGGCCTAAGAGTATATCCATCTTGATATTAAGAAGAGAAAGAGAGGGGAAAGAGGAATACGTTGGGAGGAGACAGGGGGAAGGAAGGTTAGAGAAAATCATCTCATATAATCAGGGGGCAAGGTGGACATCAATACAAATAAGGAGGGGTAGGGGGAAGTGGCTGAAACTTGAACCTCCCTCTCGTCTCTGAACTGGTCAAAAGGAACACACACATACACACACACAACTGGGACAGGGAAACAGAAAAAGGGGGAAGGAGTTAAGAGGGAGGCCATAAGTGAGGAATTAGTACTTAAGTAAAATAAACTCAAAGGATGGACAAAACTACTCCTAGCTCTTTTTATGGTGGCCAAAAATGGGAATCTGAGGTTGTGCCCATAAACTGGGGAATGGACGAACAAGTTATTGTACATAAATGTGATGGAATACTATTGTGCTGAACTCTTATCAATATAATGACCAACCAGGATTTCAGATGACTAAGGATGAAACCTGATAAAGGTGAAGGACTTAGAATGAGATAGATATTTTTTAAGACACGGCCCATGTGTAAATTTGTCTCGATTGACTATACATGTTTGCAATGGGTTTGTTTTTCCTGTATTTTTAAGGGGGAGGGAACAGAATTAGGGTAGGACAGATTAAAACAAAAGAGGTACATTAAGTATGTTGCACACACAATACATGTATGCACATAAATATGCATGTATAGCAATATATGTATTTATACTTGTATAAAAAGAAAACCCAGTTAGTCGGATCAACACAGTGACCAATTACAAATTCTGAAAACATATAGCCCATCTCCAAACACAGAGGTGATGAACTCAGAGTACAGATGGTGACTTTTTTTAGACATAGCCAAGGCAAAAATGTTTTGCTTGACTATGCAAGTCTGAAACAAGGGTTTTGTTTTTCTTGTTTTCTCAATGGGGAAAAGGCGGAAGGAAGTGGGAGAGGTTAATCTTTGTTTAAAAATAAAATTTAATTAAGAAAAAAACTTAAGGGGTGGTAAGAACTGAGTCTTGGAAAAGAGAATATGTGCTTTTACAGTATTATTTACAAATATTACCCCTGGGGATGGGGATAAAACTAAAAGGGGGGGGGGCTGGATGGAGGGAATGGGGAAAATGGTCCCAAAGGATGGTAGCCTAAGCAGAAAGATACTGTATATAGCTCCTAGTTTTCTGCTCTTCAGATTACTGTTTCTCTATCCAATCTTCAATCTCCTTGGAGAAGGCCTAAAGAAGTATATGAAGGCAACCTAGCACATTGACCCTGTGACCCCTTTACATATAGTTCAATTTTATAGAACTTATGTTTTCAATAGAGTCTGCTGGACCAGGTAACAAGGATTTATCCAACCAAAAAAAGGAGTTCAGAACAGATGCTCCAAGCAAAGGATCATAATCACAACTAAGAGTCCCTTTGGGGATTTTGTCTGGTATAGCTATATGCTTTATATGACAAAAACAAAAAATATCCCTGAGAAGAATGCCCTTCTCTTTTCTTCTAGGAAACTAAGGTAGATGGGATATCTTTCAATAAAACTATGGACTTAAATTAAAAGTAGCACCCGAGTCTCTTGACTCACTCCTCAAATTTTATTCCCAAACCACATTAGCTTTATGTTAAGCTGGCAGTAGTCAGAATTGGTGCCTCTGGAAGGGAGAAAATTACCAGAGATTGGTAGCTATAAGACACTTCATCTAGAAAGCTGGTGAAGTTTTACTTTGGGCACTTCTCTACTTCATAAATTGACAAGCTGGGGCCTGGGTAAGTCAGTCACCTCTGAGTCATATAATTTCTAGGTCAGCCTTTTAGAATCTTGCTCAATGCTGTTTCTTTCCCCAAATCAGTAAAAGGCAGAAATAATATATTTTCAGAGAAAAGCTATTAGCACCAGGAGGCTGCTTTTGTCTCTTAAGTTTCGTTAGGCCACTTAAAAAATTTCTTGATATAATTTTCTTCTGAACTCCAAAGGAAATTAAACACTTTCTTCTGTAATGCTAAAGGGTTCAGAGTTTACCTTTAATTACAACCCTCCTACAGGCACATTGCTTTGCAAACACATTAAGTGGGCCATGCTGCTGCTGTTTCCAGCAGTTTAATCATAGTAGAATTGTAGACGAGAGTCATAAAGCAGCTTTTATTGGCATATCCCAGGAGGTGTAGAAATCTCTGAGCAAAGGTGTCTACCTCAGCAAAGAATTCCATGTGACCCATAACACATCAATGAATCAGAACTTTTCATATCCCACAGAGATGCAGCCAGATCAGCAGAAGGTTTCCAAATCAACAGGTCAAGCTCTGTTGGTTCCATTAAGCTGCAAAGAAGAGATCCTGGAATTTTGCCCATGTATGTGTAAGGCTGCAGAGGCAGTAGTTTCTATCTAGAGTTCAAGTCTTCTTTGGAGGGAACTTGACTCCTGAGGCCTGTTCTCAAGTCAGCAGCAGGATATCTCTCATTAGTTTTTTAGACACATCTCCATTCAGTGTTACACAAAATTCCAGTTGTGCTCCATCATCTCCTACCTTTAGAGTATGTGATCATCAGGATGGTAGAGCTCACTCATGAGGCGGTAAATATAGGAAGGCGCATTCCCACCAATGTTGGAGATAAAGAGGGTGATAAGCTCTGGTGGGACATAGTCAAACACAGGGCAATGAACGCTGACCTTCTCCAAAATGTCCCCTGAAAGGTAACAAAATAAATGTAAGAAATACTGTCTAGCTTAGTTACCTTCATCCATACAATGATTGACTCATGATGAAAAAGCTTATCCACCTCCCAAGAACGAACCAATGAACTCGAGTGCAAAATGAAGTATAGTTTTCTCATTTTTCTTGCCTTTTTTGAGGGGGGGTTACAATATGACTAATATGGAGATATTTTTGGCATGAGTTCATATGCATAATTGATATCATACTGTTTGCCTTCTTCATGGGTGGGAGGAGCAGGAGGAAGGGAGAGAATCTGGAACTCAGAATTTTTTTTAAAGTATTAAAAATAAGAAATATTGTCAAGGCCTCAAGCAACAGTAGTTAAGAAGAGTTATTGTTATTAAACACAACAAAAAGAAGTGTGTGCAGTGTTTAAGCCCAAATGATGGGACTATAGTACTAAGTCCTGTGTTTTGCACCAAGAGCTATTCAAATCAGCATTAACTGTTGTATAGCTATATAAGGTTGCTAGGTCCTTACTCAATAAATTAGGCTGCTCAGCTCTGAGAAAAATAGAAAAGAGGGCCCACAAGCACTAGGTAGAGTGTTTCATAAGAAGAAATGATTCAAAGCTACCCCCCATGACAATACATTATGACTTTATATACATACACACATACACACATACACACGACAATATTATCAAAACAACCCGCACAAGGATTAGAACTGAGCTTCAAAGAGACACAAAGCTATTTACTACACTTTCTGTAATTCTTAACATTGTTATCTTCTCCAGAGTTCTGTTTTACTAAAGTATCATACTCTATTTGCAAGCTCAGATTAGTCATCTTTACCCTCCATCACGTCAGCTAAAAGCTCAATTAGCCTAAAATACACTGAATATTTTAAAGTCATAAAGTCCCCAAATGCCATAAATAGGGTAAAAGTCACAGCCACTAGAAAAAATAATTCCTCTGCTTCCTTTCTCCTGGTCATCACTGAAGGCAGCTACAGGGCAATCCTTTACTATTCCTATATGACAGGGAACCTTGAATGTGAATTGTAACCCATTCCCATCTAATCCTACAAATCAGTTTTAAAAAACAAAACTGTACCCTCTGTGAATGGTAAGACTTCTTCAGGAGCTACAAACTTGTGAAATGAATCTTCTTCATTGGGAAACTAGAGGAAAAAAGATATAAAAATAAATGACATAAGAAAAATGACATTTTTCTGGGCACGCCTACATCACTCTCTATCAGGAATCAGCCCTACCACTAGTGCCAGAAGAAGAGAACAGTCCTTACCTGTGGTGAAAGCTTAAACATGGGCGCACAAACAATGAGTGGAGTGGAGTGGTGCTTAGCTGCGAGGGCCAGGGTGTGTGTTCCTGCTACTGCTCTCAGGGCACCATTAGCTAGAATGGTCTTTGTGCCAATGATCACCTTTGGAATGAAAAGAGCATGATGAGCTACTCAGGGAACAAGCAGATGGGGTAGGGGGAGGGTAGAGGGACAAGGGAAAAATTCAGAAAAAAAAAGTTTAACCAGTGGCCACTGAGAACAAAAGCTAATTTGGAATCAAAACTTTGGGGTCCTCTAGACACAAACAGACAAGATAAAAAGAGGCTGGGTCCTGTAATTACTAAGAGTGAACTAGACCCCCTTTTCCCAACTGCCTGTTTCATGTTTTTGTTTTTACAGGAAAATGGGTGGGGAATGAAGCAAAAGGCCTCTTCAGCTTCTGTGATGTCTTGATAATAGACAAGTTTTAAGCTCATGACAGCAGTCTGTGTACTCCTCTCACTACAATAAGTTTGCTGAAGGGGTCACTCTACTCTACTGCTCTACCAGATCAAACCGAAGAGATCCCAAATTGAAAATATAAGAAAATTCCTAGGCCAGTTAGACCAAAAGTAAAAGACCAAACCTGCAATTTTATTTACTTCGTCATCAACTTTTTTCTTTCCCTAAAATGCCTTCTACTAGGGCCAGTAAAAGACCTACCTATAGTGAAAGCTTCAACATGTCTGCATGTCTATGCTGTTGATAAGTAAGCAGATGCCAGAGAAAATGGTATGAAATTCAATCACCATATATATGCAGACAACAAAAGTATTATGCTTACCACTTTTAGCCATGTTCGCTACCTAGTAAGGTACAGAATTTTCTTCCTCTCAGTACAGGAGGCTCCTATTCATCTACTGTATTTCACCTACCAAGTTCTCAGTGAAACTCCAAACACAGCACATAGTCTCTTCTTCCCAGACACTGAGTGCTCATATACATGCTGTGTGTTCCACCTTCAGCCCTATATTCCTTTCACTGCTCTCCCAAATATCTCAGAGAGTCTAAGCAAGGGCATATAGAACAGGAATGAATATAGGGACAAGGGGAAAGGAATTCTGTAACTGCATTAACAGTCTCAACTTACATCTCCAAATAATATCAAGAACTTTCCTTTTTCCCAGAGATATCATGAGGAAAAATGACTATTTTAGGAAGCCATAGGAAAGGAATATTGCTTATGTTAACAGCCAATATCTCTATGCTATCTTTACCACTTCTAATAATTCCAAATACACTCACTTTGTTGACTCTTGACATAACAGCAAAAATAGCAGCATCAGTCATGACAGTTGTTTCAATATCTTCCTTGGCCAGATTAACTGCCATCTTATGGCCCTGAAAGAAGAGGCAGAAGCTGATGAGCCCTGCAGGGGATAAGGAGTGTATTTTCAAATGTAATCTGGGCTGATCTGTTTCTAGAAGTTCATTCTGCTACAACAGAAGTTCTTGGCATTAAGTTCTGGTAACACTGAGGAAGCAGACGTGAAACTAGTAAGCACAGCAACCAGTCCTCAGCACTAATTAGAGTAGTCATAAAACTAGAAGTTCTATTAGATGGAGCCATTAGGTACAGCTGGCCAGGTTGGTCCCAGTTTGCAATTCCATCTTAGATTCTGAAAAATGTCCTTTAGGTTCCTAGGATTTGAAGTCAGACCAAGTACCAATAATTTCTAAGGCTCCATTTAGATCCCTTAAAGAAGGTATCATACACTACCAATTTAGACCCTAAAGAAACCTTTGAGACCATTAACTCTGGCCACTTCATTCTTCATATGAAGAAACAGAAGGCCAGGGAGGCTGTGACTTCCCCAAAGTCACAATGACAGTAAGGGACAGAGCTGGTATTTGAATCCAGGACCTCTGCCTCCAAGGCCAGTGCTCTTTCCATTCTATGATGCTGTCTCAATTCTTATGTCCTAAGCTCTGCAGTTCACTACTGCTTTCTCAAACCAACTATCACACAATTTTTGACCAGTCATGTAATTTCAATACTGGTGAGAAAACTCCCTCTCTCAATGCAGACGCAGGTGCAAGACAGCTTAGCTTTTGGTTAATTCCACTAACATCTCACTACATAAGTCATCTTGATTTTTTTTTATCATACCAGACACTTTCCCCCAAGTCATCATTACCCTTTGTTTACCAATTCAGTTAGAATGGATCCAACCATCCCTTCCTTTACTACCTCCTCCCACCTTTCTCATTTTTCCGTAGTTCCTTCAGTACCTGGCAGAAAGGAGCACACTCTGCCACAATAACGTGAAATTTCCGCTTTTGGGCAGCTACTTTAAGGAATTCTTCAACAGTCCGGGAGTATCCAATGGTCATGATCACCTCATTGGAGTGAATGTGCTCCAGAGCTTGCATAGCTATGTTCTCAGTCGTCCCTTCTGCAAACACAGTCAATTTACAAGAAAATTAAGACACTAAGTTGGGAAGAAAGATTTGTGCCCTTGGTACAACATCCCACCAGCACATCTTATGGGGAAACTAGAACTTAGGGGCACCATACCAAAAATTTCTGAAATTAAATGTTACAAAAGCCAAATTTTTACTCCTAATCTCAAAAATGCAGCTACCTTGCCCCTCTGGTATCCTCTACAAAAATGTAACCCTATTTCAAGCCCATGTCACTGTGGCCACTGCAAAATATACTAGCTCCCATGGAGGCAACTGGTTCTGAAGAGTGACTAACGGATCAAGAAACTTTTCAATGTCAAACCTAAAACCGCTGAAGAAGGGGAACGTGAAATTTCCATTGAAAGGTTCTCTTTCCAAAAGAAGCTATAAGTCATTAACACTGCATGCCAGAAAGAGACCCCAAGGAAAAAACAGGTGGGCAAGAAACACTAAAAACAAAAACATACAAAACTGAGGTGCTAAGGAGCGCTGTTTTTTCTCTGATGAACAAATCTCCAGAGACCAACTTCAGGGAAGGAACATCACAATAATAACAATAATCACAGACAACATTTATACAGAGCTCTAAGGTACACAAAGTACTCTACAAATATTCTTTCATTTGATCTTTATCACAACTCTGTGAGGTAGTGCCATAATCATCACTATTTTATTTTTTATTATATATATATATTATGAACATATATATGAATGCATGAATGTATGTATGTAAGTATGTATGTGTATGTATAAAATTATAAGTAAAAAAAGCTTCCTAGCTTTGATTGTGAGAAGTAAACATTTGCCCAGGATCACGGAGCTAGAAAATATCTGAGGCAGGATTCAAATTCAGGTATTTCTGACTCTAAGTCCAATATTCCATCCACTACACCATATAGCTACTCCAAGATGAAAGGTCTACCAACCACGGTTTTGAGTATTTTTTTCTCATATATGAATTCAAAGTGGAGCCTCATACTGTGAATTTATTTATTATTGATATGAGTTAAGTTTATTTACTGAGTTTCTCTTTACTAGCACAGTTTAGGGATCTGAAGTTAGAAGAAGTTTGTTATTGGTCTGTAAAGCAAAATACACAGCAGTGACCAAACCTGCCATGAGTTTCAAGCCTTGCTTCCTAGTAAAAAATACAGGAAAAGAGTTTAGGAAGAATCACAGACTAGATGTTTACTCTCTCTCTATGTTGCTAGACAACCATAAAGACTTTTTCCTTTATTTGAAAAGTCATGCCAATTAGCCAGGGACCAGCCACACACTTACCCAGCTCTATCAACAGCTCATTAATAACCTCAATGATATTGGCTTGGAGTTGGGCATAGTGAAGACTAAAATCTTCATTCAGGCCTCCAGATGTCAAGAGCTTGTGTAAGGACTCCTGCTGATCACTCTCATCACTTCGTCCATGGAGCCTGAGGACATAAGACTCAGCATCAGAAGGACAGGTAAAGAGAAATGATCTTAAGAGGGGCAGTAAGTGTTAAAGATTAAAAGGGTTGGAAGGGAACTTAAAGATAATCTAGTCCAAATCCCCTAAATTTGTAACTAAAAGATGAGGAAATCAAGGCCCACCCAGAAGAAGCGACCTGGCCAAACTCACACAGGAAGCTGGTAGGAGAGTGGCCTCAAACCCAAATCCTCTGTCTCAGAAGTCCAGCCCACTTTCCCCTATATCACAGAAGCAAGGAAGGCTAAGGCCCAGAGAAATGAAGTGACTTCCCCAGATAGTGATGTTGCTGCTCAAGTGGCTGAGCCAAGACTGGAGTCCAGCCTTACTCAGGGGCTCTTTCGATCACTCCAGTTCCAAAAGACACAACAGCGGGGGAGAGGATTGGCAAGGGAAGGGGAGCAACACGTTCCCTGGTAGTTTCTGGACAGATTCTCTTTAGGCCAACACTAATATCTCATCCTTTCCCCTTTAATTCTGGTGTCTTCCACCTGGGATTATCTACAATTTATATTGTTTCTGCACAGCTGTTTGCATGTGGCCTGCCCCCATTAGACTGTAAGCTCCCTGGGAGCAGGGGCTGTCTTTTTTTTACCTTTCTTTGTACGCTCAGCGCTTAGCACAGTGCCTGGCAAACACTGGGCGCTAAATTAATGTTTACCGAGTGACAAGAGGCCACCGGGAGGGGGTGGGGGGGGTGGCTTGGCCGTCGGGGGCCGCCGCTGACCGTGGTTGACCGTGGCTGACCTGCCGTACTCCTCGCGGATGATCTTGAGCACCCTCCGCACCATGTTGCCCACGGTGGTCTCGGAGGGCTGAGCGGCCGTCATCCGCCGGCCCTCCTTCCGGATGAGGTCCATCAGCTCCCCTGCAGCCACGGAGGGGAGAGCATGAGCGCAGGGATGTCGGGGCTGGCATCCTCCCCCGACCCCCGAAGCCACCCTGGCCTCTACCGCCGCCCTCCTCACCGGCGTTGCTCCAGCGCCCGTGGGCCACGATCCGACGGAGCAGCCCCACCGTCTCCCGGGCCATGTCCTCCGAGCTGCGCTGGCCTCCGCCCCGCTTCAGCGCCTCCACAAAGCTCTCGATTCGCCCAGACAACTCTGTCCCTTTGTCGGCGGCGCCTGGCATCTCGAGCGCTGACGACTCCACCGAAAAACCGAGAGTAGAAGGCAAAAAGACGTGCTACCGCGGCGAGACTGACACAGATTTCTACTTCCAGGGCGGTCAGGGTATGCTTCCGGTCTGCACTGTGCCGCCTCCCCGCCTCTTCGTGCTGGCTCCTCCTACGAGCCAATGAGAGGCTTGAGGCTCTAGTTATAGCGGAAAGGAGGCAGAGCTTGCGTTTGCCATCAGTAAGAAGAAACGGAAGTGTGAATGAATTCTACCTTACCTGGCACTCCAGGGTTAATATCTGTCCCTACAGGCCTCCAGGCTCTATGGCCCGTCATATGGAAACGGCAAAGCCCCGGATCCCACGCTCGTGGTGGGAATCTTCTCTCCTTTTCCCCTCTGCGTGGAAGTCGGTGAAGTTGAGGTTCACCATAGTTGTAGCGCATAGTCTCAAAGCCAGCTGATATCCAAAATATAAATGGCGTCATAAACTCCATCTACTATAGCTGCAGTGGAGGTGTGTCCAGTTTGTACCTGAGCGCCTTCAGTGAAAGTGCACCATTCCCCCACCCCCCCCCATTCAATAGTATTTTTTTTCCAATTACACGTAAAGATAGTTCATTTTTATAAGATTTTGAGTTCCAATTTTTTTTCTCCTCTTCTTCCCTTTCCCCAAGACAGCAAGCAATCTGATATCGGTTATATATGTAAAGTCATATTAAACATATTTCCACATTAGTCATGTTCTGAAAGAAAAATCAGAACAACAGGGAAAAACCATTAGAATGAAAAAAAAGAGGGGGAAATAGTATGCTTTGATCTGCATTCAGATTCCATAATTCTTTCTTTGGATATGGATAGCATTTTCCTTCATGAGTCTTTTGGAGTTGTCTTGGATCATTGTATTGCTGAGAAGAGCCAAGTCTATCAAAGCTGATCATCGCACAAGGTTGCTGTTACCATATATAACGTTCTGGTTCCATTCCTTCACTCAGCATCAGTTCATGTAAGTCTTTCTGTGTTTTTCTAAAATCTGCCTGCTAATCATTTCTTATAGCACAAGAGTATTCCATTATATCCATATACCACAATTTGTTCAGCCATTCCCCAGTTAATGGGCATCCCCTCAACTTGAAATTCTTGGCCACCACAAAAAGAGCTTGCTATAAATAATTTTGTATATGTGGGTCCTTTTCCATTTTTTTTACGACCTCTTTGGGACACAGACCTAGTAGTGGTGTTGCTGGGTCAAAGGGTATGCAGTTTTATGGTCTTTGGGGATAGTTCCAATGTGCTCTCCAGAATGGTTGGATCAGTTTACAACTTCACCAGTAATGCATTAGTTTTCCAATTTTCCCACATCTTCTCCAGCATTTATCATTTTCCTTTTGTGTCATATTAGCTAATCTGATAAGTGTGAGATGGTACCTCAGAGTTGTTTTAGTTTGCATTTCTCTAATCAATAGTGATTGAACACTTTTTCATATGACTATAGATAGCTTTAATTTCTTCATCTGAAAACTGCCTGTTCATAAACAGTGACAATTTATCAATTGGAGAATAACTTGTATTCTTAGAAATTTGACTCAGTTCTCTACATATCTTAGAAATGAGACCTTTATCAGAGATACTGGCAGTAAAAATTGTTTCCAGTTTTCTGCTTTCCTTCTAATATTGATTGCATTGGCTTTGTTTGTGCAAAACCTTTTTAATTTAAGGTGATTAAAACTATCTATTTTGCATTTCAAAATGTTCTCTATCTCATTTGGTCATAAATTCTTCACCGGTTTCCTAATTTGCTTATGGCATTACTTTTATGTCTAAATCATGTGCCCATTTTGACTTTACCTTTGTATGTGGCATGAGATGTTGGTCTATGCCTAGTTTCTGCCATACTATTTTCTAGTTTTTGCAGCAGTTTTAGTCAGCTAGTGAGTTTTTATCCCAGAGGCTGGAATCTTTGAGTTTATCAAACAGTAGATTGCTATAGTCATTGACTGCTGTGTCTTGCGTACTTCGTCTATTCCACTGATCTACCAGTCTATTTCATAGCCTGTACCAAATGATTGTGATGACTGTCACTTGATAATACAGTTTTAGATCTGGTGTGGCTAGGTCACCTTCCCCAGCATTTCTTTTCATTCATTCCCTTGATATTCTTGAACTTTTCCTCTTCCAGATGAATTTTGTTATCATTTTTTCTAGCACTATAAAATAATTTTTTGGTAGTTTGATTGGTATGGCACTGGAGTACACCATTTTTCAAAGCCACATATTATGATTATTGGTCATCTTTAATTTTTTATTTTGGAGGGGGGAAAGCAAGGCAATTGGAGTTGTGACTTGCCCAAGGTCACACAGCTAGCAAGTGTGTCAAGTGTCTGAGGCCAGATTTGAACTCAGGTCCTCCTGACTAAAGGGCTGATGCTCTATTTGCTGTACCACCTACATGTGTAGGAAAACAACCAAATATAATTCTTATCTAGCTCTTCCTAAATATGGGTATATGGCTCCTCCTCTATCCTATAAAAAAGGTCAAAGTCTCTCACTGCATTCTGGGCCATCTCTAGTTGTCCCCAAGCTTTAATTTTTAGAAAGGTTTTTTCTTTTTTTCTTGTGTTGAGAAAAAAAATCTGCCTTTTTGAAACATATACCCATTGCTCCTACTTGTACCCTTCATAAGTTTGATCCCTTTTCCTTCAAACACTTGAAGACAGCTACTATATATCTCCTAAGCTTTCTTCTCCACGATAACCTCCCCCATCTCCTCCAACTAATCCTAAAATGGCATAGTTTTGAGTCCCCACACAGTTATGGCCATATTCCCATGGATTAGATTCCAGTTAGCTGGGGCAGGGAGAGTGAGCCTTTGTTTGAGATTACATGTCTTTGGTACCTTGAGAATGAGTTTCACCAATGCTGTCTGATCTGATTGGTTCCTTCTATTTCAGAATGAACTTGTGAAAGGAGTCACCTCTTTGGGCTGTCCCATAAAAGGGCACTAACAGATCCTTATTGGTCTTTTCCTTTCTGTCTCTTTTTCTGAGAGGAGCAGAGCTAAAAGACCTAGATCTTCAGAGAAGTATGATAGGTCTCTTCTCCCTACCTTGCCCCCAAAACACACATACATATAAATCCAGGAGCCATTAAAATCTGCCTTGGAGGTGAAGCATGTGATGAGCTGTAAGCTTGAGTTAATATGGACCAAAATGAGAGTTTCTGAACCTCAAAGTCCTACAATTTTCATTGAGCCCTACGGATTCCCTATTTAAGAGAGAGCAGTAATTGAAGTATCACAGTTTCCTGGGGAAGGTACATAACAAAGCCAGATGTATTTACTCTGTAGCATGACAGGAAAGTTCCTGAAAAATGCTTCGTTCTTGGCTCCAGCCACAGAGAAACAGGGGCATAACCTCTGAACCATATGGCAGCCATGGAAAGGGGAGCAATTTGTCTAAATGTTGAGCATTCCTGAGAGTTACTTCTCTAACATTTCCAAGTTTGAATCATGAAATCTACTTGTGGATTCTAGCCAGGAAAAAAGGGCATCGTTACCAGCACAGTGCTAGAATCTAGACTTTTAGCCAGCGGAGGGAGGTTCCTTGGATAATGTTAGCTGTGGGGCTGCTTTGTGAGCAGTCCCAACGGCCACAGCTTAGGGATCGTGCCATCTGTTGGAAAGGGGTGGGTTTCCTGAGAAGTTCCCCTTTTGTCAAGAATATGGTTTCTGGTGCTGAAAGAAGCTGTGACAAGAGCCCTGATAAGGAAGGACAAAGGACCCCAACTTTGCATTCCCCTGTAAGGGTACGTTATTTGGAAAGAGTGAGTTTGATGAGAAAAAGAGTCGATTGTTTATTCTTCCCTTCTGGGAGAATTCCAAATGGTAAAGTTGTACGGTAGAGGACTTTAGGATCTTGGGGCAAGTGAAATATCACCAAAGAATAATATTGAATGATTATGGGCAATTGGGATGCCTTTATGTGTTTTCTGTGTTTCTTTGGGGGCTCCCATGAAGTCTTTGCATTTTTAGTGTTTTCTATGGGGCAGAGTAAAAGTTGTTCTGTACCTTATAAGCATACTGTTACCCTGAGTACAGAATTGTGTGTATGGTTTGTCCTTCATTCTCAAAGAGGACCATGTCATTAGGAAGATAATGCAATTGCAAGTCATAGGACTTGCGATTGAATTGGACTTGAGTATGGGAGGGCTGTGCAAAGTCACCAGTCTCATGTTCTCCTCCAGAGCCATCTGGGTCCAGTGACCAGATATGGATCAGGACAACTGGAGATGGCCCAGAATGCAGTGAGAGACCTTGACCTTTTTTATAGGATAGAGGAGGAGCCATATACCCATATTTAGGAAGAGCTAGATAAGAATTATGTTTGGTGGTTTTCCTAGAGTAAACTCTACCAGGATGGGGAAGAATCCTACAGCCTCGAGGCTACACATGACCCTCTAGGTCCTCAAGTGTGACCCTTTGACTGAATCCAAACTTCACAGAACATATGCCCTTAATAAAAGGATTTGCTCTGTAAAACTTGGGTCAAAAGGCCATACCCAAGGACCTAGAAGGCCACATGTGTTCTTGAGTCTGCAGGTTCCCCACCCCTTCAAGTCTAGGTGAAGGAACAACAAGCCAGAGAGAGTAATATTTTTGGCATTATCTTTTAAGATCAAACCCAGTCTGTGTAAACACAGAGCTTTGGGCTTCTAGGCTATGGGTTACAACAATAACACATTTATTTGGTGCTTTGTACTTTTCAAAGTACTTTCTTTCATGTCCCTAGAGATAACTTAGCATGGTGGAAAGAGCACTGCATTTAGAGATTTAAGACCTGGGTTTAAATCCCAGTTCATAGACTGTTTCACAGATAACACACAAGAGGCACTGGAGATGTGGGATGCCAGCCTCTAACGGGTTCACTCTTGATCTGGTCAGACAGGAAGGACAGGAAGACAGCTCTGAGGTGTTAATAATCTTACTTTATTCTAGTCTAGTCTTCTGAAAAGGGTTGCTGATTATGGGAGCACCAGCTCCTACAGCATTCTCTAATCACCCTTCTTTCAAGTACGGGTGAGAAGGGGGGAACAACCACCCCTACCTCTCAAAGGGGTCAAGGGAGACAGGCACAGCTTGTGCACTCTCCTAAATCCCCTCAAGCCTCAACGAGGGCCAATTGAGCCAGGTATAAGCATTCCTCTGTGCATTGCCCAAATCCCAAGTGGGTTCCTCCATGGGTTCCCCTATGGATTCCCCGTGATTTCCCTGTTTGGTTCCCCATTCACTGACAAGTGCCCACTTGCTTTATAGGGCAACAGACAAAGAAGGTGTCTTGCCAACATTAAACTCATAGGTTAACTTTAGCAATATCATTATTCTGCACAGGGTAGTAAATATCAATTATTTCACCCTTATGGCACAGTCTCAGTAGGAGTGCCTATCACTATGATTCTAGGAACTACTATCTAGAATCCTTGGGGCTAGTCTGGGAGTTAATATCTAACACCTGGAAACTAGACATGGCCATTTCCATGAATCCTGAGAAATTAAACTCTAAAAAGGATAACAGAATACTCCTTACATACAAGTACCTACTTCCTCAGGACCTTGAGCAGGTCCCTTTAACTCTCTGGCCTCAGTTTCCTTGTCTGTGAAATACAGGTCTAACATTCTATTATCTGAATGTCTGTGTGGTTTAGTAGAGAGAGCACTTTCTAGTCAAGAAACTTAGTTTCCAATCCTGACTTTCCTATTTACTTATGTGACCTTGGCATAGTAATGCCCACAGTTTAATTCAGTTTCCACACAGCATTAGTCCTACTAAATTTATGTTAACTAATAACCCCCTACCCAGGTTAATTTTCAGGGACCCATACTTCTTGGAGTATCCAAACTGGGATGGCTATAACATCTGATTTGGAATCCTAGGCTCTGAGATCCCCATAGTTCAGGCTCCTGGGTTGGGAATCCCACTTCTTGAAATTGCAATGGAAAATATCAAACAAAACTCTAAGCTTGTTTCTTGGAACCACTTGACTGAAAGGCATGTGTAGGGGTGAGGGAGAAGGCTCAACCAGGAGCGTGCAGGTAAATGTTTAACAGCCAGCTTAGAGGCAGGAGAACCAGCATCCATACAACATGCTTTCAGGTTTGATGTGCGTTATTAACATTTTCTCCATCACTTTCTAAGTCTGAACAATCAACAAAACAATAAATCAAGCCTTGACATGCAACCAATTTGCAAGGTAACAATAGGCTCCTAGTTTGAGCTGGCTTCAGCACACCTCCTGCCTGTCTTCTCTCCCATGGCTGACCATATTAGGTCATCTGGGCATATGCCAGCATCTTATTACAATACCATAATATTAACAGCAGCACTTTTGGTGAAAATAAGCAACTGAAAACAAAATTAGTGTTCACTGATTTGGGGGAATGGCTCAACAAATTATAATGTATGGATGTAATGGAATGTCATTGCACCAAAAGAAATAACAATTGTGTATAATTCAGAGAAACATGGAAAGGACTGAGTGAAATGATGCAGAGCAAAGTAAACAGAACCATAACCGCAGTGATTGCAGCAATGTAAGTGAAAAGAACAACATGAAGCTGAATGCTGGGTCGTCATAATAGCCAATCTTGTTCCTGGAGGATAGATGAAGAAAAGCCTCTCTCTGCTTTCAATCAATCAATAAATCAATTAATAAACACTTATTAAGTACCTACTATGTGCCATACTAGGACTGCTGGGTGGTGAAGTGGGTAGAGTGCCAGGCCTGGAGTCAAAAAGACCCAAGTTCAAATCCAGCCCAACACTTACCTAGCTGTGTGATCCCAGGCAAGTCACTTAGCTGTGTTTGCCTCAGTTTCCTCATCTGTAAAATGAGCCAGAGAAGGAAATGGCAAAACACTCCAATGTCTTTGCCAGGAAAACCCCAAATGGGTCAGGAATAGTTGGACACGACTGAAAAATGAATGAATAACAACAACAAGATGTGCCAAGCCCTGAGGTAAGTGCTGGAGCTTACAGTCTAGTAGATTATTCAGTGGGGAGGTAGAGTTCTTGTATGGAATGCTGCACACTGTCACACAGAGTTACTACACATCATTTAGTTTTACTTTAGTCTTCTTTTCCCCTGTGTTACAAAGGAAAATTTACTGGGAACGTAATGAAGGAGGCAGTATATCTGGAAATGACAGGCTATACATACAAAAGGGAAAAATAAACCTTAAAGAAATAGAGATAAATAAAATCTAGCTTCCCCCCAAACCCAAATAATTAAATGAAATTATTTCTAAGGTCTTTCCCAGCTTTAAAATCTATACTACACCTACATCCCAAGCTGAACCGATGCATCCTTTTCATTAATTCTTTTAACAATATCCTCTGCTTTTGCAGCAGTTGTCAATAAATATTTACTGAGAGTCTATTGTCTGGGGATGGAAGACGAGGAGGGAGGGAGGGGTCAATGATGACCTAAAGTTTTTAATCAATCAATTAATTAACAAGCATTTGTTAACCATTTAATATATGCCAGGCAGAGTGCTAAAGCAGTGGGTAAACAAAGCAAAAAGCAATCCTTGCCCTCAAGGAGATTACATTCTAATTGGAGGGGATACACACATATGTATGTATGTATGTAAAGTAGATACATAATAATGTATCGCAAATAAGTATATAGAATATAGAAATGATATAAATAGGCATATACATTAGTTATATATAATAAACCGATGTGTATATCATGTATCTATCTATTTATGTATTCTCTCCAATTAGAATGTAAACTCTTTGAGGTCAAAGACTATTTCTGTGGGGTTTTTTGTATGCGCATTGCTTAGCATTATGCTTGGTACGCATTTAATGCTTAACAAATGCTGTCTATCTATGCTATGTATCTGTGTACCTATGCTTGCAAATATGTATGTATGTATCTGTCTGTCTATCTATCTATCTATCTATCTATTTATCTATCTATCCAACCATCATTTATCTAACTTTGAGGAACTTGCTGAGTCCATAGGAGCTGGGATAATGCTCCTACTTTCTATTCTGTGCCTAGGCATGCAGTCCTAAAGAGGGCAGGACGGAGTCCTACTCTCCCATGAGGAGAGTTAGGTTCCTTGTTTTCATCCCCTTCAACTTGTTAAACCACTCCTTGGGTCATGACTTACATCTATAATCTCCCCCAAAGGGAGTTTTCTACTCAAGTACAATATGTATCAAGAATGGGACAGGTATTTTATTTAAAACCAGGAAGGGTAACTGTGAGCATGCTCAATGGACCCTTCTCACAGAGTAGATACAACATAACTTCAAAGGACAGGGCACTAGCAGCTGGAGGGGAACCAAGAAAGACCTTCTGAAGAACTTAGAACTTAAGCCAGTTCTCAAAGGAAGCCTGGGGTTGCAAGAGGGGGAGCTGAGGAGGCAGAGCATTCCTAGGCATGGAGGAGAGCCAGTACAACAGTACAGAGACAGGAAATGGAATGTCATGTGTGAGTAACAGCACGTAGGCCAGTTTGGCTAGACAATGGAATCAATGGAGAAGAGTAATATGTAAGAAAACTGGAAAGGTAGGAAAAGATCAGATTGTGAAGAGCTGAAATGCCAGAGAAGTTTACTCTAGAGGTAAGAGAGCCACCAGAGGTTAAATAGAAGAATGGTGTGATTAGACTTGAACTTTAGGAAAATCACTTTGGCAAATGTGGGAAATGGATTGGAGTGGGGAGAGACAGAGAAAACAATTAGTGGTCTATACAGTAGTCCAGGAGGAAGACAATGAGGGACTGAACTAAGGTAGTCACTATGTGAATAGAGGGAAGAGGATGGCTTGAAAGAAGCCAGAGAAGCCTAGAGGAGATGAGAAGGGAGACAATTTACTAGGGTCAGCCAGTAAAAATGCCCATTTGTAAGATGGAATGTCTTGTGCAAGGAATAGCAAACCGATCGGTGTCACCGAATTACAGAGTACGTGGAAGAGAGGAAAGTGTAAAAAGAATGGGAGGGTAGGAAGGGGACAGGTTGTGAGGGGCTTTAGAAACCAAACAGAAGATTTTTTTCTTTGATCCTGTAGGTGATAGGGAACCAGTAGGGTGTGGGGGGGAGGGAGGGGAATAATATGCTCATATCTGTGCTTTAGCAATAACGCTGTGATAGCTGAGTGGAGGATGGGGAAAGACAAGGCAGAACAACCGGAAGGCTATTGCAGTAATGTAGATGTGAGCTGATGAGGACCTGAATGGGACAGGTATTTTATTTAAAACCAGGAAGGGTAACTGTGAGCATGCTCAATGGACCCTGAAGCGGGGTGGTGGCAGTGGCAGAGGAGAGAAGGGGGGTTCTTTGAAAGATGTTATGGAGATGGACTCAATGGGACTTGGCAACTGATTGGATATGGAGAGTGAGAGAATGTGAAAAGTGGAGTATGACACTTCAGTTTCCCATGTGTGACTGGGACGGTGGTGGTGCCCTCGACCCTAACGGAGAAGGTAGGAAGAGGAGAGGTTTTCTGAGGAAAGAAAATAAATTCAGTTTTAGATGTGTCCAGTTTAAGATGTGTATGGGACATCTACTTCAAGATGTCCAATAGGCTTGGGGCGGCTAGGGGGCGCAGTGAATAGAGTCCTGGAGTCAGGAGGACCTGAGTTCAAATTTGGCCTCAGACACTTAACACTTACTAGCTGTGTGACCTTGGGCAAGTCACTTAACCCCAATTTCCCTGCCTTCCCCCCTCCAAAAAGCAAAAAAAAAAAAGTCCAATAGGCAGTTGGAGATACAAGACTGGAAGTCAGGAGAGAGGTTAGGGCCCAGAAATATCTGCATAGAGGTGATAACTGAATCTATGGGAGCTGAGGAGATTAACAAGTGAAATAGTATAGAGAAGGAAAGAAAACCCAAGACAGAACCCTGAGGGCCACCCACAGTTAGGGGCTGTGAGCTGGATGAAGGTCCAGCAAAGGAGATTGAAAAGGAAAGGTCAAACAAGTAGGAGGAGAACCAGAAGAGAGCAGTGTCTCAAGAAAATAAAGAAGAGCGTATCAAGAAGGGAGTAGCATCAACATAAAAGGTTGTAGAGACCAGAAGCATGAGAATTAGTGAAAGGCCATTAGATTTAGCCATACAAAATCATTAATAGCTTTGGAGAGAACAGTTTCAGCCGAATGGTGAGGCTGGAAGCCCGATTGCAGAGAGTTAAGAGAGTGAGAGAAAAAGAGGTTGAGACAAATGTAGTTAATAACATGAATGACCTCAACAGTGAGATCAGGGCTAGATATATAGATCTGGGAATCATCTGTGTACAGAGATTCCAAATGAGCCCAAGGTAGCTGACCAGTACGCCAAGTGAGAGAACGTGGAAATGAGAAGAGGGCCCGAGAGAGTCTTGGGGTATACCCCCCGTTAGAGAGTGTTATTTGCATGAAGATCCAGCAAAGGGCATTAACAAGCAGTCATACTGATAGGAGAACCAGAAGAGAGTAATGTCACAAAAACCCAGAGAGGAGTGAGCACTGATGGGGAGGGGATGATCAACAATGTCAAATTCTAGAGAAAAGTCAAGGAGAGTAACTAGAAGTCAATGAGACCATCCTAGCACCCACTCCCTCTTTAAAAAAAAACCCAAAACTATTTGAGTTCAATAAGTATATGTGAGTGTGTGTGTGTGTGTGTGTGTGTGTGTGTGTGTGTGAGGTGTGTGTGTGTAAGTGAGGTGGGATCTTCCATTTTCCCCAGGGACCATGCTCAAGGTTGCTATTTCTGATTCTAAGCAACTGTGTGACAGCTTTGGGGAGGTAGGGGGAGGACTGTGTGTATACTGTTTCTGGCCATCTATAACTCCTTGCTAAGGGGTTTGAGGTGAGTACTAGTGACAGGGCTGGAAGTACTGATGACTCAGTGGATGTACAAAAAGGAGCAGGTCTATTTACCTGAGTTTAAAATTGTGCTTGAGCTTCCTCCCCTAGAAGGACACCTTGTTCAGTGCACATGCTGTGTTATGCAGTCCTGGGCTGAATGAAGCAGCCAGTTTTTGTTTCTTTTTGGATTTTTGTTCAATATGGTGCCCTTTTTAGATTTTTGCTGGAGTGTATGTAGCAGGAAAAGCATTGTGGTTTAGTGGATTGAAAGTCAGCTTGAAAGTCAGAAAGACCTGGGTATGAGTCCTGCCTCTGAATCATGCTGATCAAAAGCCTCTGAGCAAGTAGCTTTAACCTCTCAGTGTTCTAGGCCTTTTTTTTTTAAGTCCAAAAGTTGCAGAGAAAGGTACTGACATGCAGTGGTAGAGTGTTTTTCCTTACACAAGAGTGGCCTATACCAATAAATCACAGGTCTAAACCCTATGTGAGAAGGCTTTGCTCCTCTTTGACCTTTCATATAACCATCTTAAAAGAAAATTCCAGGTTTATTTCTTTATATTTTGAAGGGAGAAGGCAAGGCAGTTGGGGTTAAGTGACTTGCCTAAGGTCACCCAGCTAGTAAGTGTGTCAAGTATCTGAGGTCATATTTGAACTCAGGTCCTCCTGACTCCAGGGCCAGGTTGCTATTCACTGTACCACCTAGCTGCCCCAAGGCTTATGTCTTAAGTAGCTTCTGAAGTATAGCTGATATTTTCCCTAGTCAGTGTCCAGGCTTCCCTTCCTATTTAGTCAGAGAACTTTTTCACACTTTATAAAAGGATGATCAGACATCATAGACCTATCTTTGCATTTTTTTAGTATATTCTGAGCATACCTCATTACCTCTGTTATTTGCCCCATACTTTCTGTGATTATATCAACCAGTTAAGGAAAGGGAGCAGGATTAAACCATCTCCTGCTCCTACACTACATTCGTAACAAAGAAGAAAGGAAGAAAAAGATGTTCAACAAAACTAACCATTATATTCAACCTAATTTTGTAGTATATGCAATGCTCCACACCCATAGTTCCTCTCCCCTCCAATCTTCTTCAAATTGGGGAGGAAGATACATTTCCTCATTTCCTCTCCAGGGCCAAATGATTTTTACACAGTGTTCTAGCTTATGTGTCCTTAAATTTTGATACCCAGAACTGAACACAATATTCCAAATGAGCTCTAACAAGGGTAGTGTCTGGAGAGAAATCCTGCCCCCACCCCCAGGTAGACCATTCTTATTTTTGGGAAGATAAAATTTAAATTTGTACCTTTCTAACTTGTACCTATTGCTTTAGCATATTCTATCATCCAATATGTTAGCTATTGCTTATAACTTTGTAGCATCTGCTTATTTAATAGAGATGCCATTTACTCCTTTATCAAAGTCACTGATACAAATGTTAAATAGTATATGACCTAACAGCTCCCTGGGACGCTCTATTGGAGATTTACTTCCAAACTGACATTAAGTCATTAATGGGGTCCAGCCATGTGGGTCTAGCCATGTACCTACTTCTGAATCCATTTAATTATATAGTCACACAGACCTACGTCTTCCATGTTTTCCACAAGAAAAGCATGTGATACTTTATTGAGCACTGTTAAAATCTAAGTAAATTATATATGAGTGTGCATGTGTATGCACATGTGTATACATACATTTACATCTGCATACATACATACATACAGAGAGAGAGAGAGAGAGAGAAAGAGAGAGAATGAGAGACAGGGAGAGAACATTCCTCTGTTCTACTGGTTTAGTAACTCTATCAAAAAGAGTATATAAGTTTAGTATGGCATACATGATTCTTGATGAAGCCATGCTGGTTCCTTGGGATCATTGCTTCCTTTTCTATGTTCACTAACCATCTCAGAAATTGAAGTTCACTACACTATAATTTTTACATTCCATTCTTTTCCCTTTTTTTGTGAAAATCAAGATATTTGCCCTTCTCCAGTCCTGCAAACCTCCCCTGTTCTTTGCAATCTTTCAAATATTGATGACAGTAGCTCAGCACTCACATCTACCAGTTCTTTCCATATCTGAGGATGGAGTTCATGTGGGTCAGGTGACTTAAATTCTTTAATGTCAAGTAAGAGCTCTTTTATTTTTTCCTTATTTATCTATATAAGTCATTTTTTGGCCAAAGTTGTCCTCCTTGGCACAGTAAATAGAAGCAAACTAAGAATTGGGCATCTCTTCCTTCTCTCATTCAAATATCATCTTCCTATCTACCCCAAGCAATGGTCCTATCCTTTCTCTACCTCTCTTTTTTTACCCCAATATAGAGTTTTTTAAAACCCTACTCTTTGTTATCTTTAGCTTTTCTCATCCACCTCAGCTTATTCTGAGTTTTAGCACTCTTGATTTTCTTCTTACTGGATGGTGCCATGCTTTTACATTCATCATCTGCTACTTGCCCTTGCTTCCATTTTTTGTACCTATCTTTTAAAAATCTGAGTTGGTTGTTGAATTCTTTGTGAATTCACATTAGTCTCTTTTAAAAATAAATTAATATTTTATTTCCCCCCAATTACATATAAAAACAATTTTAACTTTTTTTTTCAAATTTTGAGTTCTAAATTTTCTTCCTCCCTTTTCTTTCCCACCATTGAGAAGGCAAGCAGTTTGACCTAGATTATATATGTATGTCATGCAAAACACCTTCCATGTAAGTCATGCTGTGAAAGAAAACAGACAAAAAACATAAAGAAGTAAAGAAAAAGTATCTTTTCAGGAGATGGATAACACTTTTCACCATAAATCCTTCAGAATTGTCTTGAGTCATTGTGTTGCTGGGAATAGCTAAGTTATTCACAGTAGATCTTGGTACAATATTGCTTTTACTGTTTTCAGTATTCTCCTGGTTCTGTTCATTTCACTTTGCATCAGTTCATGTAAGTCTTTCCAGTTTTTTCTGAGATCATCTTATTTGTCCTCTCTTATAGTAAAATCATATTCCATAACAATCATATACAAGAACTTGTGCAGCCATTCCCCAATTGATGAACATCCCTTCAGTTTCCAGTTCTTTCCTACCACTAAAACAGCTACTATAAATATTTATGACTGTCATCATCATTTGAGTAGTTTGAAAGAGAGACTTGGGCTGAGCTGAGTGTGATGGGGTGATTCTAAAAAATAAAACTGTAGGGACAGATAAAAAGGAATAATTGTCTCAAACAAATGAGGCATAAAAGGAGAAATTGATACAGAAGAAACTAGTAGGGGGAGGGCAGGTAGTGCTGGAAACATTCTCATCAGAAATGGGGTAAAGAGGGAAGAACATAAAAATCAAGAAGGGTATAAAAGTCTTCTAAATTCAGAAAGAAATAAGAAGGCAAAGAGATAGGGTGGAGTGGGGAGAATAAGAGAGAGACTGTTGGAGGGGTGGGTAGACTATGGAATAGGAGGACAAGGTGGTATGTAGAAGTAAAGCAGAGGAGTGATGAGGGATAGGACAAATAAGATGAGAAGGATAGTGAGGAAAAATAGGAAGGAGGAAAATGCACAACAAGTAATTGTAGCTCAGAATGTGAATGGGATGAATTTACCCATAAAATGGAAACAGCAGATTAAAAATTTGAACTCAACAATATGTTGTTTTCAAGAATCATTATAAAAATGAAAGATACACACAAAGATAACATAAATGGCAGGATTAGAATTTATTATGTTAAAAAAAAGCAGGGGTAGTAATCATGATCTTAGACGAAGTTAAAGTTAAAATAGATTTAATCAAAAGTGAAAAATAGAGAAACTATATTATGTGTTAACAATATTATTCAATATTATTTTAGACCATTTAAAATAACTAGACAGTATAAAGTACCTGAGTGTATACCTGTCAAAATAGACACAGGAATTATATGAACACAAACACAAAACATTTTTTTAAACAAATAAACTCAGATTTAAGTAATTGAAATAATATTTTTTGTTCATGGGTAGGTAAAGTCAATGTAATTTTTAAAATTATAATTTTAACTAAGTAATCTATTTATTCAATGTCATCCCAATTAAATTACTAAAAAAATTATCTTACTGAATTAGAAAAAATAATAACAAAGTTCATTTGGAAGAACAAAATTTGGTCAGGAACTTAAAAGAAACTGGGGGAAAAGATGTAAAGAAAGTATATTCAGCAGTATCAGACCTTAAACTATATTGTAAGGCGAGAAAATTGTGAAAGTGTAAAATGGATAATTTTGATTTAAATTAAAAAAATTTTATATAAATAAAACCTATATAGCCAAGAATAGAAGGAATGCAGAAAATTGGGGGAAAACTTTCATGGACAATCTTTCAAATAGGATGTGATTGGGTTGGGATATTGCTGTGGTGTAGGAAGTGATGAGCTAGTTGATTAGAAAAACATGGAAAGACTTGGACATGAAGGGAGATGCTGTCTACCTTCAGAGAAGCATAACAAGTGGATGTAAGCATAGTACAGTTTTACATATATGTGTATGAGTGCATATGTGTACATATATATGCATATTTATATGTATATATATCTATATCTAGGTATATATGTGTGTATATCTATTTTTATATCTATATCATACCTATATCTTCACACTTAATTGTACCCTTCTTGGGGGGGTGGGGAAGGGAGGGATGGGAAAAAAAAACCTAAAGTAAAAAGTGCCAACAGAGAACAAAAGAAAACCAACAAGGAAGCAAAGAAAAGCTGGGAAGCTTTGAAAACAATGTGTAGTATTTATTATATAGGTTTTTTTGAAATGGAAATTTATTGCTTTATATTGAATTCTCTCTTATGTTCTGCTGTGTACATGGCAATAGTTTATTTTCCCTCATTTTGTATTTAAGTTTAAAATAAATTTTAAAAATTTATAAAAAGAGTTACAAATATCATTTTCCCATATAAGAAATAAACAGTTTAATCTTATTAAATCCCTTATAATTACACATTCAAGTTTTGTAACTCATATTTTCTGTTCAGTTCTGGACTTTTCCTCAAGAATACCTGAAAATCCTTTAATTCATTAAATATAACTTTTTTTTTTCTCTTGTAGGATTATACTCAGCTTTGCTGGGTAGGTTATTCTTGATGGCAAATCCAACTCCTTTGCTCTTCAGAATATCATATTCCAAATGGTAAATTTTGTGTGATACTGACTGTAGTTCCACATTATTTAAATTTATTTGTAGTTATTTCCTCCTTGACCTGGGACCTTTGAAGTTTAGTTATGAAATTCCTGTGAGTTTTCATTTTGGGATCTCTTTTG
The DNA here is from genome assembly GCA_028627135.1 of Pseudochirops cupreus. NCBI lineage: Eukaryota > Metazoa > Chordata > Mammalia > Diprotodontia > Pseudocheiridae > Pseudochirops > Pseudochirops cupreus. The sequence goes on from CM053582.1 coordinate 437,391,103, forward strand.
GATGGTGATCAGTGGATTCTTTTTCCCATTTCTATTTTACCCTCTTGTTCTAAAAATTCAGGGCAATTTTTCTTATAATTTCTTGAAATATACTATCTAGACTCTTTTTTTATCATAACTTTCAGGTAGTACAACTATTCTTATATTATCTCTCCTCAATCTCTTTTCCAGGTCAATTGTTTTTCTAATGAGATATTTCTTGTTCTCTTTTATTTTTTCCATTCTTTTGATTTTTAAAAATTATTTCTCAAAGCCTTATGAAGTCATTAACTTTCTCTTTCCCAATTCTAATTTTTAAGGAGTTACTTTCTTCAGTTAGCTTTTGAATCCCTTTTTCCAATTGGCTGACTTTCTTTTCATAATTTTCCTTATTTTCCTGTATTATTTTTTTTTCCTTTCCCAATTTTTTTTTCAAACTTTCTTATTTGGTTTTTAAAGTCCTTTTTAAGCTCTTTCAAGAACTCTTTTTGGGCTTGTCCCTATTTTATTTTATTTTATTTTTGAAGGTTTACAACTACCTATTTTGACTTCATTATGTTCTTCTGAGTTTGAACCCTAATCTTTACCTATATCACCATAGTAGCTATCTATGGTCAGGCTCTTACTCTGTTGTTTACTCATTTTTAAAAACAGCCTATGTCTTGGCTGTTAACTTTGTGTTAAGGTCAGGCTGTGCTGCCAGGATGTGGGGGACAATGTCTCAGGCTTCAGGGTTTTTGTGCTGTTGCTTTCTGAGCTTTCTCTGCGCGTCTTTGACTTTTTGGTTCTTTCAGTGTTCTATGATTCAAGGTCAAGGTCATTGCTACTCTTGGTTTATGAACAACTTTAGGTACTCTTCTCTGCCCCTGAGCTGTAACCAGGGCCCCCAGAACCACTGCTACCACAAATGCTCTTGCTCCCTATATAGTCCTTCCTTTTGCTGCAGACATCATCTTCCACCTCTGCCCTGGAACCCAAACAATGGTTCAACTCTCCTGAAAGTGACCATAACCAACTGAGCCCCTGCTCCTCTGCAGCCTCTCTCATCAGCATGTGCTTGGTCTTCCTCTCCTACAGCCACATCCTGGGACTGAGTCTGGTCAATACACCTGGGCTCTGTGTCCAGTTAAGTGCTATTCTTCTCAATCTTCTTCTGATCAGCTCCCCGACACCCATGCCGTCTGTGGGGCATAAGTTCTTCAAGTAGAGGCTGCCTCCTATATAGCTGCCACCAGGGCATCTGTCCCGTGGTATCCACCTTGCTATGTCTGCATTTCACTGAGGTCAGATCTTTCCTAACATCCTCCCAGGTTGTCTTAGACTAGACAACTACTTTACCCCCAAGTTTTAATCATTTCTATGGCTCTAATATTCACTTTGGAGCATTATTAAGTTTTTTTGGGGGAAGAGGGTTGAGAGATCCAAGTAATTTTCTGCCTTATTCCACCATATTCTCACAATTCCTTTCCTATTTCTATTTGTTTTAAGTTTTTCTGTCCATTCTTACAAGTCTTTGAGGCATACTCAATTCCTGAACAGAAACCTATCATTCCTTTTGTTCATGTCAATTCAAAATTCCACATTTCATTCTCAGTCATCACTTTCTGAAGCAGTTGTTCACCTCTTGCATCAATTTTTCTCTTTTATATCTCTTGCCTTAAAGGGATAGTAGTGACAAAAATGTCATCATATCCCTATGGTATTGAGTTTCTTGCTCAGGACTTGGTCATTTTTGGCAACACATTTCTGATTCCTTCTGGAAGTATCATTTATTTATGCCCACATGAATCACAAAAAGTAAGAAGACATTTGTTTTAGTAAGTATTGAGAGCTTCTCTGTTATGCCTTGGATTCATTCTGGGGGAGATATAACATTAATCTCTATTATAAGTATGATTATGCTTAGTAGTAGTTTGACAAAAAGCTGCCCCAATTCTCCATCAGCACTCTCTCCTTCTTCACCTGATCTTTGCTGGATGTTCTCCCATCTGACAGAATCTGTGGAGATCTACACCATCATTTCTTGGAGGACAAGCGACTGCTTCCTCCTCTGATCACTGAGATAACTTCTCTTCAAAGAGAGATTGAAATTTGTTACCTTAAAAACATTTTAAGACATCAATATCTCGTTTTCACATTATCATTCTTTCCAAATACATCCTGTTTGGGTTCTTCTTCTTCTCTTTCTCCTCTGTGTGATATTATTTCATCCTCCCTTCCCAGAGAACCATCTCTTATAACAGAATTTTTTTAAAAAATAGTCAGCAAAACACCAACATACCAAGCAATTCTGACATCATATGCAGTGTCTCCACCCAGAGTTTTCCACCTCTGCAAGGAAGAGCAGGAAGTGCTTGTCATATCTTTTCTCTGGGGTTAACCCTGGTCGTTTTAATTACACTGCATTTCGTTTCAATGTTGTGGTTGCTATTTACAATGCTGTCTTCACTGGGTCTGTTTTTCTGGTTTTACTCATTTCCCTTAGCATCATTTCACATCAGACCTCCTATGATTCACTGTACTCATCATGTTTATCATTTCTTACAGTGCAGTAATATTCCATTATGCATTCATTTACCACAACTTATTTAGCTATTCCTCAATCAGTGGGTATTGACTCTGCTTCCGTAATATTGATTTCCTAGCTCCAACTTTCAGAGTTTTTCGCTTCTGTGTGACATTATTCCATCCTCCAACTGCCTAACACAGGTCAGTGGAAAGGAGGAAGGGAACAGGCATTTATTAAGTTTCTAATATGTGCTAGTCACGGTGCTAAGCACTTTTACCAATGCTATTTCATTCAGGCAGGGATTCCGCTGTGATTCCTCAGATCCTTTTCCTTCTTGATTTTCACCCTGGAGGCCTTTTGTTTTTGTTTCCAGGGAAATACTTCATCATGCCCAAAAACCTCAGGTTCCTTCACCTTCTCTTCTCAGAAGACTCACTTTTGAACGTTAGTAGAACATCATAGTCTCATTGAAAGTCTTGGCAAATTTCTTCCTGCCTTTCATTCTTATTTGTAGTTGATACCCTTTTACACGTGTAAACTCCTTTTACTCCCTTTCCAGGTTACCATTCTTACTCCTGTAGCAGGGCTTGAAATTGGAGGTCACTTCTTTGGGAGCACATGTGAGAAAGGGGCCACCTTAGGACCTAATGTGCTAGAGCTTCACTGGAAACTTTCGGGGACATGGATGATGCAGCTTGTATTTTGAGATGGCGAAATAGTCCCCTTAATAACTAGCGAACAGGCAGGTGACTCCAAGAAGCTTTAAAAGTCTATTTCTGAAGAAGTAAGGAAGAAGGATTTTGCCCTTCCCCTTACCATAGTAGCATGTTGACCACTCCCATGTGGTAACTAGAGTAGGGACATTTAACAAGGTAAGCTTGAGCAGGGGCCACTGGGTGCCTCTTCTGCTTTGTGTTTCTTTGTCTTATAGGCAATTGAACACAAACCATGAGATGGACATGTCTAGTCTTGGAAGCAACCTTGTGATTCTTAGAAGTTGGAGACCCTGGACCCTTTAGTGAGGATTGGCAGCAAGTGGGAATTTATGCATTGGAGATTATACCAACAAGAGGCTGATCCAGAGCTGGAAGCTATAAACCTTCAGGGACTTGTTTAGACAATGCAGTGTGGAAGTTGGTTGTGAAATGTAAAGTGTCTAGTTAGCAGTTTTATGTTTTGATGGGTTTAGATAGATCAGTATCTATCATTATCTTTTTGATCAGTCGTCATAAATTATTATATCCTGTTTGTCTTCCTGTCAATATGTACTTGAGGATCTTGTGTATTAAGCAATTCTTTTGTGTGTAGGAAATAGCTGTCTCATACCTTATTTATACTGTAAACTGAGTACTGTCTACTTCCTTTGGGGAGATCCTAGGCATGAGCCAAAACCTAAGCTTTAAAAACATTTTTTTTTCTAGAGTGTTGGAAGAATTAGAGTGTAATGAAGCTAAGGTTAAAGAAAAAAAAAGTCTGATCTTTTTTTTTTAGAGGCCAGGCTCTCCTAATGCTAATCTAGTTTTTCTGTGTGGGAACCCCTCCTGGGCCCAGTAGCAAGTATAATTGTTAGAATCTCTTTTAATCCCATCAGTCATAGACTTGACAGCCTCATAAGAACTTCCTTTCCTTTCTTTCAGTAGATCTTAGATCATCATAAGCAATTTTCTCTCCCTTCTCTCATAACAACCTTACCTTATCAATTTGTTTTATTTACCTACCTTGCTTTTTGGAGGGGGGAAGACAGGGCAATTGGGGTTAAGTGACTTGCCCAAGGTCACCCAGCTAGTCTCCTCCTCCCCCTCCCCAGGTTCTTTTCCTAAATCCCTTTCCCCTTTCAAATTGAGTCTTATTTCAAACGGAGTTTTCCTTCTCCTTTTTCAGTTAGGGTCAATATCCTTCAGTTTTTTTTCTCAAGTTCCTCCAAGTTTCTCTTCCCCAAATACAGTCTCTGGTCTGGTGAAATCTATAGATTCCTTCTCAAAATATATTTTTAAAAAATTCATAATTGAATTCATAATCTATATTTCAGTTAAATTAAGATGTAATTTTTTTTTCCCTTCCAAGTTTGCAGACCACCCGAAACCTGTCCACCAACACAATTAGGGGTCCATGGAATACAGGCTAATCTACATTAGCCAACAGACACAATAATGGTTGCCAAGATTATGCAGCAATAATTAGTCTTCGAATGGGCGTTAAAAAATGAATCACTACTACACTTTATCATGAGCACCCCACCCCAAATATTAGGAAATGGCAGAGCATAGTATGATAGGAAGAAAACTGGTCTTGGAATTGGGAGACATAGGTTTAAATCCTAACTCTGCCACTTACCAGTTTGGCAAGTTTGCTGTGGCAGAAGTTATGAGACCAAGGTCAGTGAGGCAGCATGAGGACATCTACATCTCAGCAGCATCAGAGGGACAGCAACTGCGCCCCAGCACCATTGGAGAGTTACATGTATTTTCTTAATGTGTAGACTTCTGGTGTATATCCACTTTCTGGCCTGATGCCTGTGTGTGTTTGTGGGAGAGCATACTCCAGCTGTGTGGGGCATAAGGAAAGCTGCTGATTGTGGGAGGGACTGCCCCATGGAGCATGCTTGGAGTTGACCTTCATGGTTCAGGTAAACCATGTGGAAGCTTTATGACCTGCTTCAAACCCAGGGGTAACCCAGAACTGGGAGGAATTCCTAGATGGGGGAAGGAGCAGGGAGGTGGGAGGGGGAGGGATGTAAGTAAGGTACTACACGAGCTAAAAAGAAGAGGCAACTTCTGTTCTACCTCTTTATTCCTCCATATGGCAAGTACCCTTCCCCACCCTACTCCCGTGGGTAGTCTAGAGACAGCTGTTGCTATTTAGGAAAGTCAAAGATGCAGAACCATAAAAAACAAGGTGACTTGTCCCCTGCTTTTTACACTTAGTCTAAAGCCTTTGACTGATTCAATAGAAGTGTTCAGGCCTTGTTCACACTTAGTTCCTACTTCTGACTAATTTAGTGGAGATATGCTTGCACCTGAAAAATGTATAATTTTATAATTTCTGAAGGGCCTTATTTCAATTCTCGCACTGAGAGGATTGGGCAAACACACCAAAACGGGAACTTGAGCCATAATATTAGAAAGATACCCCATTGCTCCTCAGGGATACCTGTGTTTGTATGTATATACAGATATAAACACATATACACTTATACACCTATACATGCATGCATGCACACACATGTATGTTTTTATACACACACATACTTAAAACCACACTAAGACTTTTGGGATAGCATGTTTGTAGAGAATGTGGGATAAGGCAAAAAAGAAACCAGCCAACATATCAACACTATGGGCAATATTTCACACCCATGGTCCCCCCTCTTCTTCAATGAAGCAAAGTAAGAAGATGCTTCTCACCGTTTCTCTAGGGCCAGGTTGGGTCATTATGATTTTACTGTCTTCAGCTGCAGTTTATTTTTCTTTGTGGTGACATCGTTGTAGTCATTGCTTTGTTTAAATTGTTGCAGTATATTGTTTTCCTGGTTCCATTTACTTCAACCTGCGTTAGTTCATGTGTCTTTACTTGAAGAATATGTATGCTTCTTATTCGTTGTTTCTTATAGTGAAGTACTATCCCATTACATTCATATATTGCAATGTGTTTAGCCTTTCCTTGGTTGATGCACACCTATTTTGAGTCATTCTTTGCTATACCCCAAAAGTGCCACAGTGAATATTTTCATATATATGAGACCTTTGTTTCTAGCAATAGACTCTCTAGATCAAAGGGTAAGAACGTTTTAGCCACTTTTTAAGGGTAATTCCATATTGCTTGTTGAACCAATTCGTACCACCAACAATGCATTTTTGTTCCTGTTTTCCTGCAGCTCCTCCAATATTTACTATTTCCATCTTTTGTCCTCATTGCCAATTTTTTGAAAGTGAGGTGAAAAATCAGTTATTTTAATTTGCATTTCTTATTATTAGTAATTTGGAGAAATTTTTCACATGATTGCTCACAATTTATCTTTTGAGAACTATTCATCACTATCATCTGACCATTTATTCATTGAGGAATGTCTTAGTCTTTTATTTGTGTTAGTTTTTTATATGTCTTCAGATCTTTACATATACTTCACATCTTTATCAGAGCTAATTGATGCAATGATTTTTTCCCCTAATCAAATTTCTCTAGTTATAGTAATCACATCAATTTTGTTTATGCAAAAGCTTTTCAATTTGATTTAATCAAAATTAGCTATTTCTCTTTTGTTATCTCTTCTATCTCTTATTTGGTTAAGATGTCTCTCCCTCAACTGTAAATGTGAGAGATACCTTTTTCTATACTTTTAAAATGATACGATCTTTCATATTGAAATTGAACATCTGTGTAGAACTTATTAAAGATTATGTTGTAAGATTGTGGTCTAAACCAAATTTCTGCAAAACTGTTTTTCAGTTTTACCAGAAATTCTTGCCAAATAGGGGATATTAACTCAAATAATTTGTTTGTGAGTTATTAAATTAACTTATTCTTCCTTAGTTAGTCTATTCAATTGACTTTACTTTTAAAATTTTTAACTAATAACAAATAGCTTTGACAGATTGCTATTTTATAATATAACTGGAGGTTTGACAGTGTTTTTTCCTCTTCATTACTACTTTCCCCCCTTACTTACTTTGAAATTAGAAATTAGATTATTTGGTGTAGAAAGTGATCCCTAAGTTCCTTGATTCAGATAGCACCAAATCTGTAAGTTAATTTAGGTAGCCTAGTCATTTATATTATGTTGGCAAGGCCCAATTATGAGAAATAATCTCACTGAAATTATTTAAGCCATTCTTTGTATTTACATAAGTCTTTAATGTGTCTTAACATATTGATTTCCAAATATTTTATGAATCTTCTAGTGTTTTCTTCTATTTCCTCCCAATTTTCCATGAGGTTTCTATTATTTCTTTGTGGGTTTAAAAAAATTGCTATGTAGAAAGATTGATGATTTTCATACATGTCCTTTTATCATATTACTTTCCTGAAGGTATAAATGAGTCAATTGTTCATTCTTTGTGATTTCCTAAGTAAATCATCATATCATCTGCAAATACAGATAATTTTGGCTTTTCTTTCCTAATGTTTATGCCTTTAATTTCTTTCTCATATATTACTGCTTTTGCCAGAATTTTTAGAACTATGTCAAAATATAAGTGGGCAGAGGGGGCATCCTTGCTATTTTCTAGAAAAGCTCAGTTTTTCCTCACCTCAAATAATATTAGTTTTTGGTTTTAGGTACATACTTTTTATGGTATTAAAATAGTACTTCTATAGCTTTGCTTTTTTGGGTTATTAGAAGGAAAAAAATGGTACTTTGTCAAAGGGTTTTTTTTTCTATATCTGTTGATATAATCATGTGATTTCAGTTTTTTTTAAATTTTAATAATTATCTTTTGACTATCGGGCCACCATTTAAGCCTTGTTATATATCAAACTTGGTCATAGTGAACAATTTTTTTTTCCACTGTGTTGCTCTAGTCTTTTTTACTAGGATTGAATTTAAAATGTTTGCATTAATATTCATGAATGATATTGAGCTAAATCTCTTTTCCCCCCCATATTTGTTTCATAAAAGGAGTTTGGCATCTTTTTTTTTTCTTTCAATTTTTGAGGTTTCTTTTTGGCAGTATATTTCTTTCTTTCTCCTTAAATGTATGAAAAAATTTATCTATAAATCTGTGTGGACCAGATTTTTTATTTCCATATTTGGTAGTTCCATTGTAGCTTCAGTTTAACTTTCTGAGATTGTGTTGCTCATGGTCACTATTTCACACTGTTAATTTTTTTTAAGTAACCATCCATTTTCTTTAATTCTTAATTTTGCCACATAAAACTGCATATAGTAGATTTTGAGAAATAAAAAATTATCTTATTTCATTTGATTTTTATTTTGATAACTTTATTTCCCTCTTTTATTTTTGATTATATTAACTAAAGATTTGTCAATTTTGTTAGCCTTTTCAAAGAAACAGATTTTAGTTTTGTTTATAATGTTTATACTCTCATTTCCATTTTATCTATTTCTCCTATAATTTTCAGGATACTATTTTTGTGTGTATTTAGGGTTTATTTTTTATTTTCTAGTTGTTAGAAGTTCTTTGCCCTTTACCAATTCTATCTTTTATTATTGTGATAATATTTTTTTCGGAAATATTTCCTGAGGTTGTTTTAATGACAACAAAATTCTAATATGTTGCCTCGTCATTATCATTCTTTTGCATAGTTATTCATTCTTTCTGTTGATTGTTTAGGATTTCATTAAGTGAACATTTCAGTCTGTATCTTTCACTTCTTTTTCCTGTATTAATTGCTATTTTATTGCATTATGGTTTGTAAAGGATTAGCTTAATATTTATGCTTTTAAACATATTTATATGTTCTTTGGGTCCTAGTAAATAGTCTGTTGTTTTTGTAAAGATACCACGTGGTACACAAAAATGAACATATTCTTTAATATTCCCATTCAGGAAAAGCCTCAGGTCTTTAAGATCTATAACATCTAACAGTTTATTCAATTTGTTATGTTCTTTTTTGTTTATCTTTCTGTAAGATTTATCCAGTCCTGAGGAAAATTAATACCTCATAATTGTGGTTTCCAGCTTTGCATTTTTGCAATTCATTTAACTTTAACTCTTGAATTTAGATGTTATGCCATTTAGTGTATATACATTTTATATTGGCCATTGTTTCATTATCTATGGTTCCCTTATGTGTAATGCAATTTCTCATCTTTTGAATAGGAATAAAGATTGAGCACGTGATTTTATTGGTACAGGGAAGTTCCAGGTGAAGAAATACCTCTACTACTGCAGGTTGGTACCTTCTCTGAAATTTATAGTCTTAGAGAATTGTCTAGAGCACTGAGGGGTTAAGTGACTTGCTAGGGTCACACACAGTAGGTGGTTTTACAGCCTGGTTTTACAGCCAGCTCTAGATCTACCTACACCATGCTGTCTTTCTGTCAAACATAACATTTTTGCTCTTTGCCTTGTTAGATGATATCATTGCAACTATTGCTTTTTTTGGAATCACCTGATAATGTTTGTGCCAGCCTCCCATTTTTATCCCATATGTGTCTTTATTTGTTAAATATGCCCTTGTACAGAGGAAAATGTCAGGTTTTGTTTTCTTACCCATTCCACCTTGCTCTTTTATTTATTGGGCTGTTTAATCCATTGCCATCTAAGATTATGATCTTTTGGCTTGTATATTCTTCCATTTGTTTAATTTGCATTGATTTTTATTCTATCCCTTTTTAAAAATCAGCATTTTGTCACTGAAATCCGTTCTGCTTATATTACTTCAATGCTAGTCTACTCCCACAGCTTCCCCCCTCCTTACTTCCCACTCTTGTTTACTTATCCTATCCTTAGTTTCTTTGAATTTGCTTAAATTTTAATTTATTTTCTTTCTCTTTATTCATTGACATATCTATTTTTTCATCTATCTTGACTTTCTCTTTTGTTGTCCAGCTAAGCATGGAGTTCAAAAACCTTTCCTTCCCCCACTTCCCACCACCCCTTAGTTTAACTTTTTTTGTGGTGTGCTTTCTTTTTTAGCCAGCATTCCAGAAAAAGAGGGTTGCGTATAAAACTGTATATCTCTTTTATGTACTGCTTGTTTTATTTTTTAAGTTAAATTCAACAAATTCATTCCAAAGCTATCTTGTTTGTCTCCCTGAATTTTTTCTTCTTTTAAAATATTTCATTGACTCTCCTTTCTTTTCACCTTTTTTTGAGAGGCATCATCACTAGCTCCCACGGGTTCTTCCCCCACCCAAGTCCTCCCTCATAATGAATAACCATATCTAAACAAAGCAAATCTATACATTTGCCATGTATGAAAATACATATCTCATTCTGTACCTCTAGCGTATCACCTCACTTTTAAGAGGCAGAAAACATATTTTATAGTTGTTCTGGAAGTGTAGTTGGTTATTACGTTGGTCAGAGTTCTGAAGCCTTTCAAAATTATTTTTCTTTATAATGGTGTAGCCTTTGTATAAATAATTGTTTTCCTGATTTTACTCACTTCACTCTGAATCACTTCACTCTGAATCACACTTCACTCGGAAGACTTCATGTAAGTCTTCCTTCTGAACTCATCTCTTTCATTATGGTGCAGTAATATTCCATTACATTCATATTCCACAATTCCTCAATTGATGGGCACTCCTTAGTTTCTAGTTCTTTCCTATATCAAAAAGTATTATACAATAATTTTTTTTGTACTTACGGATCTTGCCTCTCTTTATCTCATTTCTTTGGGGGTATATGCCTAGTAGTGGTATAGGTGGGTCAAAGGATATATACATACAGTTTAATTTACTTTTTAGGTATATTTCCAAATTTCTTTTTCAGGATGACTAGATTAATTCACAGCTTGTTGTCCCCTTTTCCAAAGAGATTTGTTTTTTTTTAATTTTTTGCTCATTTCGATATTCCTCTCCTCTTCTAATATATTCTGACTGTGATTCTCTAGTTCACAGGCTGTAACCATACTTGCACCTTTTCTCAGAGTCCCTCATGAAGTTAGAGTTTATAGGACACCAAATTTGAACTTACTCCTCTATCCTACTTCTGTGTTAATGAATTTGCAGTTCTTAGCCCCTTCTTTTGTTTTCTTACTGTCACACTCTTAGAAATAGAAATTCATTAAGGAAGTAAATTGGAAATGGAATTCAGATGGAAGCATTGTTGTATGATGAGAGTCACTCTATGTCCTGAGTCATAAGCTCTCGTCATGACTATTCACTACTCCCTAAGAACAGGTTATTTGGTTTGTATTTCTATCTTCCATCTTCCTCCTTGATTTTTAACTGGCTCCAGGGACTCAGATGTCTCCAATACTGTAGTGAAATGCTGTTCTTTCTTACAGGTTGTCTCTTAATATTAAAATTCTTTTCAAGTGCAGCCTCTTTTAAAGTGCCCAATTCTTACCACAGAAGACCATCTTCCCCTTCTCCAAGCTTGGCAAGATTCTTTAACAGCCCCCTTCACTTTCCTCTTTTGTATTGGTTGCAAAATTGAAGTGCAGATAAGTGGGACTGTGGAGTTGTTGAAACTAAGAAAAGAAAATTGAATTGAATTTTTCACGTTATTAAGAGATAATTGACTGTAAAACTTTTGATACAGTGCTTAGTGTTGATATATAAACACTCACAAATAGTTCCCCCAAAAGAGGTTAAAAATCTTAATCTGTATGGCAGATAACGGAAATTGTGCCATGACATACCCTGATTTCGTGATGTTTGTATTTCAGTAATGGCCAAATGACTATTATCTGTATTTTAAGTGTAGGCTAATCTCCTTCCAGGAAAAGAAGGTAAATTGGCTCAAAGAATGCCTCTTCACACTCCAAGTTCTTCAGGCGAGTGACAGAAGTATTCCTAAAGTATAGAGAAGTGAGGTTTCAGTGGTAAAAGAGGATGGGGATCTTCTCAGGATATCGGAGGATGGAAGAATATCGCACAGAGAAGAAAGGAAAGGAAAAGTTGGTGCCTGTACTTATAAATTGCTTGGCTTAGTGCTGCAAAGACCTTCCCCAACCTAAAGGGAATAAGCTCTGACAAGCTCTGTAAAACGTTTATTTGTTGAATTTGCTAAACTTTATATTTTAGGGTAGTGCAAATTTTCCCTTTAAGTTTGGGAAAACATAAACTCTGTGCCCTATGGACTTTTTTGAGACTCTTTAGTCCAAGGCACTAGAGACAACAATAGAAAGGAAAATGCTTAAGCTTCCCTGGCACCCAGAGAACATCGCGCAGTCAACATACACCCAAGCCTGTATGCTAAGGTCAGCAAACATTTCATTGAGGGAAGAGTTTAACAGAGGCATGGAGCATGCTCAAATTTGCCCTTCCTGGTAGGCTGTACATAGTAGCATGTACTGATGCTCTTTGCCTGCTTGCAGTCTACCACATGGAGCTTTGGAGGCCTGCTTCCCACAATTTGAGACTGAGGGGCTTGTATTTTGTGATGACAAACAGTTCCCTGATGGGCTGCTGAGTCTGAAGAACAGATGATTCACAAAGTCACAGAACCACAGACTCAGGGGTTGCTGAACTGGAATGAAGGGAGTAAACAAAAGGAGTTAACTTGCCTTTTGTCACTTTTTTTCCTTTTTGAGTATGAGTGAGGCAGGGCTACTTTGAGCTATTTTCCCCGGAGCTTTTTTGGGGAAGAGTGACTTCCCTGCATCCCAGCTTGCAATGGAACTGAGAACACATAGCTGCCTCTGTCTCTTACTGTCTGTTCTCAAGTGTCCCAAGATCCTTATTTGATAGACTCGTCCAGGAGGTTGCTTCCCTTGGGAGATTCAAGAGGCCTGTAGGTCTGTGAAGGCTGCATTAGTGGTTGTGTCCCCTGAAGGCATGGGAGGAGTCGGGGCTGATGGCAGTTGGAAGCAGCTGCCCCAGGAACAGAGAAGATAGATGACTTCAGGGAGTTTTGAGTCATCATGGTGGAAAGAAATTCTGGCTATAGCCCCTTGGAGCCCAGCAGAGACCTACACCTAAAGGGAACATTATGAGGATTCCAGGAAGGGAGAAAGGACTTCCAGTACTAGAAGTTGTTTGAGGTACCACTTTTATTCTCTACAAGTGTATTTGCTACCCCTGTATTTTAAATTCAAGCCCATTCTTCCCTTTGGTGTTTATATATCAGTGGGAGACTGTGACCCACATTCTGGGGGGAACGTTTTCTCCCAACTTTTCTTATTATTACAGCCTTTGATACAAGTTAATTTTCTACTGATTAATTGCCGATGGGGAACACATCCGAGTTGCTGAGGAGATACGGCATTAGTAACATAGTTATCTGCCCAGATCACTCCTAGAGCTCTAAGAGTAATAGCTACCCTCTAGGGACCCCTAACTATCAGTGCAAATGAGACTTGGGGGAGTGGTCCAAAAGGGCATATTACATATGTATCCCTGAAATTCAGAAGAAACTTATGACTGGACCACAACTCCAAATGAATATAACTTTTTAAAAAAAGGATAGATAAAATGGAGGTGGGGTAGCATTTTATATTAAGAAGGTAGATTTATATAAGGAAATCTAGGAGTTAGAAGAGGGAAACTTGACAAAAAATATTTTGGGTGAAGGTCAGTGGAAAGAGAAACAGACAAAATTTTGTTATTGGAATATCATACGTCCACCTGGGCAGAAAGAAGAAATAGATAACGAATTTAGGAAGATCACAAGCCTGGCACAGAGGCATGATATAATAATGATGGGAGATTTTAATTATCCAGACATGTACTGGAGCTCTCTCTGATAAAAAGAAAAGTAACAAATGACTTCTTGGCTTACTTTAGTGATAATTATATTCATAAAAAAGTGGAGGAAACAACAGGGGAAATTCACCTTAATAGGGAGGAATGGTTTGCTGGAGTTCAACAGATGGGAAATGTGGGGAGAAGTGACAGTTTTCATTTAGAATTTTGATGGAGAAAGAGAAGAAATCCAGATTTTTAACATGCTCCTTGGATTTGGGGTTCAGAGGAAATACTGGTAGGATCTCATGAACTGAAACACTACAGAGGAAGGAAATTCTGAAGATCCAAAGGAAAGCAATTCTAATGAGGAGGAAAAACGGGATTTGCTGTAGAATGATGTAGATGCACAAGGAACTCACCAACTAACTTAGATTTTAAAAAAGAAAAAGGAAAAAGAAGAGGATAAAAGAAGATAAAGCAAGGCCGAGTAACAGAAGATGAATATAAAAGCATGACATGGTCCTATTCACTATTATCATGAGTTCTAAAGCTCAGAATCAGCCAGGGCTGGTAAGAGAAGCTGAGAACAACAAAAATAATTCATAGAACAAAGATAAATGACAACAGAGAAAAGACAAAGATACTAAATTCTAATTTAGCAAAGGGAATAGAGAACTGACCTTGAAACCAAAAAGACTTGGGATCGTTTGGTCTCTGAAACATATTGTCTGTGTGACCCTGGCAAGTTACCTAGGCAACTTTCTAAGACTAAATTGCCAAGAAGATACTAATCTGCCTTGGCAGAAGAAATTCCTCACTAGGAACTCCCCTTATCAATGAAATTACAGGTCTAGTTCCTATCTCTACATCTTTCCTGGCTATGGATAATGACCTCTGCACGGGAAACAATAGAACAAAGAGGACTAAGAAAGAATGGACACTCAAGATCATTAAGAAAATAGTAGGATAATGCCAATTGCCCTGATGAATTCAGGTCTCTTGGTCCAGATGAACTACATCTTCAATATTGGAAAAAATTGCTGTATGCCATTGTTGAACCAATGTTGGTTCAACATATTGGTTGGTGATATTTAAAAGATCATGGAAAATAGGATAGGCCCATGATTGGAGAAGAGCAAGTGTCCTGCTTTTTCATAAAAAAGAAAAGAACAGTGTCTGTAAACCATAGACTAGGAGTTTGACTTCAATCCTTAGGAACATTCTAAAATATATCATTAAAGTGATGGCAGGTGAATGTCTAGAAAGGGAAGCCCTGATTACAAAGAGCCAGAATGGTTTCTTCAAGGCCAGATCATGCCAAACTAACCTCATTACATTTGACAGGACTGGTAACTTAACAAATGAGGGAAAGGTTACAAATATAGCTTATCTAAATTTTAGGGAAGTGTTTAAATATATATGTGTGTGTATGTGTGTGTATGTATGTGTATACCTTTCCACCTGTCATACTATCCTTGTTGGAAAGATGGAGATGTGTGGGCTAGATGATAATACATAATACAACTAGATGGAATCAGAACTGGTTGATGGCTGGACTAAAAGAATAGTTGAGGGTAGCTAGGTGGTGCAGTGAATAGAGTACTGGCCCTGGAGTCAGGAGGACCTGAGTTCAAATCCAGCCTCGGACACTTGACACTTATTAGCTGTGTGACCTTGGGTGAGTCACTTGACCCCAAACGCCTTGCCTTCCCGCCTCCAAAAAAAAAAAAGAGTAATTGTTGATGATTTAATTTTAACATGGTAAGAGGTCTTCAGTGGACTACTCTAGGAATCTTGGCTTGGCTCTGTGCTATTAAAGATTTTTATGAATGACTCATATGAAAACATAGATAACATGGTTACTGGATTTTCAGAGGAAACAAAGCAGGGTTACGTAGTTAGACAATAGTTGTGGAAAAAGATCTGAGCGTTTTAATGCACTGCAAGCTTGCTATGGATCAGGAATCTGCTGGAGCATCCAAGAAAGCTGATGCAATCTTGGGCTGCTTTAAAAGGCATAGCTCTTCACCATGGCAGTCATGTGGTCATGGCTATCATGTTCTTCCTGAGTCCTCTCTTCTCTACTTTAAACATGCCCAATTCTTTAAACCCATCTTTACATAAACTGGACTCAGGGCCCTTCACCTTCCTGGTGAGTCTCTTCTGGACCCTCTTCAGCTTTATCAAAAACCTTTTAACATTAGTACTCTAGATGAAGTCTGACAAAGATAGAATATAGCGTGTCTGTCACTTTCCTGTGCCAAGGAAGGAAGAAAGAAAAGAAACAAGCATTTATGAAGTGCCTGCAATATGCTAGGAACTAGATCTACAAAAAATCTGGGAGGGAACTAGGTGCCCAGCTAATAAGTATCTAAGGCAGGATTTCCAGTACTCTAATCAAATTCTCTTAGGCTTATTAAGGGGCAGGGAAGATCTTCAAATTCCCATTCCCATTACATTTACATATGGGTCTGACCAAATAGCGCTACTGAGGTCCCTTCCAGCTCTCAAATTCTGTGATTCCGTTATTGTTCTGTGATCTTGGGGGAGGTCCTGAATTTTCTTTTTTGTTGAGAATTTTGGTTCATCTTCCTTTATAGTGTAAAACTAGTTCGTTATGTCCTAAACCTTCCTACCTTTGTAATCCTCTCTGTTGCTTTATCTGCTTGTCAACCATGTTTTTATTCAGGCTTTCTCCCTTAGGCTTTTAGTGCCCAGCTTTTCTGTTGAATTCTCAGCTGCCTGTTTCTGATCCCTTATTACTCCTTGGCTCCTCCCCCTTCCACTGCTATACAGATGGCCCTAAGACTGGGCTTTATTCAGCTTCTTTATGTTGTGGGCTGTGGGCAATGGGATGTTAAATTTTTCAGTGTGAACATTTTACACCTTGGAAATTGGCAAATTTTACATTTCAAAACTTGGTTTATTATTTTGCTGATTGTCTAAATTTAATGTTCATGCAGATCAAACTTTAAAGTATTTACTTATTTATATTTAATTTTTATTTTGATTTAAATTTATTTTTCCTGAGAACCTGTCATTTAATATTTACCAGCATAGCCCAGACTATGGGGGCCGAGCCCAGAACCACTTTCAAGAGGACTAGGCCCTGCTAGATTTCCAGGGCCCTTTCCCTCCAGGATACAGTAGAAGCTCTTTCCCCTCTGCTAAGGTCTGGGTGCCTCAGGCATTTACTAGCTAAGTGGTGCTAAGCGATTCTTTGCCTCATTTATTACCTAGCATTAAATCATTGAATGGGTGTTGCCTCAGTCAAACTGAGACCTGGGAAAGACCTTAGTTTTAAAAGGCCAGGGTCTCCCACTGCATCTGGGGCCATCTCCAGTCATCCTGATCTATATCTTGCCACTGGACCTAGATGGCTCGGGAGGAGACAGTGAGGCTGGTAACCTTACACAGCCCTCCCTCATTTAAATCCCAATTCACTTGCAAGACGTAGCATCACCTTCCTGCTATCATGATCCTCTTTGAGAAGGACAAATAACAACTCTTCTGCACTGTTTACATTTTCTACCTTATCCTTTACTCATTTTGCTCCTCTTTTCCTTCATGTGGCTTAGCATGTTCCTCAACATATTGACTGTGTTGGCTGCCTGTAATGGGTGAGGAGGCACCATGGAAAATGTAGGTAGGGACCCTTACAGAAGTAGAATCCTGTGAGATTTCTAATGCAGTTTGTGCTTCATATATGAAATGGGTTTGGAGATGATGTTAATTCTCATACCATTCTACCCCCTTAAACACAGATTAGTTTTTTACCTTGTATAATTTTGTTTATTTTGTCAGTTTGGTTAAGAATATAATGCCATATAGATTATGTAAATCCTGGGGACACAGCAAAGATAAAAGTCTGTCTCCTTTGGGTGCTCTAATCCCCTAAATTTTGAACTGCTTGACTTCATAGAAACCCCACAGGGCAGACTAAGCCCCTTGGCCAATAATAAATTTAAATAACAAATATTATTGATTTCTTTTGTTTTCACATTGTCTGAATTTCCCTCTATATCTCTCTCCCACTTCCCTTTGTTATAAACTGTTCTTTATAACAAAGTTTTTAAAAAAAGACTTAATTAGCAAAACCAATCAACACATCAGAATAAAATACTGATAATGTATGTAGTATTCCACATTGTGAACACTCTATCCATTCTTGCCCTTCTCCCCTGGACCCTCAATCTCTGCAAAGGGACAGAGACAGGTAGCAATGAAGGCATCTCTTCACTGGGGCCAAGCTTGATTTTTATTTATTAGAGGATTTTTGAGAGTTACCGTGGTCTCAAAATTCATTACCTTGTAGTCAACTTGGCAATGGACCTCTCCAGATTTAGCTAGGCTGACCCTCAGACAACAAACATAACTTTAAGCCTTTCCACCAGGTCCTGTATTGCCCTGACCAGGGGTTCTTAAACTTTCTTTTGTCATGGACCCCTTTGGCTGTCTGGTTCATTTTATTGACCTCTCTTCAGAATAACATTTTAAAATGCATAAAATAAAATTAGGATTACAAAGAAAACCAATTATATTGAACTATAATTATAAAAAGATTTTAGAAAATAGATCCTAAGTTAAGAACCCCTTCTAGAGCTTAAGAAAATTTCCGAGGAGCTGGTGGTACAGTCTTCCATCTTCTTTTTTTTTTTCTCCTTTTTTTTTTTTTTGGTGCTCCTGGTAGTTTTATTTTTTTTTAATTAATTTATTTATTTTCTTGTTTATATCATTCATTGCCATGAGATTTTGAGCTATAAATTTTCTCCCCATCCCTCCCCTACCCAACACCTCAAAACAGCCATCCCACTGTATAACCCCTCCCCCAATCTGCTCTCTCCTATGTCCTCCCCCTCACCCCTCTGACTTTCCAGTAGGGCAGGATGGAT
>CM053582.1:437410242-437502550 GCA_028627135.1 Pseudochirops cupreus
TCCCAATTTTTCCTCCACTTCTCTCATTTGGTTTTCAAAATCCTTCCTAAGCTGATCTATGGCTTTTAGGCAGTCTTCATGTTTCTTGGAAGCTTTTGGTGAGGGAGTTCTGACTGTGTTGTCTTCCTCCCATTCTATGCTTTGATCCTTCTTATCCCCAAAGAAGGAATCTAGAGTTTGGTTGCTGTTCTTACTTTGCTTCCTTTGCCTGCTCCTGATGGCCAGTCAATGATTTTTTAGCTCTGTGGAACTCTGTTTCCAGAGGGGAAAGCTCTGTCCCAAATCGCTGGGATTTTCCTAGCTGCTGGAGCTATCAGGGGGCTGTCATTTTTTTTTGCAGCCCCCACCAGCTTTGGCTCACTGAAAACACACCCCAGGACCACCACCCAAGACTGTGATTCTGGATCTAGGCCATTCAATGCAAGAGCACTTGGACTCTGAATAATTGCTTGGCCCCCCTGCAATCTGCAGGCCAGGAGCTCTGAAGCAGCCATGTGGAGGCAGCTGCAGGGCCTCCGCTTCTGCTGCTTCCTTGCCCTGGAGGCAGTTTGGCCGGACCTGCTTTTCTCCCCTGAGTTTAGCTGAGCTCCACTGACCTGTCACTTAGTTCTCGTTTCTTATGGCTTGATAATTCTGGAAACTGCCACAGCTGCCACTGATCCACTCTCCTGAAGCTCCAGCTGTGGTTCAGCTTGGCTTGTCTGGCCGCCCCTGGGGCCACGCCATGGTTTCAGGCTGGGCTGGTTTCGGCTCCCAGCACTGAGATGGTCCCTTCTAGCCGAGCTGCCTTCAGCAGGAGGTGTATTTGTGTGAGTTTTAGAGCTCTAAAATCTGTTTAGAATCATATTTTATGGGTATTTGAGCTGGCTATGTGGGAGGTGCAGTACCTTGCTGCTCCTACGCCGCCATCTTGGCTCCGCCCCCCAGTCCTCCATTTTCTTTCCTTTCAAAATTTGATTCAGATTTTTCAAGACAACATGGCCCAAAGTAAGAAGGCCTGTCTGTTGGAAATGAGTTGCTGTCTTTCCTACAGCTCAGCACAGCCAGGCTCATGGGTGAGAAACTCAGTAAATAACCTCAGGACAAAATCTGTTGGTTGCTAGGAGAGGCCTTTTCCCTCTCCCATCTGGCCTCCCTCTGTCCTGGAAAATGTTTCCTTTACATTTGATGCCTGTGGCCACAGAACATGTTAACAACAGTTACTTAGTCGCTGTCTAACTTCAGATGGTAATTTGATTAACTGGTCCCTGGCCAGAAAGAGAAAAAGGAAAGGCAGTATCTGACAGCAGATTTTTGTTGCAAAGTGTTGGTAGTAGAGGAAATTGGACAGAGAATTAAAAAGACTATTTCTCTCCCAGCTCCATTCATTGTGGAGAAGGACCTTAAGCAGATCGTTCCAGTGAGCTTTGGCTTTCTCTTCAAAATGGAAATTAATAGCAGCATCATCCCCCTGGGTATTCCAGCAGGAATATAGTTTATATAGTGCTCAGCTTTTCAGAGAAAGCATCTTCAGAACCACAGGCCACCACTGAGTTTGAACTCCACTTCTAAAATGAAAGGAGAAAAAAAATGAGTATTCGATCAGGGGAGTCCCTGATCAATGTCATAAATTCCTCTCAAAACTGAGATTATAAGGCATGGGCTTTTGTAGAATAATCATAATAAATACCACCTATATGTCACTTTAAGAACTGCAAAGTACTTTACATATGTTTTCTAATTTGATCCTCATAGCAACCCAATGGGTAGGTGCTATTATTATCTCTACTTTATAGATGAGGAAACTGAGGCTAGGAAAGGTTACTTGCCTGAGGTCACACAGTTACACAAATATTTGAGGCAGGATTTGAACTCAGGCCTTTCTGACAGCCACCACCACTACCACAACAACTTCCTGGCTCCAAATACATCACTCCATCCATTGTATCAACATTGTATCAACTTCAATTGTAACTACTTCTAAGAAAGGAGCAACTTCAATGGAGTAGATAGTACTTTCACCCCTTACTGAAGGGAAATTCCTCCAATTCAGTCTTAGTGACTAGTGCTTTGTCTAAGATGACTGATGACTGAGGGTTAAGAGCAGTTGACCTTGGTAGGAAGAGAAACTGAAGTCTGAAACTGCTTGGTTCTTTTTCATCTCCCTTCCCTTGACCATAACCCTATTACATATAGGTATGTAATTCAGGTTTTTAGCTTGGGGCGGAGGGAAGGCATGGTGGTCCTTTTCTGATATATGACACTACAAACATTAGTTTTTATAAACTAGTTTCACTGACTGAATCAATGGAATGGCCGTGAAGTGCCAAGAATTGGAGAAACTACTTATATCCAGATCCTAGATTTCATCATGCCTTTGTGTTCTCAGTCACTGATATGCCTTAACAGGGCCTTTCTAGGCACAGGTCAGATCCTAGGTACAGAATCCATCACTGAGGACTTTGACCACACTTTGGTGAAGGGCTGAAACATTTGGCCTGAGGAAACTGGGAATCCCGAGGAGAAAGGCCAGTGTTTTGGCCAAAGTCTCTGTTCAGGCCACTCACTCAGAAAAGGAAATTGATAGGAAATCTACCAGGGCAAGCAGGCATGTGCTTGGGGAGGAGGATAGCTCTGTGAGGTCCAGTTGACCAGTCACACCCCGTGGGAAAGCCTCGCCCCCTGGCATGGCCTGGGAGCCACCATGGTGCCGCCTCCTGCCCACGACTTGGCTTAACTGGTTCCCAAGTGATTTTTATTTCCTTTCCCTACGGTCCCATGGGAGGCCCTGCTGGAATCAGCCACACAGTCAGTCATATTCTCCATTCAAGTTGTCCAGGAACCAGAGGCCCCTCCACCCTCTAGTCTCTAGGCTCCTTCAGAGTAAAGGGTTACAGAAGGGCAAAGAACTCCTTCTCCTATTCCTCCATCACACATACATACATGCGCATGTCCCCAAACCAGGGTCTGTATAGGAGCAGTAGCCAGACCATGTCCCCACTCCTTCCGCTCTCTCTCTGAGGCTCTACTTTGGTCTGCAATAACAAGGCTTTGGGTTCAGGCTGTTGTTTTTGCAGCTGGGATGGGGCGGGAGCAGCAGTGGGAAGAAGTCCCCATGGTATAGACTGTCTGAGAAACCCGGGATCCCTCATTCCCACTGAGAAAAGGGGCAGCTTGTCTTCAAGCAGGGTGACTACTCTGAGATGGGAGAAAGGAGACCAGGGGCAGCAGAGAACAGGATAGAGCTGAAAGCAAGGGAAAGAGCTAAATCAAGATAAGAAATAATCAGAGTAGCCAGGCCTAAAGTGACCATCCCTCTATGCCAAGCTGCCTGGTCTCTTAGCCTCTATAATTTCAACTGGCATGAGCCAGGCAAGGCCTTCTCATTCTCCCACCCCCAATCCCATGAAAGGCCTGTGTGCCATCTACTCCACTATGGCACCCGAAAGCATCCAGTCCTTCTTTTTAGACAGTTTAGTTTTATCTTTAAGCATCTTTCCCAGTGCTTTTTTAATCTATGAACTGCCCTCCATACTTCTGGTAGCAACTGAGAATTTCAATCTTAAATAAAAATCAGTGAGCTAGCAGCAAAGAAAGAGTTACTCAAAGAGGAGGAAAAAAAAAATCTAAATTCAACACTCCTCCCTCTCAGCACTGATTCCCTTCTCTGGATGAGGAAGAGGCCATCTTGGATAATAGGCCTCAGCTTGGGGTATGCCAAGGTCTCCTGCCCACCCAGGTCACATGGCAGTATCCTTGATACAAAGGACCCTCTGAAAAAGAACAGACATATCCAACAATCTAGGCCACTGCAGGAATTCTGGGAACCTTCTATCTTCTTCTCTCAATGTGGTACAATAGAATGAATGCTGGATTTGAAGTCAAAAGACCTGAGATTGAATCTTGGTTTTGCTACTTACTACCTAGGAGGCACGCAGGATAGAGTGCCAGGCTCAGAGTCAGGAAGACACATCTTCCTGAGTTCAAATCTGCCCTCAGACACTTCTAAGATGTGTGACCCTGGGAAAGTCACTTAACCCTGTTTGCCTCAGTTTCCTCACCTGTAAAATGAGCTGGAGAAAGAAATGGCAAACCACTCTAGTATCGTTGCTGAGAAAACCTCACGTGGGGTGAAGGGTAGAAATCAACTGAACAACAACAAAAAACAACAATGTGTGACCTTAGACCTAATCTTTAAAATTAGAGGGATGAAGTAAATAACCATATTATCCCTTCCAGCTCAAAAAAATGATCATTCTGCCAGGCCCACAGTCCATCAGTTAGACCAGTTCCTGGCATCTGACAGCCAGTGAGGGTGGGGTTGATGCTCACTGGCCAGGAGGTGGCAGTGCTGAGCTGGCCAAAGGGTGGTCGTCCCCAGTGACTTTGTGTTCTGGCTCAGAGCCTGCTCTGGAGGCCAAGTAGCTGCTACAGGAGTTCTGGATCTAAGGGGTAAGGGTGCCAGGCAAGAGCTACAGAGAAAAGTATCTGTCAAACACTAGGGTGGGGTGGGGGATGCCTTGGAGAGAGCTAGAATTATCAGAGAATTCCTCCTGGCTGCACACTACTTCCCCTGGGAGGAGAAGGGAGATCAGGGGACGTGCAGAAGAGAGATTATCAGTCATCTCCATAATGCATCCCTAAAGTACTTTAGGATTTTAAAAGCATTTTTCTCCCCACGATTCTGTGTGGTCAAGAGTACAAGTGTTTTTTTATTCCGTATTTTAAAGTTACCTGAGGCTCAGCAAGCATAAAGTACTTGCTTCCTGTCACAGCTGGGGAAGCTAGGTGTTGCAGTGGATAGAGTGCTGAGTCTGGAGTCAGGAAGACCTGAGTTCAAATCCCACCTCAGACACTTACTAGCTGGTGTGACCTTGAGCAAGTCACTTCACCCTGTTTGCCTCAATTTCTTCATCTCTAAGATGAAGGAAAGGGGAAACCACTTCAGTATCTTTACCGAAAAAAATCCCAGATGGAGTCATGAAGAGTCAGACATGACTGAATAACAACAATCACACAGCTATTAAGTGTCAGAGCCAGGACTGTCTCCATTGATGCTTACCAGAATACGTCTCGTGCTGCCTTGTAGAGATCTGACATTGGAATAATGTCTTTGCATCTCATTCTTTACAAAGCATGTGACATTTATTAGCTCATTAGATGCTGCCAACGTCCAAGGATTGTTTTATAGATGTGGAAACTGAGGTCAAATAGTTGGTAAGCCAGGACTCATACCAAGGTCATTTGACAACTGTGATGTTATTTTTTTAGGTGAGTTTCAGAGTTTGTTTTTTAAAGTGAATTTTAATTTTTATTCTGAGCTTTTCAAACATCAGTCAGAATGGATATATGTAGTTCTGTTCTCTTCTCATTGTGAAATGCCCTGGTTATGCTTGAACTGCTGGGAGCCTGAGGCTGGTGAATCAGGTTAATGAAACATCATGCATGGCTGGTAGTTTGCAGGAAGGGGTACTCTAGCCTATTCTCCCCTTCACTGAGTCTCCCAGTATGGAATGGAGGACAGATCTCAGCCTAGAGACAGCTGCCAACTTGGAATGGGGTCAGGCTTATTCCTGGACTCTACGAGGAGCTCGCCTGTCCCCCAAACAGGGACTGGGGAGGGGATTGAGGGCAGCTCAGGCAAGGAAGGTTGATGAGGGTGGCGCCAGTACACAGAGAGCCTGATTGTGTTACAGACTCTGTTCTTTGGGAAAATAAGCATCATGAATGCCTCTTGCTTGGGACAGTTCAGTATCCCAGAGACTTGGAGCCAAAAAAAATGTTGGTTGAGAAAACAGTGCATGAGAGGACAGGGAATGTGCAGGTGAAGTTGGGGATGTCCTAGGGAGATGGGAGCAGGTGGACAAGAAGAGACCTCTCTGGCAGCCTCCTATGGCAGCCTCCCAGGGACTGAAGATGAAATCCTTTGTTCTAGAGTGAGTCAAGATGTCTCCCTTTCTTGAGCTCTTCCTTCTCTTTTAGAGAAACCAGAGTAAACAGAGGCAGTAGAACAGGGATCCTTAACCTGGGGTCCACAGACTCCCAAGGGGTTCATGAAGAGATTTCATGGAGGTCCATGAGCTTAGAAGGAAATATTACGTCTTCACTTTCAATATCCTCTAACTGAAATTTAGCATTTCCTCCAATTATGAATTTAAAACCCCCCCACAAATCAGAGAAGGGGGTTATAGCTTTTGCCAGATTGCCGAAGGAATTTATAACACAAAAAAGGTTAAGAGTCCCTGCCTGAGAGTATTAGTTGAAATTTTCCCCAGGCCTAAACTGTTGGGAAGGAAAAGGGAATCCCCTGATTTTGTCGCCTTAGATATGCTGGGAAAGCTGCTATAATGAGGAGGAAAATAATAAGAGCTCACATTTATATAGCAAATTAAAACTTGCCAAACACTTTTACATTACGTTACTTCATTTGAGACTCACAATAATGCTGTGAGGTGGGTGCTATTGTTTTCATTCAGATTTTTCAGATGAGAAAACAGAGAGGTTAGGCAACCGGCCCACTGTCACACAGCTAGTAGGTGTCAGAGATAGGATTCAAACTATTCATCCTGACTCCAAGTCCAGCATTCTGTCTACCATACCACAGCCTCCTCTCATTTGGCTTTGGGTTGGGCTAGTGAGGGCAGTTAGGTAGAGTGGTGGGATGGACTCATCTCCCTGAGTTGAAAGCTAGCTCCAGACACTAACTAGCTGTGTGACCCTTGGGCAAACCCTGTTTGCCTCAGTTTCCTCATTTGTAAAATGAGCTGGAAAAGGAAATGGCAAATCTTTGCCTAGAAAACCCCAGGTGGGGTCACGAAAGGCCAGACAGGACTGAAAAGACCCAGTAACAACCACAACAGCAAAAGTAACTCATCAAATGGCCTTGAGTGGTTGCATTTCTGCCTGGGGGAGGCCCAGTCTCTTGGTCTGAAAAAGTTATATTCTCTGTCTCATTCCCCCAAAACGGAGTTTCTGAATGTATGTGTACATGTAACCACATGGAGACCCATGTGTTACCCAAGGAAAGGGTGCTCTACAAGGCCAAATAAGGCAGCAAGCTTTGATTAGAGCAGCCTGTGGACCTTTGTCTGGAGAGTTTGTTATGGAAAATAATTTTTCGGCCAATGCTTTCCCGGCTAAGGGGTGCCTCCCTCAGTGACTAGGTCACTTGTGGGGTATGGAGGCTTTGATTGGACTGGTACTGGGACACCAGTTCCCGGGGTCCCTGGGGAACCTATCTCAGTCCAAAGAGACAGGAAGCATAGTCAGGGATACAAGGGGAGAGCAGAACTTCTACCCAGAAATGTTCCAGAGGGTTGAAAATCCCAAGAGTTCCATTTTCAGAGCCCTGAAAAGCATGTGTTGAGACAAGCTAAGTTGAGGACTAGCCAGATTTTGGGGAAAACAGTGCTCTAAAAGGCAGAGGATGGGTTGGGGGGAGAGTTCATTGTACAAAAAGGGAGGGAATGACTAGGACAGCCCAAGATACTTGTAGTAGGATTCCCTCTGGGGCCATGAGGACAGAAGTCAGTGGTGCCCAAGAGTCCAAGACATGCCCAATTGACCTGGCACAGGCTGAAAGGGTGACCCATTTGTATTGCAGTCGCCAGCCAAAGCCAACACAGGAAATGCCAGCCAGACCACGACTATCCGGGTACCTCATTTACTCTGGTTGGCGGAGAGAGTCTGAATTCCCAGAGCTACACCATAGCCAGAAAGGGGGAAGGGAAGGATCCAGCTTTCTCTACCACTGGAAAGGGATGTTCATTCTCAAGGCATTCCCTCATGGGGCCCTTCTCAGTTCCACTAATAGAAGGACAGTATTCAGATGAGCCTTCCTCATCCCTTTGCATGTCCTCTGGGAGCTCTAATTTTCAGTATGGAAAAAAGAGAGAAAGCAGGCAGGCAGGCGTTACCCTGGATCGGAGCCACAGGGGACATTGGCTAGATGTAACTTCCCTCTCCTTTGAGTAGACAGGATCGCAGACAGTTGCTGGACACCGCCCGTCATAATTAAATCCAATGTTATCGGCCTCCCAAGTTGGGCTGGAGATGGGCCCCCACTGCCTTTGTCCAGCTGTGTCCAAAATCTTGTTAGGTTGGGAACGGAGTGGGGTGGAGGGAGGGACAAAGGGAAGAGAGCAGGGGGAACAGTGTGTGCTGTGGTTGCTTATGTTGATCAAGTGAGTTCATGGACCATTACAACCATCTTGGCTTGTGTGCAGAGAGCAGACATGATGATTTAGTGGAAAGATGATTGGATCTGGAATTAGAGGACTTAGCTTCAAATCCTACATCTTGACATACTACTTGTACAACCTCAGGCAAATCACTTTTTACCTCTCTGGGTCTCAGCTTCCTCACCTGTAAATTGAGGATGTTAGATTAAATGGCCTCTAATGTACCTTTTTACTTCTAAATCCACAGTCTTGTAACCTTGGCACTTCTGCGTCCCTTCAAAGATGTAAAATTTACTTTGTTCATTGCTCTGCTATGCATCAATGCCAAGGTGGATAATCAGACACTTCTTTTTTTCTTTTTAAATAGTATTTTATTTTTTTCTGATTATGTATAAAGACAATTTTTGACATTCATTTTAAAAAAATTTTTGAGTTTCGAATTTTTCTACCTCCCTCTCTCACCTTCCCCCTCCCTAAGATGGTAAACAATTTGATATAGGCTATATATATATAATCACATAAAACATATTTCCATATTAGTCACATAAAAGAAGAAATAGGTCAAAAGAAAAAAAATGAAAAAAATAAAGTGAAAATAATGTGCTTCAATCTGCCTTCAGATTCCGTCAGTTTTTTCTTTTGGCCAGACGCCTCTTGAGAAAGGACGTTGTCCCTAGAACAGGGAATGCCTGTAACTCAAGAAGATCCCTATGGGTCACAAAGTTCTGCTCTCCCCTTGCATCCCTGATGACCCTTCCTGTCTCTTTGAACTGAGACAGTTTCCCTAGGGACCCTGGGAGTTGGTGCCCCAGTACACGCCCAATCAAAGCTTCCATAACCCACAAGTATCACCCATAGAGAAGATCCCTAAAACCTATGACATACGTTGGTTGATAAAAAATAGTTAGCATTTATTTGGCAGTTAGGTGGTACAGTGGGCTTAGGGCCTGGAGTCAGGAAGACAGAGTTCAAATATGACCTATCTGTGTGGCCCTGGGCAAGTCACTTAACCTCGTTTGCTTCAATTTCCTCATCTGTAAAATGAGCTAGAGAAGGAAATGGCAAACCACTCCAGTATCTTTGCCAAGAAAACTGGGGTCACAAAGTGTCCCCATGTGCAGTCACATGACTAACTCGACAGAACAACAACAAGAACCCCGGGCAAGTAATTTAACCTTTGCTTGCCTCAGTTTCTTCAGCTGTAAAATGGGAATGATAATCACAGCACCAACTTCACAGAAAAGTTGTCAGAAAAGATTGAACAACAGGAACCACAACAAAGTATTTACATAAGGTTTGTAAAGTGCTTTGTTATTTCACATGTTACTCTCACCAACCCAGTGAGGTAGGTGCTAATTTAAGATACCCATTTTATAGATGAGGAAACTGAGTCTGAGAGAAGTTAAATGACTTGCCCAGGGCCGCACAGTTAGTAGGTGTCCAGGGCAGTGTATGAATTTAGGTTTTCCTTTCTCCCGTTCTAGCTGGCTGGCTGCCTTGGTCCCCAGCCACTTCTTTGTGCCTCCATTCATCATATGTTCCATGGAGCCTCGGGTATCTAATCTCCATGTGGATGGACATTTCTCCATAAAAACCCCAGGGTGCAGAGGAACTTTTGAAGATTAGCTGGTTCATTCCTTCACCCATAAAACCATTTCCAATAACTGGTTGATATATTCTACACATCTGCTGGGCTTTTATACTTGTGTGCTTGTATAGGCGTGTCCTTCCTAAGGGTACGTGTGGGAATGTGAGCTCAGATGAAGAAACCAGACATTTGCATTTGGAGTAGAAATCACTGCTCATCAGTGCCTCTCACTAAGTTCCCAGGGCAGGGAAGAACTGTGTTGGGTGGCAGTGGATGTTGATTCTGGGGCTTTTTATTGGCTCATACTAGTGATGTAGCTCAATCCCCCGTCAAAGACAGGGTGGGTTCTCTTTGAGATTGAAGACCCTGGAGCCAGAGGAGGCAGAATTCCTTCCCTAGGGACTTACCTGGAAGCTAACTCCATTTCTAGCCCTGGAAATTGGAGGCTGGGATTCTTGTTGTCATTCCTGTTGTCACTGAGGGGTCATGGGGCAGGCTCCCCTGGCTGAGGGAAGCACCTCTTGCCCATCTTGGGTAAGGAGTTGGCTTGCTGTTTGGCTCCACTGGCTAGCAGAGCCTCTGGCCGGTAATTTTCGTGAATGGGAAGCTCTTGAATGAAGCTTTATCTTCTCTCCCCTGGAGGGCTGGGACATGTCAGAGGCCTGAGAACAGCTGGAGACTGGAGGGAAGTGTAGGACGGTAGCAGGGCTAGAGGAAGAGAGACAAGCACCATCTGGCCAGCATTAGCAAGACAGTGGGGTTGGCTGCCAGCACCCGGGGAGCATTAGGCAAGAAATGCCCCCTGGGGCTCCAGGGAGGTGGGGAGGACGGGGAAGAATTTGTTTGCTTCGAGGCGCAGTGAAGATTGAAATGAAATCTCTCCCTCCCTGCTGACTTGGGCTCCACCCCAATACCCCTCTGCCGCCAGCCTGGCGAGGCTGTGCTCAGCCTTGGGTCCCAACCCAGGCCCCTACAGGGGTTCCAACTGGGCCGAGGGCTTGTCTAACAAGAAGTTCCTTCTCTGGAGCGGCCCTTATGAAGTATACAATCTGATATAAAGCAGAAACCTTTGCTTCCCACTCTTAAGCTCTGTATATCCTCTTTTCTTTATCACTCTCTACTCTGCTTCTCTGTCTTCACAAAAACATCTCTTTTCATTCACTGTTCATTTTCCTTGAATTTTGCTTCAGAGTTAGATATCTAAACTCTCACTTAATATTCACCTTTCTTTCCCTGAAGTGGTTGGAGCTACAGGGAAATAAAGAAAGAACTAGGGAACATGGAGGGCCTTGGGATAGGAATGGGGATCCTTCCATAAAAGATCATTCCTATCTGGTCCTTTAACTCCTTCCCGGAATGGGGAGGCCTGTCCCCACCCTTTCTGGCTGCAGAAACCCCTGGATTCCTACATTTCTACAGTAGCCAGTAAGCTACTCTGGTGGGCACTGACCCTGCTTTAAATTATCTATGAAATTTGAGCTGGAAGAGATCTGTAAAGGTCCTGTGGCATCCTGTTACCTGGAGGTGCTAGGGATCTTTTCTATCAACATCTCCCTGCTTGTTGGACTTAGACTCATGGCCTTTTCTATTTTATATCCTCTAGGGTCAAGGTTTTCACAGCGCCATCTGTAATTCAGGGCCACCCAAAGAGAAATACTGAGCTGAGCCTGGGAATGGGCGGCAGAGGCGAAGGGGACATAGTAAGGGCATCCCAGAAAATGATGGGCTAGAGAGATATTTCCCCACACAGAGATCCTCAGAAAAAAACAGATTGTCTTTAAAAACAACCAACCCGTAGTTCATCAAAAGGAATGTTGAATTTGGAATCCTGGGACTCAAGATCTAATCTGAGTTCTGACCCATGTGACCTTGGGTAAATCATTGAACTTCTCTGAGTTTCAGGTTCCACATTGCTAAAGTGAAGTCCACTAGATAGTCTCTAAGCTGCCTTCTAAATCTATCATCCTACAAAGTCTTCCTTATATCTTCAAACCTCAAGTCAGTCTGTCCCTTCCCCCTCTTCTCCCAACCCATATAGCCCTTAAGCCAAAGACAAATCCATTTTTCTCTCTCCACTCTTCAAAATCTATCTGGTAGCCAGCAATCCTACCTGAACACGTGTGTCAGCATAGCTCTTCTTGAGAAGAAATTGCCTTTTACATGCTCCTTATAGTGCCTGGTACAGCATTACATGTTACATAATTCATCACGAATAATGGTGATTAATGACTCACCTCCCACTCAGCCTTCTGCTAGCCAGCTCCCCAGAAGCAGCCAGTTCAGACCTCCCATCCACAAAGCAGGACCTAGGCTGGAATGAGAAAGAAGAAAACAAAGGCGAAGGACTTGTCTCCTGTGCCCTCCTGATATCTGCTTAGTGATTTTACCAAGGAATCAGTCTCTAGATATGTACCAGAAAGCCACTTGGGGAATTTGCACATTAAAATAAAATGCAACCAAGACTGCCAAGTTCCTCTGTTCTTTTGAAGTAGAGGAAAGGATGGTAGAATGCCTAAAGCCCAGAAGAGGCAAAAGAGGAAACACAGTGGCTAAGATATGTCTTTGATTGGTATCACTCTCCATGTTGTATAGGCATTGGTTCACTGGGGCCTACCTTGGTAGACAGTATAACATCTAGTTCTTCAGTCTGAGGACTTCTCTTGCTTTACCCAAGGTTCCATTCTATCTCATCCCCAAGACAAGAATCCTGTCCAATGCTGGCATCTCTCCTTAGGCTTTGGGTAACTCTCTGGGCAATAGCCTAGGGCCAAAGAGGAAGCCTAGGGATGAGGCAAAGTTAAGTTGGGGGGGGTACTACTGGGTAAATATTTGGGGCTACTCTCCAGGACACCAGCGGGGAAGGGGCCAGTTTAGGCACATGGGTGTAAGGTATCACTGAGGAAGTACTTAGTACTGAAAGAAGGGAATCAGGATATAGAGGATAAAGTGATTCTGAAGGAGTAGTGAGAATCATATTCACAAGACAGAGGAGAAAACTCATCAGGTCAATCCTTTTCCTTTGGACACAACCTCAGACTCCCTTCACAAGGCACAGTGCTTTAGTCCTCTCACAGCTGTAGAAGACAGACAGGTAGAGCCAGAGGTAAAAATCACAATGGAGAAAGGGCAGAAATACTTGTGGAAAGGCACCCTTCAAAGCTTCGTTTTGGCACTCAGTAGTCATTGATTCCTTTTAATAACCACATAGCTAAAGGATAAATCCAAAGTTCACCTAGTCCAGTCTCCTGTTAGATGTAGCTTTGTAGAGCTTAAAGTGTTACAAATGTGGATTATTATTGTTCAAAGGATAGATTTTTTTATTATAATTCATTTTGGCAGATTATTATAAATACGTTTTTTAAATTAACAAAAATCTATTCTCTCTTTCCTTACTCCCCTATTGAAACAGAAAGAAAAACATCACCCATATGACAACTATGTATAGTCAAAGCAAAACAGATTTCCACATTGGCCACATGTGAAACATATGTCTCAGTCCCTTAGTTCATCACATCTCTGTCTGGAAGGGGGTAGCATGTTTCATTGTGGATCCTCTGGGATCATGGCTAGTCATTGCATTGGTCAGAGTTCTTAAATCTTTCAAAATTGTTTGCCTTTACAGTGTTGCAGTTATTGTAGAAATTATTCTAGTTCTACTCACTTCACTCAACATTAGTTCATACAAGTCTTCCCAGGATTCTCTGAAATCATCTCCTTCGTAATTTCTTAAGGCACAGTAGTATTCCATTACATTCATTATAATAACTTATTCAATCATTTCCCACTTGATAGGTACCCCCTTAATTTTTAGTTTTGTTTCCTCACCACAGAAAGAGCTACTATAAATATTTTTATGCCTATAAGTCCTTTTCTTCTTTCAAAGATCTCTTTGAGTCTTAGACTTAGTAGTACTATCACTGGGTCATAGGATAAGCACAGTTTAATAACTTTTTTGGGTACAATTCCAAATTACTTTCCAGAATTATTGGACCAATACACAGTTTCACAAACAATGCATTAATATACCTGTTTGTCCAAAGTCCCTCCAACATTTGTCATTTTTCTTTTCTCTCAATTTTGCTGATCTGATGGATGAGAAGTGGAACCTCAGGGCAGCTTTAATCTGTATTTCTTTAATTATTAGTTATGTGAAATATTTTTTCATATGGCTTTTTGTAGGTTGGATTTCTTCCTCTGAAAACTGCCCATTTATATCTTTTCATCATTTGTTAATTGGGGAGTGGCTCTTCTTCTTATAAAGTCAAATCAGTTCCCTATATTTTTTAGAAATGAGACCTTATCATAGAAATTTGCTGGAAAGATTTTTTTTCTCCCAGTTACCTATTTCCTTTTTAATTTTAGCTGAATTGGTTTTGTTTGTGTAGCAGTTTAAATTTTTATATATAATCAAAATCATCCATTCTAATCATCTGTAATCCTCTCATCCTTTGGCCATGACTTCTTTCTTCCTCTCTCCATAGATCTGAAAGGTAATTTCTTCCTTGCTCCTCTAATTTATGATGTCACCTTTTATATCTTAAGTCATATACTGACTAGTATAAGGTATGAGATGTTAGTCTATATGTAGTTTCTGCCAGACTATTTTCCAATTTTCCCAGAAGTGTTTGTTGAATAATGAGCTCTTACTCCAATAACTGCAATCTTTGCGTTTATCAAACACTAGACTACTGTGCTTACTTGCTTCTGTGTGTGTAGAACCTAA
The DNA here is from genome assembly GCA_028627135.1 of Pseudochirops cupreus. NCBI lineage: Eukaryota > Metazoa > Chordata > Mammalia > Diprotodontia > Pseudocheiridae > Pseudochirops > Pseudochirops cupreus. Next base: position 437,424,713 of record CM053582.1, read on the forward strand.
TACGTTCCTGATCATCCTCTATTTTTTAACCAATATCAAGGCATTTTGATTATTATTGCATTGTAGTATAATTTGAGATATGGTACTGCTAGGACTCCTTCCTTCCTACTTTTTTTCATTATTATGACAACAGATTCTATAGCATCTCCCCAGTAGCCTGCTTCTTCCTTTAGTCTCCTAAATCTCTTTTGCCACAATTTAAATCTGCCTTTACTTCTTCCTAAGTGGACATGGATAAACTGCTAGCCATAGATGAACAAATTTTCAAATCTGTAAGAGACCTAAGGAACCATGTAGCCCAGATTCCCTTTGTTCATAGAGTAGATGAGTCTTAGAGAGAGAGGTTCTGTGGTCTGACCGAGGTTGCTGTTGCTCTTGTTTATTCTTCATCTTTGAAGAGAACCATGGCATCAGGAAGGTGATGTCATGACTTGCAAGTGCATTAGAGTTAAGTGAGGGAGGGCTGTGCAAAGTCACCAGCCTCACTTTCTCTTCCAGAGCCATCTGGGGCCAGTGGCAAGATAGTGAGTGAAAGAGCTGGGACGGTAACTGTAAGTCATTATTTGAGCTCTGAAGGACACTAAAACATCCAGCTCTAATCCTAGGGCCCAGGCCTTACTCTAACCCTCCAAAGTTCTATTCATAGAAATCCAGGGGGAAGAACAGCCCATTATTCTCTTCTCTCTCTCTCTCTCTCTCTCTCTCTCTCTCTCTCTCTCTCTCTCTCTCTCTCTCTCTCACACACACACACACACACACACACACACACACACACACACTCACACACACCTTTGTACCTTCAGCTCCCTGTGGGACTGGGAATGAAAACCACAAAATGAACAGGTTTCACTCCACTCTCTAGGAACCACAGAAAAACAGAAGAGAACAAACTGGATTTAAAATCAGTGGACCAGGGTTTGAATCTCAGACAGGGTCACATCACCACTCTGGACCTCAGATTCTTCCTTTGTAAAATGAAGGGTATGTACTCACTGATTGCTAAAGTCCCTCCAGCTCTAAATCTATGACCCCATGAGCCTACAGCTAGTAGCTTTCCACATAGCTTACCTCCTTGTTCACAGTCTAGACTTGAGGCCGTGGAGGGGTGGGGGGAAACTATAGCTGGGTCTGAGATCTTGAGGTAGGGGAGAAGTTACCATGTGCACAGGGGCATGTGCCACCCTCTAGCCTCTCAGGGCTGGTTACTACAAGGAAGCATGGCCTTGGAAACAAGAAGAACTTAGTTCAAATCCTACCATGGATATTTACTGTGTCCCCGGGCAAGTCACTTATATTCTCTAGTCCTCAGTTTTTTCATCTGTAAGATGAAAGGATTCAGTGTTCTTTAAGGTCCTTGCCATCTCTGAATCTATGACCCCATGATGCTATTGCCACAGTTTCAACCTGAAAAGTCATAGAAATTTACTATTTGTTCCCGTAAGATATCAGAATCCTTTACTCAATGCTCCAAATGGGAAAGGGGAAGGAGAACTTTCTGTTCTTATTCATCCCCACCTTCCAAGGAATTCTCTGGGGCTATATAACTAAATATCCACATACATAGACATGAATGGCAATCTAGTAATTCACCATCTGGTGGGACATGGAGCAGAAACACTCCATGGTCATTAGCATGGGGCTGGAAGAGAAAGGGGAGGGAAGGAAGAAGTTTTGGGTATCAGAGGAAGATTACAGCTGTTTTGGAGAGTGTGTGGCTAGTTCTTCAGGGCCCTCCAGAGTGTTTACAGCTGGGAGACCCCTGAGAAGCAGCCTGGGTTGTTTGCTGGATAGAATGCTGAACTTGGAGTCAAGAGTCAAGAGGATCAGGTGTTCGGGTGAATCACTTAACCTCTGTGGGCCTCCATTTCTTCATCTGTAAAATGAGGACGTTGAACTAGATGGTCTCTCAGGCCCCTCCAGCTCTACACCAGTGTTTCTATGGGGCTGATGGAAGGGCAGCATCTCAGTTCAGGGAGGATTGAGCTGGGGAATGGAGATTAGTAGTATTAACAAGAGAGACAGTCTAATCCTGTGGAGCCCTCCCACTTAGTCCCAGAAGCTCGCCAGAGACCACGTCAATGGATCAGGCTCCTACTGCCACCAGGAGTTGGTCTTGTTCTTAAAGACTGTTGCTGTCATTCAGGGCTGTCTGACTCTTCATGACCCTGTGGACTCCAGCACATCAAGCCCTTCTATCCTTCACCATCTCCCGAAGTCTGTCCAAGCTCATGTTCATTGCTTCCATGACACCATCTATCCATCTTATCCTCTGCTGTCCTTTTTTCCTTTTACCTTCAATCTTTCCCAACATCAGGGTCTTTTGCAATTGCCCCAAAGGTGCTCACCCTTCTTAGTGGAAGCATAAGATTCAAAGAACAGAGTAGGAGCCAGTGTCTGACCAGGATAGGGAGATTCAGAGTAGATCTATATCAACCTGTGGTAGGCGCAATTCAAAGATGCCCAGTTCATCTATTTTACATTTCTTGGAAGGACCATGAAAGGTTTTATTTATTTATTTATTTGTGTGCGGGGCCGGGGGGGGGGGGAGGGGCAGGGGGGGGGCGGCGCGCGGGGAGGCAAGGCAAGGCAATTGGGGTTAAGTGACTTGCCCAAGGTCACACAGCTAGTAAGTGTGTCAAGTATCTGAGGCCAAATTTGAACTCAGGTCCTCCTGACTGCAGGGCTGGTGCTCTATTCACTGCACCACCTAACTGCCCCCCTGAAAGGTTTTGAAAGGAAGAGGTAGTAGGGAAGGTACTTCAGGCAGGGAGAATAACATAAGCAAAGATATCAACATGGAAGAGAATGGGATATCTTTAAGGGGCAACAAATAGACTAGTTTGGTTGAAGCAGAGGCTTCTGTGAGTAAATCAGTGAATAAAGAATATGTTATGTGCAAAGAAATCACTACGCTAAATGCTGAGGATACAAATAGAAAAGTAAGACATTCTAATGGAGGAGATAACACATATGTAAGGTTTTAGCTATAAGTCAGATGGAAAAGTCCCATCGACCTTATGGTGCACCAGCAAAGCTAATGCCAATGCTTCTTTTTAAAAATTTATTTTATTTTTAATTTATGGAGTAAGACAAGCATTTCCATAACATAGTATAATGAAAAAAGATGATTGCACATGAAATTGCAAATCTATTATGTATAACTTGCTATTCCTTTTAAATATATAATAAAATTATTATGTAAATTTCTTTTTTTTCTTCCCTCTCCCCCAGTCCTGCCTTAGAAATGGTTACCATTAATAAGGTAACAGGGATAGGGTAAAGAGAGAGGCTGAGAAGGAATATAATGAGTAAAAATAAGATGAAGTGAAATTCACATATAGTATAACGAATACTACTAGTATATACTAATAGTATAACTTTAAATATGAATGGGATGAACTCGCCCATAAAATGGAAATGCATAGCATAGTGGATTAAAAATCAGAATCCACCAATGTGTTGTTCACAAGAAACACATTTAAGAATGAGAGATATACACAGAATTAAAATGCCTCTTCTTTAATGCCATGTCCACTAATAAAATTATATTAGTTTCTGATGTTGAACTGTCTGACAGCATTAAGGACTCTTGTGGCAAGAACTTTATCTTCTGGGTCTTCAGTAGCTATACTTGCAGGAGCAGTGGCCAGGCTGCATTTCCATAAGAGTTGCTTCCCAGGATGATGGCAGAGGGTACTGGGTTGGAAACATTGCTATATCTAAGGCTCTTGGGCTTAGGATCCTGGGTTGTCTCTATCAGAGTCTGAGGGAAGATGGTAGTCAAGGTGGTGGTTGTGATTTGACTTGCTTAGCACATACTGACTCCTCTGTCTCCCTCAGGGTGTCTTGCTGCTTCTGTTAAACTGGCTCATCTGCTCTGTGGGTGGCACTGGGTTGGCAGTTGTTGGGAATGGCTGACCCCTTCTCCACAGGAGTTGCTTCCCTGGATATTAGCCATGAGGGCTGGGCTAGAAGCAGGACCAGTGTCTGAGGGGTGCTTCCATTCCTTGCTCCTGTTTCTGTCAATTGATGGTAGTTGGTCTGTAGTTATTGCTGGTGGAGATCAGGTGGACCTATTCTCCACAATAACTTCTCCTGTCAATGATGACTATGGGGGTTGGAATGGAAGTAGGTCTGGTGGCTTGGGGTTGCTGTTATTCCCAAGGCTCTTGGGTCTGAGGGGAGATGGCAGTCAAGATGGTAGTTCTGGTTTGTCCTACCTGACACATGCTGCCTCCTCTCTCTTCCTCAGGGTACCTTGCTGCTTCAGCAAGACTAACTTGACTACTCTTCCCTGGGATATTCATTAGAGATACATTTGAGGGCACCTTGAGTGTCAAGCCAAAATATTGGCAACGAGGAGGCATTGATGGTTTTCCAACAAGGGAATGATATGATCAAATGAGATAATATTATGTAAAGTGCTCTGTGAACCTTAAATCTCTATTTATATAAATGTCAGCAAATCACCTTGACTCTCAATGCCTGTATTTCCTTATCTGTGAAATGAGAGGGCTAGATTAGAAAACGTCTGTGACCCCTTCCTTCCAACACTAAATCTATGATCTCACAATCTGGGAGAGACCTTAGAAATCATCATTTTACAGATGAGGGAACTCTTAAATTGCCTGTCTACATTGTCATTTGTCTTTGTTCTTTGATCAAGTCCAACTCTTCGTAATCCCATTTGGAGTTTTCTTGGCAAAGATACTGGAGTGGTTTGCCATTTCCTTCTCCAGCTCATTTTACAGATGAGGAAACTGAGGCAAACAGGGTTAAGTGACTTGCCCTGGGTCTCACAGCTATTAAATGTCTGAGGACACATTTGAACTCAGGAAGATGAGTCTCCTTGACTCCAGGCCCAGAACTCTATCCACCAAGTCATCTAGCTGCTCCCACATTATAATTATTGTCATCTTCCAATGAGAAGGCTGCGGTCCCTTCCAACATACATCATTCTATCCCCCAACACAGTGCCTGATATACAGTAGTACTCAAAAATGTCTGAATCTTGAATGGAAAAAAAATGGACATTTGATGAACTGAAAGACTTTTAGGTATTTGTAACAAAAAGGCCACAAGTCAATGGAAAATTTGATATAAAAGGTTCAGAAGAAATATAAGGAAAATATTAAAGACTAATTATAAGATGCTCATTAAGGTCAAACTGTTTACTTATTATATATATGAAAATGTTATCACTATTCTTAAAACTGTCATCATTACCAAGGTAGTTTGAAAGAAAGGTTGGGGCTGAGCTGTGTATGTTGGAAACATAAAAAACAAAATTGGGTAGGAAAAAGTAAAAGGCAGCAATTGTATTATAAAAATGGGGCAAATATATTAGAAATAAAAATTATTAGAAAGTTGTTTTGTTAGTTGAAAGAAAAAATGTTTGTTGACTATTTGGAAGAATGGAGAAATAGAACTGCCAGGGCTTCTAGAAAGTGTTTGCTTTGCGCAAAAGTTTCAGGTAGCCAGGCAGGAGGAGACTTTCCTGGAAGCCAAGGTGCCCTGCTTTGCACCTGGTTAAATTCTAGCTCTCCTGAAGTGCTAAGGATGGAATTTCCAGCCAGAATCAGATGACATCAGTCAAGCAGAGGGAACAAAACTCAACGGTGGCAGACCCTGAGACATGATCTCTAAGACTCCTGACCCCTGCATTTCCCTCCCCCTGTCCTGGGAAAATACAAAATAGGCTCAAGTAACTCTAGTGCTTAAGATTGTCTAGGGTAGCTAAGCTGCAATCCTGGGATATCCATGGTGATGTATTGAGTAAAAGTCAAGCCTAAAACAAATTATAGTTTCTGAATGTAATGGAATTCTATTGTGCTGAAGGGGACAGTCTGATGATAGAAATGACGAAGGGGACAATTTCAGGAACTCTTAGGAAGATTTCTATGAATTGATGCATAGTGAAGTGATCAGAACCAGGAAAACAATTTATACAATAACAACAACATTGCACAGACTAACAATTTTGAAAGAATTAACCAATGCGGTGATCAATCACTATTCCAGAGGACTTATGATCAAACCATCTCCAGATGGAGAGGTGATGGACCCAGGGGGCAGATTGAGGCATCTGGTTTTTGGACATGGTCAATATAGGAATTAGTTTTGCTTGACTACAGTACAAGGGTACCGTCCAAGGACTTGTACAGTATATTACAAGGGTACAAGGATTTTTTTAAGGGGGGAGTAGGTAGGAGGGAGAGAAAGCAGATTTTTTGTCAGTTGAAAAAAATTAATTTAAAAAATCCTAGTGAACAGAGGGGAAAGAGTATGAGCTGCAACCAGAGATGACTTAGAAGATAGTGGGTTTTCTTTTAATGGAGATCTTCAAGAAAAGGCTAGATGGCTGCTTTTCTAGTATATTGTAGAGGGGAATTCTTGTTAAGTATAAGGTGTATTTATTGGGAAAGCACTAAGTTTTAAAACCTTGCCTCTGATGCTTGTTATTTATGTGACCTTAACCAAGTCACTCTCTGGTCTCCAGTTTTCTTGTCTGTAAAATGAAGGGGTTGAACTACATGACTTTTAAGGTCCCTTGTGGATCATAGGAATATGGATTTAGATCTAGAAGGAACTTCAGAAGTCATCAGTCCAAACCCCTCATTTTTCATTTTACACTTACCCATTCCAGAGGAGGAAATTCAGGCATGAAGAGGTTAAATGATTGGTTCATGATCACACAGATAGCAAGTGGTCAAAACAGGATTTTTAAAAATGTTATGATTAATCACTTTACATAACTAGCAAATTCTCAGCTAATTAGGCAGAAATATAAATGTAACTGTAAAGACCAGGAAGACTTTGGGCTTAACATCTGCTTCCTTTCCTGGTTCCGGAACATAGTGAATGGGAAGGTTTGGGGAGGGGTACAGATATCTATGTCTGAATCCGTCTTCTTGATCACTAACAGACCTGCCTCTTACCTGGGCCCCAGGCATGTGCCCTGTGAGTCTGCTATGGGAGGACCACTCCTGGTTCCCTCTCTCCTTCAGTTGTGGTTCAACCCTCATAGTTGTTTATCTTCTGGGTCTCAACCCTGTCTCTAGCAATCTCTCTAGCCATCCTTACTGGAATCACCCACTGGAGTCCCTCTGACTCCTAATCAAACAGCTTGTTCCTTGTCATGCTCCAACCCTAGGACATGACCCTTCTCCTGAGAGATTCTCCTAGTGTGAGGAGAAAATGTCACTGTCCTTTGACACACCAGAGCCAAGACTTTGAACTTTGCCCACTAGACCATAATGTATATCGGGAAGTGACACAGCTAGGTTTTGAATTCAGCTTCTCTGATTCTAAACCCAACACTCTTTCCTCTCTACTCCACTGTGGCCTGTCTAATGCAAATCCAGATCTGGCTATGTAATCCCCATCCCAAAGCTCATTGATATGGGACTCTCTCCTTATTGTGTTCATCCTTCCTTCTCGAAGAAGAGGAGGACCATGACGTCAGGGAGATGATGACATGACTTGCAGTTGACTTAGATTGGAGTGAGGGAAGACTGTGCAAGGTCACCAGTCTCACTTTCTACTCCATCTGGATCTAGTGACCAGATATTCAACAGGAAGACTGAAGATGGCCCAGGATGCAATGGGAGACCCTGGCCTTTTTAGGCTAAGGTCTTTTCAGGTTCTCACTTTGAGTGAGGAAACCCCATTCAATGAATAGGCCTTTTTAAGTAGTTACTCAAGGGATGGCCCCTTTAATCAAAAAAAAGAAAAAAAAAATCAAAGTGAAGATGAAGATCCTGCCCTGTGTGAGGGGTGGGGAGCAGTTGGCAAGAGGACAGAGAGTTCCAGCCTTCACCAGTCACTTTTGGGACTCTCCAAGTGAGAGTTCCCTTTGAGTGGGGACTTCAGGCTTCTTCAGGACCAGTACCTCTTGGGACTTGGTAAGTTTCAAATATTTTTCATCAATCATTGAGTCACTTTGGATGTTCCTGGCTTCTGGTATGAAGAAAGAAGATGGAAGAGGTCGATCCCACTTCAGGCTGCTAAAGAAAAAGACTCTGAAAAAACATGAGAGGAGTTGGTAGTCTCCATTATGTCTCTATATACAGCTTGCTACTGAAGAGACTCTGGGGAGTTTTGTCCTTGGGTGGGATCTAGGATACTCTCTGTTAAACTAAGTTATCTTACTCCCATTGGGAGAACTTCTGCTGCTGCTACTTACTACTACTACTTTTTTGTCTGGTATATACTCTCCCATGTGTATCTTCTCTGTTTTTTGTTTTGCTATCGATTTGAATAATTAGATTTCTTTGCTATTCTCTATGTGTGTTCATGGTAGAACTGGTATTTGATGGGAAAGGGGTCAAGTTTTGGATACAGAGCTTGGAATATCCTTCTTCCTTAAAATGAAAAAGTAGTCAGTTGGATTTTAATCACATCCCCTAGGCTAACGATCTTTATGGGAGCAGACATATATTTCTAATCTCAATCCTCCTATTTCTGTGGAGAGCAGACTGGTGGTTTCTGGCTCCAACTTCCTACTTCCCCTCCCAGCAGGAATGAAAGTCTCCCTTGGAGCAGGGTAGGGGAAGAAGAGGCTAGAAATACCTCTTCTACCTCCCTCTGAGCCATATAACAGCAACCCTCACCATGTGTGAGCCCCTCTCTATACTTGGGGTTCAATCTCTCTTTTTTGATACATCTAATATATGGACTCTATGAGCCTCTGAGGTCCCCTTCAACTCAGAAATTCTGTAGCTAGTTCACACCAGGCCTCATTGGTGAGAATCTTGATTTGAGTCTCATAAGGTAGAAGTAAGGAAGGTGTCACATTTTTGGAAGAGCATTAATAAATTGGACCATATTCAGAGAAGGGTAACTAGGGTTGTGAAAAGAAAAAAGTCAGAATTGGGATGATATTGTCACCTTGTGTGATACACAGCTTCAAAAGCTAGGGGTCATTTTCTTTTCTACCTCCCTTCTTTCTTGATGCCGGGAACACTTTGGAGAAGATTTTGGAGTCTCTTCAGCCTCCAACTCTAGCCTGTTGTCCATTTAGAGCAGGAAGTGCTCATCCGAGCAGTGCAGGGACCTGCCCCTAAATCCACCTGGAGAGGGGCCAACCTGGCAGAAGCCCAAATCACACAAAGCCCAAGGGATGTTGTCGGGAAAAGAGAAGGATGAGGAAGAAGCAGATAGTCCCAAAGACAGCTGGCTCATTGGGGAGAGGGGAAGGAGGAAAAGGAGAGGAGCTGTCCTTATAAGGCCCACGCTGGGACTCCATAAGGTCTTCCCTGATGCCAGGTAACCTTTGTGGCAGAGTAACAATCCTAGCATGCCTCTTTACATCCTGAGAGACCCAAGACTTCAGGATTGAATAATGGATTTGAAGTCAGGAAGACTAGAGTTCAAATTCTGCCTAATATACTTAGCTGTATGACCCTGGGCCACTCATTTAAACTCTCTCAGCCTCAGTTTCTTCTTCTGTGAACTAGGGATAATTACACTTCACAGGGTTATTGTCAGGATCAAATGATGAATTAATAATATGTGTAAAGTGCTTTGCAAAACTTAAAGTGCTATATAAATGTTAGCTGTTGCTACTGCTGCTACTTACTACTACTACTACTACTACTACTACTACTACTACTACTACTACTACTACTATTGCTGCTACTACTACTACTACTACTACTACTACTACTACTACTATTAAGACGACGACGAGATCTACTACTATTACTACAATTTCCATGATAACTACCTAATTCTGGGTTCCACCTGAGACATCAAGTTCTATCTTCTAAATTCTGAAAGGATGTCAACAAGAGATCTTCATTCTCTGGACTTCTCCCTAAGGTCCTCTTTCCAGTAGCCAAGAGCTTGTAACAAGCTGCAGTCATTTAGAAAGCAGTTTGTGGTCAAGCTGTGTTAAGAAAAAAATGAAAAGCCAGGGCCTGCCATGGATATGTATCCCCTCCCATCCTCCTGCTAGACACCAACCCATGTCCCTGGCTATTCTCAGTACTCCATTCTCTTATCTATCTTCTACTTGGTTCTTGTTGGGAAGAGGGGGATGCCTTTCTAATATCTTTTAGTACCTGGAATCTCCAAGAATACAGAGAAATGGCCAGTATGATACAGGATTGTAGGGATAATAACCCAGGACAGCTGAGCTCCCTGACCTATTCGAGTCTTGTCTCACCCTGTGAGATATATTTTATCCTGAACTAGCAAAATCTTAGACTTTCATGCTTGTCACCTAGGAATATTGGATGAAAAAAGTGAGACAGAGAAATGAAGGGGGTGAAGAAGAGGAGAGGAGAGGAGAAGAGAGGAGAGGAGAGGAAAGGGGAGGAGAAGGAGAGGGGAGGGGAAATAGAGCAAACTAGGACTTGATTTAGTATTGTGTTGATTGCATAGACTTAATAAAGTGATTGAGAAGATGTCAACAAGACAGATTAAACTTAAAAGTTTGTCATTCATAATTTGTAACAGAAAATAAGTTGTTAAGCATTTACCAGCACATCCCTAGACTTTGGTAGACTATGAGCTTAAATTAATTTCATCTTGAATTTCATTAATTGAAACAAGACTGCTGGATGGTGGCAGCAATCCTTATCCCTTGTAATCTGGTCAGACTCTAGCTGTAGTATCGTGTCCATTTCTGGATCCTCAATTTAGGCAGAACTGGTAAACTGAGGCATAACCAGAGGAGGATGACCAGGACAGTGAGATGACAACTGTAAATTATCCCTTAGGGGGATGGGTTGAAAGATCTATGAATATTTAAGCCTGGAAGAGAGATGGGCTGATCACTAGAACAAAAGAAATATTCTATGGAAGGGGAATAAGAATAATTTTGTTTGGCCCCAAAGGCCAGTACAAGAAATGATGGATAGAAGTTGCATAGAGGCAGATTTCAGCTCCATGAATGCTTAGGAGCATTCTGCACCACTGGAGATTTTCAAGCAGAGATTGAATCGACAAATGTTTACTGACTACCTGCCGTGTGCCAAGAACAATGCTAGGCTCTGGGGACACAAAGATAAAACCGAAATAAACTCTGACCTCAAGGGACTTACATTCCATCATGGGAGACAACCTGTACTCATGTCACCCCCATTACATGCACAAAATAAATACAAGGTAATTTCACTTTGTCAATAAACATTTATTAATCGCCAACTATTTGCTATACCCAGTGCTAAGTGCCGGAGATATGAAGGGAAGGAAGGGAATAAGCGTTTATTAAGCTCTAGGAAGTGTGCCTTTTGTTCCCCCTGTGTGGGTGATAAAATATACTCTGTCATAGGATTTCAAAGAAATGAAATTACACTGAAAACGGCTAACAGTAATAGGAAATGGGAGCTTACTCAATATTTACAAGTTTCACTTTGGAAAGTACGTATTAACCAGCATTAAAAATAATCCAAAGGCCTGGCATCTGTTACAGAAAGGACGTTGTTTCAGGTGCAGTTACTGAAAACACTGTCCACTGAGCACCTACTTTAGAAGCAGATCAGCTAATATTTAAAAATATATATAAACGGGTAACTTCAACTTAAATGAGAAATTTAGCAAAAATTACTCATAGCACATTTAGGCAATTTTCCCCCCTTGAAAAATAGAAACCAAAAGAAAACCAGTAACATATAAATGTCTTTTCATTTCAGCTGCATATTCACAGTCTTGTAGAAGTAAATTCTCAAACTTAGTTTCCAGAGCTTTAAGAGTCCATCTTGCCTGTAGGTAGTAATCAGATGCTGGTGGGGATGGTGAATGATGCCAATTACATCCTTTTCATGAACTGCTGTACAAAGTAGGCAGTGTTATGATCCCATTTTCTAGTTGGGGAAATTGAGGCAGGTCAAGGTTAAGTGACTTACCCAAAGTCACACAGCTAGTAAGTACCTGAGGTCAAATTTGAACTCAGGTCTTCCTAATTGCAGGCCCATCATTCTATCCATGGCACCACCTAGCTGCTTCAGTGCCTAGTGTCTGGCACAGTATTCATAAATAAGTGATTAGTAAACTTAATAAATGCTTACTAAATGGTTGTTGACTGACTGACTAACTTTTGTAAGAAGTAATATTTGAGCTGAGCTTTGAAGGAAACTAGGAATTCCATTTGTCAGGGAAAGAGTAGAGAATATATCTTTCTGTTTGTGTCCAGGCTGGACTTGACCTCTGAGGTCCTTTCCGGTTCCAAGGGTCCATGCATCTCTGCTGCTTTGGGACTGTATCATCCACACACCCCAGGGCCCAGGGCAGCTTCTACCTGATCTCAGCCTTGGCAGGGATACTTTCTCCCTGTCCTCCACCACGAGGTCCCAGCTCCCGAGCAGAGGGAGGGGAGCAGGTGGCAGAGCTTGTTGGAATTGCAGGTGTAGGCTGCCGCAAGGGATATCCGGGGGTCCAGACACATTTCCCCCTCATACATCCTGCCCCCCCTCCCTCAGTACCCTTGGAGTGGGCTGGTGGACGCGACTCTCACCACGAGGGAGCTGGCCCGCAGCTGCGGAGCAACGCAAACGGCAGCATGCATTCCAGCCGCGTGCAGGTGCCGGGGTGAGTAAACAGATCGGTGCTTCCTGCCTGCTGCCCCTAGCGACAGCGGACCCCCATGAGCACAATGCTCCCAGAGCTCTAGGGCACAGTCACTTCCCTGAATTGTCAGCCTCTGAACACCTGGCCTGGTCGGGAAGCACTCACGTCCCAGGAGGGCCACCCCCCCACCTCCAACTCAGCCAATTGGAATGCCAGAAAAGTGCGAGCCGACCCTATTGGCTTTGCCAGGCAGGAAGGGCACTGTCTTTAGGGGGCACCTGCTGCAGGTTCCAGACAAAACATTTACCTTCTACCAAGGGAGGCTGAGAAAAGGTTTGGGCTTTGGTTCAAATACACTAATGTGCCATGCGATCAACCAACAAGGACTTATTAAGTCGCGTACTATGTGTTAGACACTATTAGGCGATATGGATTAAAAAGTTGATGGATGATAGTGAAATTAACCTTCTTTCAAGGAGCATACATTCTATTGGTGAAGCAACCTGTACATTTATAAGAGTATAGGAGAAATAAAAAGACCCCCAAAAGAATCACAGATACAGAGGACATTCAAGTTTATCTAGTCTAACTGCCCTCATTTAATAGATTTTATAGAAACTGATGCAAAAGTGACTAGCCCAAGATCACACAAGATGGCAGAGAAGGGATTTGAATACAAATCTTTTGACTTAAAATCTGGTGTTCTTTTCACTGTTCAATGCTGTCTCTCAAACCTGTAGTGCCTTCTCAGGGCACCATTCCAGAAAATTTTGTCTGTCCAAAGGAAGTGCCCTCCTTTCTGTCCTGCACAAGGACTATTCTGCCCACACTGCTTTATCTTCTCTCTAGATAGGACAACTGCCTAACAGTCCTGGGTCAACTCCCTGGATGCCTTTTGGCAAGTCGTCTCTGGCCCTGATGCCTCCATTTCTTCACCCTTTTTATGAAGGTAAGGTGAGATCTGAAGATTATATGTTTAAGAAAGCTCTTTGCTGAGTATAAAGCACTATATGAATATAAGCCAATAGAATGTAACCTCCTTGAGGGTAGGAACTATTTCCAGTTTTATTCTGTATCCCCAGCTGCTAGCATGATGCCTTGCCCCTTGTAATGATAGAGAGATAGACATATATATGTGTACATATATATTCATAGACAAATAGATACATACATACCCAAACAGATACATAGATACACAGATAGACAGATGCATACACATATATAGATACATACTCACATAGAGAGATAAATGCATACATACATACATTCAAACAGAGACAAATATATAGACACATATATAAAATATAGATAGATATATAGATACATTCATAGACATACAAATATCCATACATAGATACATAGGCACATGATGCATATATAGACAGACATATACATACACACAGTACTTCATAGATATATAGACAAATACATATATGCATTCACAGACAGATACACATAAATACAGACTGTAAACAAATAGGTACATACTTAGATACATGTGTACAAACATGCATATATAGGTACAAACATAGATACATAGATGCAGATAGACAGACAGACAGATAGATAGATGATAGATAAATAGATAAATATATGACAGACAGATAGACACATAGCAAGATAGATAGGCAGGCAGTCAGAGAGTCAGGCAGAAAGAATGATAAAGCATTTCTCAAGTGCATAAGATGTACCAGATCCTGAGGATACAAGCATGTCTCTGCCCTCAAGGAACTTTATATTCTAATGGGAGAAGACAATTTACAAAGGGGGCGCTTGAAATGGAGGAGGGAGGGAGAGATAGGAAGTGTAGTGGAGACCTGGGACCTAACAAGATAAATTTCAGTGGTGGAGAGAGAGGTATGTCAGCCCCAGAGTGGACAGCATGATGAGAAGAGGGTTGGAAAAGAAATGTGTATTGAACTGAATTGAATTACGTACAAATGCAAGAAACCTGAACTTTTCAAATTTTTGCAAAGGAAAAAAAGGAGCCGGGGTGTGCCAATCCCAGAAATTCTTTGTAATAATGTGGCCCACTCACATGATAATAAGTATGATATGTCTGTGGGGCAGGGTGGTGGATAGGGCAGACCAGAGTTCAACTCTGTGCTCAGACATTCACTATCTGGATGACTCTGGGTAAGTGACTTTAATTTCTGCCTCAGTTTCCTCAACTGTAAAATGGAGTCAATGATAGAAGGATCAAATCAAATAATACTTGTAAAAGTGCTTAGGACAGTGCCTGGCACATATTAGATACTGCATAAATGCATATTCCTTTCTCCTTCCACCCATCTAGTAACTGTCTTTGAGATATGCTTCTCCACTCCGTCAGCAGGCCTGAAATTCTGCCTTTCGATATCAATTCCTTTGGATCTAGAGGATTTTCTAGTACTTATTCAAATACAGATACTCCTGAGAGATATCGAGCACCTTACGATCTCTCTCGTCCCTCAGCTTCCTTAGCCTTTGGTCCTACTTCTCTCACCCAGACTTAGTCACAGTTCTCTTTGCTCAGAAAATGGTCATTTGTTTAGTTTTCTTATTCTTTTTTTTATTCTCCTCTAGCAAACTGAATTCCTCCAGGACAGGGCCCATGTTTAATATATAATATGAGCATGTTTCCATGAAGATCAGGGATAGAATTGGTTCTGCTATGATAACATATATATGTATATAAAATTTACTATTAGTTTAGAACATTCAGTTCCTCAACTTTTTGAGTTCCAAATTTTCTGCCCCCATTTCTCCCCCCTCCCCACCCATGACAGCATGCAATCTGTTGTAGGTTCTACGCATATCATCACATTAAACACTAATTTTAAACATTACACCCATGACAGCATGCAATCTGATATAGGTTCTACATATACCTTCACATTAAACATTAATTTAAAAATTAAGTTGTAAAGAAAAATCGTAACCAATGGAATGAATAACAAGAAAGAAGAAACAAACCAAAAAAGAGAGAGCAAGTAGTTTGCTTCAATCTGCATTCAGACTATGTAATTCTTTCTCTGGATGTGGAAAGCCTTTTCCATATGATAAAATATTTTAACGAAAATTTGCAAAAAAACCAAATTCTTTGTCAGACTATAGATCCTGGTTAATACAACATGGTTGTGATTTTTTACAGATTTCTATATCTGAACAGTGCCTTGCCTTCAATAAATTGGTGGAATGAACAAATTAATCCAACATCAGCTAACATCTTGGGAGGGGGGTTACAAGGATTATTTTTCAATGAATAGAGGTTAGAAGAATAAAAGGCATATGAGGATAAGCTATATTATAGGTAGGAGGAATAAGGAGTCAGCCATCAGGACAAGGAGGCAGGAAGAGAGGTGTCAAAAATCTGTGTGGATACTCAGGCCTAGAGAAATTTAATGACTTGTCTGAGATCTCCCAGGTCACGAGTGTTAGAGTCAGTGAATTCAAGCTCTTTGACTACAAATCCAGTTCACTTTCTACCATGTTCTTGCAGCCTCAGAGATTTAGGGAGGTCTGTGTGGGGTGGGGGGAATGATAGCTATTTTCAAGCCTTGGAGGTGCTTATCTCTAGGAAGAGAGATTAGACTTGCATAAAGCACATGCACTGCCTATGTAAGATGTGTATACGGGCTAAATGTATGCAGCTCATGTGGAGGCGTTGCTGCATAGTTCATCCCTCTCCAAGGGAGATTTTGATTCCTGTCTGGAGGGCAACAAGAGAAGGTACCATGAGACTAGGCTATGGTTTTCTCTGAGAGAGAGGTATATCAAGGAAGAATTCACCATCCTAAATATTGCTGGTCTAGGGGAATTAATTTTTTAGGTTAAAGTCACTTTCCTAATCGCTGTCTCTTAAAGGGGAATGGGTAACCACAAGCTGCAAGCTTGACTCCTTCCCACCAAATGCTAGTTATGCAAAGAGTTTACATCACAAGTAGTAATAACAAATCAAATCCATTTATCCAAGCAGATAACAAATAGAAATCAGAGAAGTTGTACAGATTAGAACATATCAAAAAGTAGACAAAATGAATGAGCTTTTTAGATGGGAGGAAGCTGAGATCTTGCTCAACCAAGAGAGAAGAAGGCTGTGAACTCACCCAAGGGGAAGAGTCTGAGGCTCTGATTTCACTCTTCTCCCTCACCCTGTCTAGGAAAGTAAGCTAGAAGTCTTGGATATGTTGAGGAAAAAACTTTCTCCTACTATGTGCTTCCCAAATATTATCCTTTCTCCATGGATCTCTATCTAAAAGGAGTCTAAAACTGTGTGTGCCTCTGGAGAAAGAATGAAATATCCTTTCCTTTTCCAAAGCTCCTGAACCAATTCTGCCCACTCATTCAGGAAAGTATTGTTATGTTATCATTTTCCCAATCAATGAAAAAAGCAATGAAAATAAAAGTTGCAATTTGAAAAATGCGAAGGCTTCAGATTTGAAACCTAGATATACTCATTTTGCTTATTGTGCCAAGTCAGGGAAGGATTTTTATAAGTTGTGAAGAAGCACATTTCAGCTTGATGTTAGGAAAAACCTTCCTAACAACTGGAGCTACCCAAAAGTGAAGTGGTCTTTCTCAGGGTGTAGTGGGTTTCCCTTCTCTACAGGTCTTCAAGAAAAGGCTGGGTGGGGCAGAGCCAAGATGGTGGAGTGAAGGCAGGGATTTTCCTGAGCTCTCCTAAATCCCTCTCCAAACAACATTAAAATAATGCCTCAAAACAAATTTTGTAGTGGTAGAATCAGTAAAAGGACAGAGTGTAATAATTTGCCAGTCCAAGACAACTTAGAAAGTTAGCAGGAAAGGTCTTTCTCACTGTGGTGAGAGTGGAGTGTAGTCCAGCACAGACCACATCATTGTAGGCCAGCAGCAAGCCTTGGGAGCAGCTGAATCAGTGGTAGCAGCTTGCAAAACTTTCAGCCTACAGACAGCAAAGTGGTCAGAGGAGATTACAGGGCACCCTTTGCTGGCATTGGCACTGTTGTGTTGCCCATATGGGGTTCTAAATTGAAGTCCAGGGTGAGAAGGAGCACTAGCAAGAGCAGAGACCCTAGTCAAAGTTCCAGGGCACAAAAGAGTGCTTGTGATTGCTCACAGAGCAGAAGAACAGTGATCACAGCTCTCCTTAGATCAGTGGTTCTCCACCTTCCTAATGCCACGACCTTTTAATACTTGTATGTGGGCATATCTGCATGTGGGTGGACCTGCCTGCAGACAGATAGAGGAGCGGTGTCTCAATTCCTAAGACCATCAGAAATATGTTTTCTGATGGTCTTAGGCGACCCCTATGAAAGGGTTGTCCAACCCCTATGAAAGGGTTGTTTGACCCCCAAAGGGGTCGCAACCCACAGGTTGAGAACCTCTGCCTTAGATCATAACTCCTTGGAAGAATGGAAAAGTTACAGACCCCCCAGGGCTAGCTCTGAAAATAACAGCATGAAAAACTTGAAGCTTGCAACACTGTCCTTTCCACCCTGGGAGCAGAGACTAACTTTAATATAAAGCTAAAAGGCAAGAAATAGGCTGGAAAAATGAGCAAACAACAACAAAATAATCTGACCATAGAAAGTTGCTGTGGTGATAGGGAATGATAGGGTGATAGATCAAAACACAAACTCAGAAGAAGACAGCAATGTCAAAACAGCTATATGTAGATCCTTGGAGAAAAAATGTGAATTGATCTCAGGCCCAAAAAGAATTCCTGGTAGAGCTCAAAAAGGATTTTAAAAATCAAATAAGAGATGTGGAGGAAAAACTGGGGAAAAAATGACAGTGATGAAAGAAAATCATGAAAAAAATCAACAGTTTGGTAAAGGAGGTACAAAAAATATTATAGAAAATCATTCCTTAAAAAATAGAATAGACCAAATAGAAAAGAAGGTACAAAAGCTCACTGAAGAAAATAATTCCTTGAAAATTAGAATTGGGCAAGAGCAGGCTAATGACTCCAAGAAACAATAAAACAAAGTCAAAAGAATTTTTGAAAAATAGCAGATGTCATATATCTCATTGGAAAAATAATTGCCCTGGGAAATAGATCCAGGAGAGACAGTTCAAGAATTATTGCACTACCTGAAAGCCATGATAGAAAAAAAGAGCCTAGATATCATATTCCAAGAAATTATCAAGGAAAACTGCCCTGATATTCTATAATCAGAGATAAAATAGAATTGAAAGAATCCATTGACCACTTCCTAAAAGAGATCTCAAAATGAAAACTCCCAGGAATATTATAGCCAAATTCTGGAGCTCTCAAGTTAAGGAGAAATTATTGCAAGCAGCCAGAAAGAAAATTCAAATATCATGGAACCACAGTCAGGATAACACAAGATTTAGCAGCTTCTACAATAAAAGATCAGAGGGATTGGAATATGATATTCCAGAAAGCAAAGGAGCTAGTATTTCAACCAAGAATCACTTATCCAGCAAAACTGGGTATAATACTTCAGGGGAAAAATAGATAGTTTATTGAATAGAGGACTTTCAAGCATTCCTGATGAAAAGACCAAAGCTGATGGAAAATTTGACTTCCAAAAACAGGACTCAAGTAAAACACAAAAAAGTAAGTCAGAAAGAGAAATAACAAGGGTTTCAATAAGGTTAAACTATTTAAATTCCTACATGGGAAGATGATACATGTAACTAAGAACTTTATCATTATTAGGGCACTTATTAGTTATATAGTCATATAGTCTATACATTAGACAGAGAGCATGGGTATGAGTTGACTATGATAGGATGATATACAAAAAGCAAAATTAAGGAATGACAAAGAGGAAAGCACTGGGAGAAGGGAGAGGTAGAATGGGGTAAATTATCTCACACAAAAGAAGTACAAAAGAGCTTTTACAGTGGAGGGGAAGATGGGGAGAGGGTCAATGTTTGATCAAACCTTATTCTCATCAAAATTGACTCAAAGAGGGAATGATATAAACACTCATTTGGGAATAGAAATATATCTTACTCCTATGGGGAAGTAGAAAGGGAAGGGAATAAGAGAAGGGGGGTGGTGCTGATAGAAAGGAAGGTGGATTGGAGAAGGCCATGATCAGAAGTAAAAAACTTTGAGAAGGAACAGGGTAAAAGGAGAGAGGACAAACAGGGTGAGGGGGGATTAAAATGGAGGGGAATACACAGCAATTATAACAGTAGGTGTACATGGAATATCTTAGCTGTCAGATCTATAGCTAAGGGAAGAATTTGTGACCAAACAAGAGCATTATGGGATGTAAAAGGAATAATTTTGATTACATTAAATTAAAAAGGTTTTGCACAAACTTGAGTTCCAAATATTTCTCCCTTTCTTCCTTCCCTCCCCTCTTCCTAAAATGGTTAGCAATTTGATATAGGCTATATATATGCAATCATGTAAAACATATTTCCATATTAGTTATAGTTGTGAAAGAAGTAACCAACCAAAAGGAAAAAATATGAAAAAAATAAAGTGAAAATAGTATGTTTTGATCTGTATTCAGGCACCATCAGTTCTTCCTCTGAATGTGGATAGCGTTTTCCATCATAAGTCCTTAGTAACTGTCTTGGATCATCATATTGCTGAGAAGAACTAAGTCATTCATAGTTGGTCATCACACAGTGTTGCTGTTACTGGTACAATGTTCTCTGGGTTCTGCTCATTTTACTTTACATCAGTTCATATAAGCCCTTCTGGCTTTTTCTGAAATCCACTTGCTCATCATTTCTTATTAAATAATAGTATTCCATTACATTTGTATACCACAGCTCATTCAGCCATTCAATTTGGGCTGTCTTTCTGTAGCACAAAACCACCTCTTAAGACAGCATTGACTCTAAATTGCCATTTCCCAATTCTAATGAAAGGCAGAAGATGCAATTACAATAGCTAATGGAGTCCATTGAGCCAACGGGGGCAGTTTGTCCTTCTGTTCAATAAGCAATCAAAATAACTGAGTACTAATCATGTACAGGGTCAGTATTCCTAAGACTAAGAATATAGGTAATGCATTCTCCATCTACTTAGGACTTGTATGATTCATAGGTTTTGGGAGGCCTCCACAAAATGACATTTACTGGCAGTCTCTCCCTAGGCTGTAAGCTCATTTTAAGGCTATACAAAGGGTATTGACTTCATTAAAGTCTGGATTTTGTTGGGGTTTATGTGATGCTGTAGTTGGGAAATCTGAAGAACATAGGACCTGCCACAGGCTCAGGAATACCTAGTCACAGTCCTAATTTCATTTATACCAGCCATCTAAGATTGAGGCTAGGATTACTATCCCCATTACACAGGTAGGAAAACTGAGGCCCAGAGCTGCTGTTTTTTTTAAGGAACTTATCCCCAAGATTAGACAAGCAGTCCAGAACCAAACTGGGAGAAGAAAAGCCAGTTCTCAGTTCTTCCTGCAGGGGGCAGGGCCTCCTTTCTGGCTGAGTATAGTAGTAAGAGACCTAAGACCTCCACAAGTATATCCAACAAATTCTCTCCAAGCCCTCAAGTGTGGGAAGAATTTCTAGACAGGTAGCAGATAGACCCCTAGAGTTCCCGCCTTCTCCCCATTTCTCCAACATTGAAAGAAAACAAATATAAATGTAGGGGAGGTTCACACACCCTCTATCTCCCAACTTAGAACTGGAAGGAACCAATTAGACCTGAAACTGGAATCAAATCTGACCTCTGACGAATGAGGAAGCTGAAGGATGCAGAGAGAGAACACTTGACCATGGTCACACAGGTAGTAAGAAAGAGAGCATGGATTCAAACCTAGGTCATCTGACTCCAAATTCAGGTAATTCCCTGCTGCTCGTCCTCAGCCCCAGTGGACACTATGGCAGGAACAATGCTGGAAACCAAACATGGTAGCAATAATATTTCTGATATGAAGAAGAGATAATTTTTGAGGGTGGGGGAAACAAAAGGCATTGACACTTTCTTATATCTATTTTGCAATTATATAAAACTCTATAATCTCAAAATCAATTTATTCCTTGTGAAAATATTTAAAAATTGAAGAGACATATGGGCAAAAGAAAGTTAGGTCAACAATTCACAAAAAAAGCATCAAACCAATGGACATCTTTTTTAAATGAAAATCTTATTTTTAATTGATATTTTTTGTTTTAATGTCACCCTTACTTTCAAATATATTCCCCTTCTCCCTTCTACATAGTGAGCTATATACCTTGTAAGGGATGGGGATTAGATCTGTGATTTCACTAGTTAAAAGGAACTCTCAGGTGGAGAGACTCCTGCTACCAATTCAAGTCAGCACTTCCCTGTAACTTACAGTCTTAAACAGTTGCCCAAATAACTGAGAGGTTATCACAAATATATATTTTTTAAAAGTCACAAAAATGATACATTGTGGTCAAGTGGGATTTATGCCAGGAATGCAGGGTTGGTTCAATATAAGGAAAACTATTAACATAATAGATTGCATCAATAACAAAAGTTGTAAAAATCATGATTATATCAATAGATGCAGAAAAAGCTTTTGACAAAATACAACAATCATTCCTATTAAAAATACTTGAAAGCATGAGTATAAATGAATATGATAAAAAGCATCTACCTGAAACCATCAGCAAGCACTATCTATAATGATGATGAGCTAGAAACCTTCCCAATAAGATCAGAAGTGAAATAAGGATACCCACTATCACCGATATTATTCAATATTGTACTAGAAATGCCAGCAATAAAGAAAAAAACTGAATGAATAAGATGGGCAATTGCAAATGATGTGATGGTATAGTTGGAAAATCTTAGCGATTTGACTAAAAAGTTAATTGAAACATTAATTTTACCAGAGTATCAAGATATAAAATAAACCCACATAAATCATCAGCATTTTAAGCCCTGCAAGAAGATGTAGTAAGAGACATTTCATTTAAAATAACCATAGACAATATAAAATACCTAGGAGTATACCTGCCAGGGCAAATCCAGGAACTATATAAACATAATTATAAAACACTTTTTATACAAATAAAGTCAGATTCAAATAATTAAAGAAATATTAGTTGTTCATGGGTAGGCCAAGCCAATGTAGTTAAAATTCTACCTAAATTAATCTATTTATTCAGTGCCATGCCAATCAAATTAACAAAAATAGTATTTTATAGAGCTAGAAAAAAATAACAGAATTGATCTGGAAGAACAGAAAGTCAAGAATATCAACAGAATCAATGAAAAAAAGTGGAGGAAGGAAGGCGGCCTAGCTATGCCAGGTCTCAGACTGCATTAGAAGACAGTAATGATCAAAACGTCTGGTACGGATTCAGAAATAGAGGGCTGGATCAGGAGAACAGATTAGGTACACAGTACACTGTAGTAAGTGACCATGGTAATTTAGTGTTTGCTAAACCCAAAGATCCAAGCTTCTGGGGAAAAACTCATTCATTATTTGACAAAAACTACAGAAAACAGTATGGCAGAAACTAGTTGTAGACTACCATCTCATACTATATACCAAGATAAGGTCAAAATGTGTACACACTTTAGACACAAAGGGTGATACCATAAGCGAACTAGGAGAGCATGGAATAGTTTATCTGTCAGATTTATGGACCAAACAAGATACAGACAGCATTACAAAATATAAAATGGATAACTTTGATTATATAAAATTAAAAAGCTTTTGCACAAATAAAACCAATGCAACCAAAATTAGAAGGAAAACAGAAAACTGGGGGGAAATTTTACAGCAAGTATATCTGATAAAGGTCTCATTTCTCAAATATATAGAGAAATGAGTCAAATTTATAAGAATACAAGTCATTCCCCAATTGATTAATGGTCAAAGGCAGTTTTCAGAGAAAGAAATTAAAGCTATCTATAGTCATATGAAAATTGCTCTAAATCATTATCGATTAGAGAAATGCAAATTAAAACAACTCATACCCATAATATTGGTTAATATGATAAAAAAGGAAAACGTTAAATGTTGGAGGAGATGTAGGAAAACTGGGACCCTAATGCAGTTGTAAACTGCTCCAACCATTCTGGAGAGCAATTTGGAACTATGGCCAAAAGGTTATAAAACTGAGCATATTCTTTGATTCAGTGATACCACTGTTAGGTCTGTGTCCCAAAGAGAATAAGAAAAAAAGAGGAGGGAGGAGAACCTATTTGTACAAAAACATCCATAGCAGTTCTTTTTGTGGTGCATAAGAACTGGAAATTGAGGGGATGCCCATTGATTGGGGAATGGTTGAACAAGTTGGGGTATACAATTGTAATGGAATATTATTATGCTGTAAGAAATGACAAGTAGGATGATTTCAGAGAACCCTGGAAAGATTTCTATGAACTGATACAAAGTGAAGTGAGCAGAACCAGGAGAACATTGTACACAGCAACAGTAATATTTTACAGTAACAGCAATATTTTACAGTGAAGAACTGTGAATGACTTAGCAATTCTCAACAATACAATGATCCAAGACAATCCCAAAGGACTCATAATGAAAAATGATATCTGCCTCCAGAAAAAGAACTGATGCTGTCTGAATACAGACTGAAGTATACTATTTTCCCTTCCTTCCTTCATTCCTTCCTTCCTTCTTTCCTTCCTTCCATCCTTCTTTTCCTTCCTTCTTTTCTTCCTTCCTTTTTCACTTGAGTTTTCTTGCACAAAATGATTAATATGGAAATGTTTTACATGATTGCATATTTTTAACCTACTTCAGATTGATTACCATCTCTGGGAGAGAGGAGGTGAAGGAGGGAAGAACAGAATTTGGAACTCAAAACTTAAAAAAAAAAAGAATGTTAAAAATTGTGTTTACATGTAATTGGGGGAAATTTTGAAATAGCCATAGTCAATATAAAATTCCTGGGACTATACCTGCCAAGACAAACCCAGGAACTATATGAACATAATGTTAAAATAATTTTTATCCAAAAAGTCAGATGTAAATAATTGGAGAAATATTAATTGTTTGGGTGGGAGGCAAGCCAATATAATAAAAATGACAATTCTGCCTAAACTAATCTATTCATTCAGTGCCATCACAATTAAATTACCCAAAAATATTTTATTGAGCTAGAAAAAAATATTTAAAAATTCATCTGGAAGAACAAAAGGTCAAGAATATCAAAGGAATTAATGAAAAATATAAAGGAAGAAGGACTAACAGTACTGCATCTTAAACTGTATTATAAGATAGTAATTATCAAAGCCATTTGGTACTAAGAAATAAAATGGTGGATCAATGGAATAAAGTAGATATATAATATACAGTAGTAAATTATTATAGTAATCTTGTGTTTGAGAATTGTAAAAGTGTAAGTTTTGGGGATAATATTTGATAACAATTTTTGGGAAAACTTTAAAGCAGCTTGGGAAAAATTAGATATAGTCCTACTGGATTTACACCATTTACCAAGATTAGGTAAAAATGGATATATGACCTAGACATAAAGAGAAATATCACAAGAAAATTAGAAGACTATGGGACATATTGCTTATCAGATTTATGGATAGGAGAAGAATTTATGAATAAAGAGATTAAGACCATTGTGAGAACATGGATAATTTTCATTACATTAAATCTTCAAGTTTTTATACAAATAAACCCTATGTAGCCAAGATTAGAAGGAAAGCAGGTAATTGGGGCAGAAAATTTATAGACAGTTTCTTGGATAAAGGCCTCATATCTCAAATATATGAAAAATTTTGGAAAATTTATAAGAATATGGGTCATTCTGATTGATAAATTGTTAAATTGATAAATTTATCAATTTACCAATTGATAAATTGTTAAAGGATATGAACAGGCAGTTTTTGAAAGAAGAAATCAAAGCTATATATAGTCATATGAAAAAAAATGCTCTAAATCATTACTGTTTAGAGAAATAAAAATTGAAACATCTATCTGATTCCATCTCACACTTACCAGATTGGCTAAAATGATAGGAGGGGAAAATGACAAATGTTGGAGGAGATGTGGGAAAATTGGAACACTAATACACTGTTAGTGGAAATGTGAACTGATCCTACCATTTTGGAGAGCAATCTGGAATTATGCCCAAAGAGCTATAGAACTATGGACAGCCTTTGATACAGCAATACTACTATTAGGTCTGTTTCCCAAGATGATTAGGGGAAAAGGAAACAAACCAACACGTTCTAACGTATTTACAGCAGTTCTCTTTGTGTTGGCAAAGGACTGGAAATTGAGGGGATGCCCATCAATGGAAGAATGACTGATTAAGTTGTGGCATGTGATTGTGACAGAATACTACTGTGTTGTAAGAAATTTTGAGAGGTTGATTTTTAGAAAAATATGGAAATATTTGCATGAAATGGTGCTGAGTGAAACTAGCAGAACCAAGACAATGTTGTATATAGTAACAGCAATATTATTTGAAGAATTACTGTGAATTACTAAGCTATTCTGAGTAATAGGAATATTCAAGTCAACAAAGGAGTTATGAAGGTGCTATCCACCTCCAGAGAAATAACTGATATGTGGAAGTATGTGTTGTATGGTTTCATATATATGTATAATACACATGTATACATATATGTATATATGTGTATATGCATGTATATGTATGTGTGTATGAAATGCTGGCCTTCTCTAGTGTGGGATTGGGAGAGAGGGAGACAGCTTGGAATTCAAAATGTAATAAAATAATAAACAAAATTTAAAAAGATAAATAACTGAGAGGTGAAGTTATTTGCCCAGCATCACATGTCAGTGTGTCCCAGTTGGTTAATAAACATTTATCAAGTGCCTACTGTGTTCCTTCAGGCACTGTGCTAAGCCCTGGGGATACAAAGAAAGACAAAAGACAGTCCCTGCCCTCAAGGAGCTCATGGTCTAATGAAGGAAACAACATACAAATTGTTATGTACAAATAAGATGTATGCAGTATAAATTGAAGATAATCAATAGACGGAAGACACTAGAATTAAGGGTGGAAAGCTTCCTGAAGAAGGTGAGTTTTTAGCTGGGACTTGAAGGAAGCCAGGGACCAGAGATGAAAATGCAGAGCATTCCATGCATGGGGTGTCATGTATCAGAGGTGGAACTCAAACCCAGGTCTTGCTGACTTGAAACCGGTTCTAGCCACTGCGCTGGACTACCTCTAACACATCTCTTATAGCAGAGTTTAAAATGAACAACGGGGATGCTAGGTGGCTCAGTGAATAGAGCACCAGCCCTGGAGTCAGGAAGACCTGAGTTCGAATTCTACCTCAGACACTTGACACTTATTAGCTATGTGACTTTGGGCAAGGCACTTAACCCTAATTGTCTTGCCTTCACTCCTACCAAAAAAAAAAAAAGTCTATGGCTATACCACCCTGAACGTGCCTGATTTCGTCTGATCTTGGTAGCTAAGCAGGGTCGGACCTGGTTAGTACTTGGATGGGACACCACCTGGGAGTACCAGGTGCTGTTCAAGAGTAGATATGCTTGGGAAAGTCTATGTTTACATATGTGTGTGTACGTATATATCCATAGCTATAGAGAAACGTCTAAACTTTATTGTAGCCTTGGGGAGAAGGGTGGGGGGGCGGAAAAGAGACCAAAGTAAAAAAGTGCACGCTAGCGAACAAAAGAAAAGGAAGCAAAGAAAAGATGGACAATTCTCAACACAATGATGTTATTTATCATACAAGTTTTCTTGAAATGAAAATTTATTGTTACATATTTTGAATCCTCTCTTATGTTCTTGCTATACATACAACATGCTTTTTTTCCCCTTTCTTTGTATTTAAGTTTCAGTATTTAAGTTTATGATATGTTTTTGTTTCTTTTCTCTATTCTGTATTTGTGTTCTGGCCCTTGAGTCTAAAATAAATTTTTTTAAAAAATGAACAACAAAAAGGCATTTCATCAAAGCTAAGCAATACATTGATGTTATCTGACAATGAATGCAGTATTTCATACTCCTAGTCCCACCCTTTGTAAAGAAGAGAGGAAGGTTTATTTTCTGAACTCTTTTCTGTGGCCCGAGCCTGATTATTAAAATTGCACAATGTTTAGTTAATTTTTTTTCTTTCCCAACTATAATCTTAAAATAACAATGATATAGTAAAAGGGGTGATCAACAATCTAGACACACCCTCTCCTTCAAAGGACCAAATTTTAGTCAGCTGGTCTCCCCCCATTGATGGGAGTTCAGCATCTGTGGAATGTGGTTTGTAGGGATCTCCGTCTGCTCCTTAGGAACCCCTTCAAAGACAATGAAAATGAAAAACACACCTGTTCTGAAACATTTGTTAGAGACAAGGCTCTTCCTGGGGAGATACAGTCAGTCTGCTAAGGTCCATAAATGACGTGACTAACAGCATTGTTTTTTATGTAAGTGAACACACTAACAAGATATGCAGGTACAGCTGCTGAGTTGTGGGGGAAGAGGAAGGAAGTAGGGTTATTTCGTCAGCATGGGGAACACTTGTACCAGAGGCAGAACACTCAGCCAGTCTATGACCTAAGAGTTCAAACCCAAGGAGTTTCTTGAAGCATAGGGAGGTTAAGTGACTTGAGAGTGAGCACACATTAAGACGTTAAGTGTCAGAGGAGGTTATCGGAGCCCAAGCTCTATCCACTAGAATCAGGGGTGGGGAACCTGTGACCTCGAGGCCACATGTGGCCCTCTAGGCCCTCAAGTGTGGCCCTTTAACTGAATCCAAACTTCACAGAACAAATCCTTCAAGACCACATATGATCCTCTAGGTCCTCAAGCATGGCCCTTTGATGTCAAAGGGTAGTACTTGAGGACCTAGAGGGCCACACATGGCCTTGAGCCCACAGATTCCCCACCCCTGCATCTTCTTCAACAACACACTGCTTTCTATTCATCTGTAACTGTAAATGACTAATGTTAAACGTGGGCAGCTAGGTATCTTAGTGGATAGAATTCTAGGCTTGGAATAAGGAAGTCTCAACTTCCTTATTCCTGAGTTCAAATCTGGCTTCAGACACTTATTAGGAGTGTGAACCTGGGTAAGCCACTTAACCCTATTTGCCTCAGTTTCCTCAACTATGAAATGAGCTGGAGAAGGAAATGGCAAACTACTCTAGTATTGTTGCCCAGAAAATCCCAAAGGGGGTCATGAACTTTAGGACATGACTACAAAACGAATGAACAAAAATATTAAATGTGGGCTTTTAAAAATTTTTGTTTACCCAAATCAAAAACAAACCTGGGGCTTCTAGAAGAGTTGAAGTCCAACATGAATCAGCAAGGACACACGTGACAGTCAAAGATTTCATGCTATGAAGTATAGTGACAGGATCAGGGAGGTAAGCAATTGTCCTGTACTGTGTGGCTTCATTCACCAGGAGAATGATGTCATATGGGTATCTCATTTAAGGAAGGACAATGACAAACCAAAGCACCTTCAGGGTGGGTGGGTGAGTGAGGGGATTGGAAAATGGCTTACTACTACTAGCCTCATTTGTTAAGGATGTTGCTGAAGGGATTCATGCTTCAGTGAAAGGGTTTAGATTAGAAGATCTCTAAATTCTTTTCTAGCTCTGGGATTCTATGATTCTAAGATTTTTTGGTTTTAGGGTTGTTGTTTTTTTGCTTTTTGGAGGGGGGAAGGCAGGGCAATTAAACTGGGGTTAAGTGACTTGCCCAAGGTCATATGGCAAGTTTTTGTGTTAAGTGTCTGAGGCCAAATTTGAACTCAGGTCCTCCTGACTCCAGGGCTGGTTCTCCATTCACTGTGCCACCTAGCTGCCTCTGATTCTAAGTTTCTAAGCATTCTAAGATTCTGAGTAGAGTAGGCACTCAGAAAGCAAATGGAATCATACTGTGGAAGACTCAGAATTAGGAAAAGGGCAAAAATCTTCAAGAAACCAAAGATACCAGTCTCATCCCTGTCATTGTCTGACAGTGTGACCTTGTTATTGTTGTTGCTGTTCAGTCATTTTTCAGTTGTGTCCAGTGCCTCATGACCCCATCAGGGGTTTTCTTGGCAAAGATACTGGAGGAGTTTGCCATTTCCTTCTCCAGCTCATTTTACAGATGAGGAAACTGAGGCAAGCAGGTTGAAGTGACTCAGCTAAGGTCACACAACTAGTAAGTGTCTGAAACCAAATTTGAACTCAGGTCTGCCTGACTCCAGGCCCGGCTCTATCCACTGTGCCACCTAGCCACCCCAGTGTGACGTTAGGCA
This sequence comes from Pseudochirops cupreus, assembly GCA_028627135.1. Classification (NCBI taxonomy): domain Eukaryota; kingdom Metazoa; phylum Chordata; class Mammalia; order Diprotodontia; family Pseudocheiridae; genus Pseudochirops; species Pseudochirops cupreus. Next base: position 437,454,327 of record CM053582.1, read on the forward strand.
AGGCATAATCACAGATCTTTGAAATGAGAGGATCCTTGAAAAATCACTTCTTCAGCTACAACATTCTGTTGTTCTAAGACACGTTGTAGTGCTGTCAGGAGGAGTGGATTCAACTCTAGAGGGAACCACATGCAGTCTGGGGAGTTGGTCTCATAAGTGTGTGATTGTCCTAGGACCCAAGTTGTCCTGGTTTCCTGACAAGCCGATCGAAATGTATTGAGTTCCTCTACACCCAAGAACTATTAGGCATTATAGGGGATATGGAAGATGGCAGACATGATGCATTTCTTGAAGGGACTTCTCATTCATTTTCTTTTTTTTCTTCTCTAAATCCATTCTAATTTCCCAGGGAATTGTCCACTTTTCCAACATTTTCTAAGGCAGTGAGGTACTGCAGTGGATAGAGTGTTGGACTTGGATTCATGAGGAGCCAAGTTCAAATCCGTCCTCAGACACTTATTAGCTATGTGACTCTGGGCAAGGCACATAGCCTATTTCAGCCTCACTTTCCTTATCTGTAAAATGGAGATAATATTAGCATTTACCTCACAGGATTGTTGTGAGGATCAAATGAGTTAACATATGTAAACAGCTTTGCAAAGCTTAACAGCATATAAATGCTGCTATTAAACATTCTGTCTTTTACATCCCTAGAAATTTCCTAGAGTAGGGATTCTTCACCCTTTGACAGTCTAAAGCCCTTCTCAGAATAATTTTTTCAAACGCATAAAATAAAATGTATAATATTACAAAGGGAACAAATTATATCAGAATATATTTATCAAAATATTTTTTAAGTTCACAGATATGAGTTAAGAACTTCTGCTAAATGACTGCACATGTATAACCTATATCAAATTGCTTACCTTCTTAAATTAGGGGGGAAGAGAGGGAGGGGAAGGAGAGAATTTTGAACTCAAAATTTAAAAAAAAGACCTATGTTCAAATTGTTTTTACATGTAATTGGGGAAAAAATAAAATAGTGAATATATTTTATATGTTATATAATAAATATATATTATATATTATAAATAAATATATTTTTAAAAGGGAAAAAAAAGAATTCCCGCTGAAGAATAGATAGTGATCTGTCTAAATGGTTCAGTTGTTCACCTGCCTGAAGGCAGGAGGCTGGACCAGATGCTTATTAATGCTCCTTCAAAAGGACAAATCACTAGTAAAAAAGCAGCTAATTCTATCCCACACTAATTAGTCCCGGTCGATGCTGCTTCAGGTCATGAAACCATCTTTTTCTCTGCATCTGATCTCAGGGTTCAAAAATGCAAAACAATGTTACTGACTCATCCCAGGCCACGATTGTATGGAACAGCAGCCCCTGCCCCCCTTCCCCTCCTGGGCAGGCGGCGTTCCAGAGACTGACATTAGAAGGAGATGCAGAAATCAGCAAGGATCATGAAGCTTCAGGTTGCTCTAGTTACGAGATGTTTAGTCTATACAGTCTTTCATCTCTCATCACAGTTCATAACAAACCACTCTAACTGCTAAGGGGAGTTGATGGGACTTCAGACTCAGAGGTGAGCTGATGTTCAGCAATTGTACTTCCTGCCTGAATCACTTAAGCTAAGATTTGGGCTTCTTCATCTATACATGGTGATTTTAAGCTTCTTAAAGCAAAGATCTGTTTCTTGAAGTAGATTGGGCAAATCCCCATATTATTTGGTGGAGCCACAGCTTAGTGGTAACAACACTGAATGTGACCTTGGCCAAGTCACTTGAACTCTATATAATTGCTCTATGAGCCTTAATTTTCTTCTCCGTAAAATGGTGATAATACTTGCACTATCTACTCCAGCAAGGTTATGAGAGAAGTATTGTATCAGCCTTTGTAATGTAACCACAGTTCCTTTCATTTTTGAAGGGGTAGAAATTGGAGGAGGGGGAAATGGAAGATCTATGATTTCATTGGTTTAAGAAATTTCCAGTATAGAACTCTCTCCACTAATACGTCTTGGCAGCTTGTTTGTAACTTAAGAGTCTTAGAAAATTGCTGGGGGGCAGTAAGGGGTTAAGTGACTTTTTCATAGGTCAAAAAGCTAGTCACCATTTTTCAGTGTGGAAATTCTCTTCGCTGATAAATATTGGCAACTCGTTTAATTTATAACTTTAGAGATTGCCCAGGGAACAGAGAGGCTAAATAAATAACATGACTGTAGTCACACATCTAAAATTGTCAGAGGCAGGATTTGAACCCAGTCTTGATTCTAGGACTCTGTCTACTGTGATATGCTGTCTTTCACATATGGACCATTGTTAAGTGTTTGTAGAAATGAAAGGCAAGCTATATTTGTTTTTGGAAAAGAAGGCCCCTTTTGAGTCTTGGAGATGTGTTAAAAATAGGAATGGCTTTTTCCTCTTCCTCATTCCCCTCACCTATGCAAATTCCTAGGCAAAGGCCCAGATGCTCACAGGAGAAGTCCAATCTTGTACACGTCCTAAATGCCCTATATGTGCAAGACATCATGCTAGGTGCTGGAAAATCTAAAGTGGGATGAGGGGTAAGGTATGGACCCTGCCTTCAAACAGCTTATACTTTAGGTTGGTAAATACAGTGTAACATAATAAATGTAGTTGGGGGGGTTGATTAGGGGACGCCGATCAATTAACTTCACCATAGCCTACCTGATGAGATTATAGGACCTAAGGGAAATGTTATAAGTCAACAAGGATTTATTAAATGCATACTATATTCTTGGCACTGTGCTAAAACTGATGTACTAACACCTTAAGGAATTAAAGGAAGTGTAAAGAAATATTTATACCTCATTGCTCTTTAGGAGGTATAAATTTGTATTTATAAATATATAAAAATTCCAACAATGTGATAGAATTATATATTTATAAATATATAAAAATTCCAACAATGTGCTACCTATTGGCTGAGTGAAGAATGTAAAGAAGATTGTAATTATTGAACAAACAGTATGAGGGCATCTTCATTGATTATTGCAAAGTCTTTGACTCAAATCCTCACTCATGGCTTGTTCATGTATGGAAAACATGGAAAAAAGATCCAGGTATAGTGAGAATTCTTAAGTATATGGTATCCACATAGAAAGATGTTCCCTATTTAAAACACGCCACCACTACAATAAGATCAAGAACAATTGACATAAAATGTGGTATTTTTCAGCTAGGTGTTGCAGTAGAAAGAGGAGTGGGTTGGGAATCAGGAAGACTCATCTTTATAAGTTCAAATCCAGCCTCAGATACTAGCAAGTCAATCCTGTTTGCCTCAGTCTCCTCAAGTGTAAGATGAACTGGAAAAGGAGATGGCAAACCACTCCAGTATCTTTGCCAAGAAAACCACAAATGGGGTCACAAAGAGTTGGACGTGACTGAATAAACAACAATGTAGTATTTTCCAGGAAGACAGGGGTTAAGCCCTTTGTTTCTTCCAAGTCTTTAATATATCATCATTTTTCCCAAATAGAACTAAGTATGGTTCCTAAATTTAAGAGGGAGTCCAATCAAAACATCTTATATATATATATATATATATATATATATATATATATACTCGATGTATATTGATGACGTCAACTAGGGTTCCACCAACACACATTAAGTGGCCCCTTTATCAATTAATCAGTTAATAAATATTTATTAAGTATCTAACAGGTATTAGATACTATGCTAGATATGAGAATACAAAGACTAAAATAAAATAAAATGAACACTGCTCTCAAGGAGTTCACACTCTTTTGGGAGAGGCAATGTGGAAATACATAAATAAGATGACTAAGAATGGGTTGTACACAACAGAATCAAATCAGAAGGAAAAATAGATCTGGGGGAAAGACTATAAACATAATTCTGGATGTGCTAAATTTATGGAATCTTTCTCCAATGATATGAAAATGTCATTTAGCCTCAGTAAATGTCAAATTCTACAATGTATATAGAGGAAAGATATAGACTGAAGTCTTCAAGCTTGAATCTGGAGGTCACATTAAAGCAAATGTGTAAAGGTGAAACCTACAGATATTTTTGTCTTCTCTGGGCAAGACACAAAAACCAAGAGAAGGTTGTGGATGAATATATGTGTTAAGAGACTTCCTAGCATCCTGAAATCAAAGCTGAATAGGAAGAATATGTTTATGTTAATTAACAGCAATGAATTATTTGTTTTAATGTATACCTTTAGGGCTATAAAATGGGAACAGATTTTGAGAGTGTTGCTACAAAAACCTGCACAGAGCTAATGAAAACACAAGAGTTTATCACTGTTAATTCAATCACAGAAAGATCCACACTTCCTCACCAAAAAGGAAGAAAGAGATTTCTAGGCATTCTGAGAGCCCATGACAAACAAATCAAAAACCTGTAGAAATACTTTTGAGAGAAGTACATATCATTTCACCAGGCAATAGTAAAGGTTGACAACAGTGGAATTGCTGAATGTAACCAAAAGTAGTTTCTTTCTGGGTGGTGTATATGAAATGGCTAACATCCAAGAATGGAATTAGAAGGGCCCCCATAGAATATATCCACATGAACTAAGTCAACAACATGTCAATAAAAAAGTGAACAAAATGTCTTAGTCATGCATATTTGTTTGTAGAAAGAGGGATTATAATGGCAATTTAAAAGTAGGCCATTGTTATCAGAAGTTTAAAAAGGGTTTTCTTTAAGGAGCCTGGATTTGGCAATTATGTAGAAAAGCAGATTATTCATGCAAAGCTATAGAATCTGTCCAACATGTTAATTACTTCAGGTGCCAAATTTAAAAAAATATAGAATGCCTAGCAAAACATGATTTGGTGGATACAATTAGAAAGAAACCTTTCATAGACTGGCAGATGACAAGTACTGATATTACAAATATAGACCTTAAAATATCCTTGAGAATTACACCAATAAGCTGTCCTGGATCTGAACCATTATTACAAACCCATCTTTTCCCCACAATTCCCTGCACTTAATATTGATCTATAAAAACTTAGTAACAAACTTCTTGGTGGATGTTACACCACATACTCAGTTTCCAAGTTTTATGATCAATAAGCATTTATTAAACACTTACTATATGCTAAGCTAATTGGAATATTGGATAGAGTACAGGACCTCAAGTCAGTATCTTTGACAAGAAAACACCACAAAGAGTCAGACACAACTGGACAACAACAGCTTTTCTGGGACAGTTAGGTGGCCGCCATAGTGCACAGAGCACTGGGCCTTTAGTCAGTCATCTTCCTGAGTTCAAATCCGACCTCAGACTCTTACTAGCTGTGTGACCCTGGGCAAGTCACTTAACCCTGATTGCCTCAGTTTCCTCTTCTGTAAAATGAATCGGAGAAGGAAATGGCAAAGCACTGCGGTATATTTGCCAAGAAATCCCCAAATGGGGTCACAAAGAGTTGGACAAGACTGAAAACAGCTGAACAACAACAACCACAAAAATGCGCTCACACAAATATAAGCAGAAAGACAGTCTCCCCCCTAAAGGAACTTCTGTTCTTCTCATGGAAGAAGACAGCTCACAGAGGGAAACCAAAGGGGAGCGAGCAGATACTGGAAGCTGGTGTGGGGGCCATGGCGGAGAACATCTGGAGAACAGCCTGGAGAGGAATAAAGATGTATTGCTGGTCTAGGCGTCCTCCTTAACGGAGGTTCTGAGAGGAGTCATTCGGCCAGAAGGAGGGTCCCCGGGGGCAGAAGATTGGAGGAGACCTGAGTCCAAAGGCTGACGGGACCTTTCAGGAGAAAGAGATTCCTGGGGCATGATGGGGAAATCTAGAGGAGTGCAAAGACCCTGCGAGAGGCATAGTGCAAATATCAATGGGCCTTTTATAGGTAAGGAAGCTGAGGTTCAAGAGGGGGTGACTTGCTTATCATGCAGTTACAAGCAGAACCAGGAGTGGAGACCAGGTTTTCTAACTCCAATATGGAATAGTATATGATAAGAGTCAAATGAATAGGACCAACACTAAGTAACACTATTGTTGAAACAAAAGAAAGCTTGTGCAGTCAAGCAAAGTTTCACATAAGAAATGTCATTCAACCTTGGCTTTGGGAAAGTTGCTTAATCTTTCTGGGCATATGAGGTGATTAGACAGGATAGACTCCCAGTTTTCTTCTAGATCTTTATCTGTGATCATATAAAAGGTGGGTAGATCTTAGATAAGTAAGGAGGAGAAGGCATTCCAGGTAGGGTAGAATGCTTGGGTAGAGACAAGGGAGGTGAGAAAGGTTACAATAATTTGGGAAGGTGAATGGACTAGTTTTGCTGGAATAGATGATATAGCTAGTTGTCAGGGAAATGGGGCAACTGCTTTCTCTCTTTGTAGGTAGCTTTTGGGTGGCAGGAAGGAGAGCCCACCTACCCTTTGCAGAGTACATAAGAAAAATCAAATGGAGTTTTCCCCTAGGAAAGTTTGCCAGGATCAGAGAGACAATTTACCTCCAAGTTCCCAAAGCTCCCACTACCATACGGAGAGAGAGAAAAAGAGGGAGAGAGAGAGAGATAGAGAGAGAGAGAGAGAGAGAGAGAGAGAGAGAGAGAGAGAGGGAGAGAGAGAGAGAGAGAGAGAGAAAACTCCACAGCTTTCAGGGTGCTTCTTTGTCCATCTGAGAGGCCATCAAGGTAGAACCATTTGGACAGGCAGAGTTGGACCTTCACATGTGCCTTTAGGGCACTCCAACCCCTTATGGAGGTCTTGTCAATCTATAGATCCTGTGTCTGGTCTAATATATATTTATTTGTGTGTGTCTGTGTGTGTGCATATGTGTGTGTGTAGAGACAGACAGAGAGAGAGAGATAGAGACAGAGACGGAGGGAGAGACAGAGAGAGACGAGACAGAAAGAGAGACAGAGACAGAGAGAGACAGAAAGAAATAGACAGAGACAAAGACAGAGAGACAGAAGGAGACAGAGACAGAGAGAGGAGCAGAGACAGAGACAGAGACAGTTAGTTTAGCTCATTCTCCCATCCCCTTCTTGCCTTCCCTAACAGAACTCTCTTTAGTTGGTCTTTTTTCATCTCTATGGCTTTCCCAGAAAGGAAGGAGAGAGGGGGAACAAGTGATGACTGGTAATGAAGAGCCATCCAGCCAATAGAGGGGACAGCCTCAAGCTATCTGCCTGTTTCTCCGATTAGCAGGATGGTGGTGGGGTGAACTGTAAGGGGGGCTGTGCTGGGTAGTCACAGCCGATTAGTTACAAATATAGTTTCCTCCTCTAATGTATCAGTTACACAGCAGAGAGAATGGGATGATTGTTCTGAGGAAAAGGAACCTTTCCCTGCTCTCTTCTCTCACCCCCTCCCTCTTCTACTCACAGCAGCTTAGACAGAGATGCAACAGGGAAGGAGAGATGGGGGTGGGGGAATCAGGTTGGGTGAAGGAAAAAAAATACAGGACAGAATGGAAAGACAGAGGAAGGACCAGAGGAAAAGAGAAATTTTGAAGAAAAAGAGACTGTGGAAGGTCAGATGTGGGTGGAGAGCCTGTACTGGGACTATAAGGGGGCAATGGGGAGAGGGGAGAACTCAGACAAAAGGAGGTGTGAGATGAGAGGGGAAATGAGAGGGAGCAAAGACGCTGGTTTAGGGGGACGGGATGGGGGAGGGGAAGATATGTACCAACAGCCCCAATTCCTTGACGACAAGGCCTTCCAGATGGCCCACAGCTGGGCTGGGATTGCCAGGCTATCGGGTAGCAGAAGCACAGCAGGTGCTGGGCCTGAGTACTTCATAAGCCCTGTGGGTACCTTGCTGACCCAAGTCACTCCCTTCCCTCACTGCAGCCATAACCAGCTTCTCCCAGCCTGCCCTTTACCACTCTGGGCCTGAAAAAAAGGACACATAACTCAGAATACTTGAGTTTGGGGATTAGGTTGGGCCATTTCAGAAGGTCAGGGCAAGAAAAGGACCTTGCTGGTCATTTCATCCAACCCCTCATTTTACAAATGTGGAGTGTAAGTCTCAGAAAAGTGACTCAAAAATCCAGGTCTTCTAATTCCATGGCAGGCTTCCTCCCCAGTGGGGAGGCAGGAAAAGTCAGGGGTTTAGAAAAAAAGGTAGGGCCTCTGGTTGGTATCAACACTCCCGGGTTGTTTGGTGGAGGTCATTGAACCCTGAGGGAGCAGGGAGAGAATACTGGGCATGGGATTCAGGTCTTAGTCCAAAGAGTGGACCTGTTAGGAATCCCAGCTCAGCAGGCGCTGTTCACAGCAGGGCCCTCTCTCATAGGAAACAGAGGGAAGGGGAGGCCAGTGCTCCAGCAATGACTTCCTAATCACCGGGAGCTGCTCTTTAACTTCCACAGGGCCACGAGGCCTGTAAATAGGCCTCTCATCCAGCATATGGAGGGGCTTCCCTTCCCCCATCCCAACCGACACACAAGAGCCTTTATTCTCCTTTACCACCTTCTGCATTTTTAGGAACCTCATGGAGGTAATTCTTAGAGAAGTCGGAGTTGGTAAGATCTGTTTACACTGACCATACTTGAGTGTTTATCTTGTCTCAACCATAGAACATAAACTCATATTTCTCCATTTGTTCTTTAATCACAGAATAAATATTTGCTAAGTATATCCTGTGTTCAATGTATATGAAGTGCTGAGGATACAGAACTAAATAAAATATTGTTTCTGTCTCTCAAGAAGCCTACAATCTAATAGGAGAGATGAACTATGCACAAATTAACTATAACATGTTATATGTATTAAAGAAAGGCAAGAATAATGAGGTTTTGGGTTCAGCTAGGTGGTGCAGTGAACAGAGCACTGGCCCTGGAGTCAGAAGGACCTGAGTTCAAATTTGACCTCAGACACTTGACACTAGCTGTATGACCTTGGGCAAGTCACTTAATCCCATTGCCTCGCCTCCCCCATAAAAAAAAAGAAAGAATAGTGAGGTTTCCTAGGAAAGAAAGAATACTTTTGCCTGGAGGAATCATGGAAGACCCCATGGAAGAAGGATAGGAGGGTTACAATTTTCGGAAATAAAAGGACATCTCAGGCAGAGGAAAGAGGCATGGTCAAAGGCATATAAGTAGGAAAATACAGTGAGTAGTCCAGTTTGACTAGAACGTGGAATAAGTGAGGAAGATAAAGAATGTGGAATAAGACTGAGTAGGGAAATGAGAGCAGAAGGTTCAGGGATAGGGTACTTTGTGACTAAAGCTACGAATTGGGAGGGGGCCATCGCTAGTCATCCTTACCTACAGCTTGCCCTTGGACTTCAATGACTGAAGGAGAGAGTGAGACTGATGACTTTGCACAGTCTTGTTTCACTTAAGTCCAGTCTACTTACAAATCAAGCCGTCACCCTTCCAATGTCATCGGTCCTTCTCAAGAGCAAAGGACAAACAACAACAGGACGAATTAGGAAGATGGAAAGTAAAGGATGGACTGACTGGAGATGGAGAAACCTATTAGGAAGCTAATTAATATCGTCCAAAGAGGGTAATAATGAGGTCCTGTTACTGGCATAATGGCCAAGGAAAGGGAAAGTGGAACAGACAAGAGAGATCCCAATATCCTTCGTATCTATCAAGCATTCAAACAAATATCCATCCAGGTCATCATTCGTGTGTCTGCCCTACATTACACCCTCTAAGGGACACTAGTCAAGCATGAGATGCTTCCTGTCCTCAGGGAGTTTGTAGCCTAGCTGGAGAGAGAAGATGAATAGGAAGTAGGAAATGCAGCAGCATGGAATGAAATACTAAATTGAGTAGGGCTACATCAACACAGGAGCCATCTTTGTTCTGCAAGTCTTCCATGGAACTGTGCTCTGCATAAACTGGATATTCAGTAAATGCTGCTGCCTGGCTACACTGAGGCAAGAATCATGACATGGTCCAGTCTATGTTTGCAAAATCCTTCCTGGCTCTCTTGCTGCTCCCTGCACAGGAATCTTTTGAGCCTATGACTTTTTGCCAGCTGCCTGGAATGCTCTACCTCCTCATCCCCACCTCTTGGTTCAGACCCTGCCTCCTGCAAAGCGCCTTTCTAGACACGCCCTTTAAATAGTGCCTTTGGTCTGTGTAACTCTGCATTTACCTTTTATCTTTTGTTTGCGCATAGATATTTCTGTGCCATCTCTCCTGTTAGACTGTGATCTCCTTGAGGTTTGGGAGTTTTGTCTTTTGTTGTGTGTGTATCCTCAGTGCCTACCTGGTATATAATAAGTGCTTAGTTAATGCTTATTACTTGTTTCCTGATAATTCTTTGAGAAAAATAGTAAAAAATATTATTATGCCCATTTTGTAGATAAAGAGAGACTCAGAGAAACTGAGTGATTTGCCTAAAGTCATGCAGCCAACAGGTGTTAGAACCAGGATTCAAGCCCAGGTCTCGACTCCAGGGGTGATACTCTTTCCACTTCAAGAAGTTATTCTTTCCATGATTAGTGGAGGCAAGACTGCCATCTCTGGGCCAAAATAATGACTCGTTCCTACTATCCTTAAGCTTCTTAGTCTACCATCTTCTCCTGCCCAAACCTAATTATGGGGTGTGAAGAGGGCTGGAAAAGATGCTGTGTTTGAAGGGACAAGGGTCAGGCTAGGGCAAAGGTCCAGGACATGGCATCCCCAAGCTTACCCCCTGGTACATACCTACTTCCACCACTAGTGGCCATACCTTTGGAATAACACTGGTGTCTAGTACATGTTAGTCTTTAAGAAAATTAATATGGTTGCTCTACTTAGGCAAAGGGAGGTGAAACTATGAGGGGGGAAATAAGGAGGACCTAATAACAGAGGACATTTGTTCTGGTTCAACTTCCAACCTCCACAACCCAGGAAACCAGGTACTGAGGGGTGGTCTCGACAGAGTGGGAGACTGAGGCACAGATCAAGAGAACTGTGGGCCTTCAGCAGCCCTGGAGTAATTCAGTAAGGGAATGAGCATATTGTGCCTTCACCCTGCACACAGAAATGCACACATACCCGTATTCACCCTGGCCCTGGCCTCCAGGAGTCTATCTAACCAACTCCTAAAAGCCCAGCATGTCAGAACTTGTTGGAATTTCTCTCTCTAAATGAAAACTCTCTTGGTCATTGGCCTAGCTCAGCTCTGCATACTCATGGGTACATGCTCCTCTCCTCCCCCACTCTGGGTTCAGGGACTAGGATGTGGAGTGCCTTTGGAAGCCACAGGGTGGGTGGGCAGGAAAGCAGGACTCAGAGGTCACCAGGGTTAGGGTTAGGTCTGGCCCTGCCTGTCCTTCTCCCCACAGGAATGTACGCCTGCAGAAGCTCTATTCCAGGGCCCTCCCCCATCCCCAGTCCAACCCTCTGACCTAGAGCCCACCAACACGTTTGGTGGAAGATGACATGAGGGAATTGGGGAGAGGAGAGGACGGGGCAGAGGTGGGTCAGGGTAGCTGTGAAATGATCCCAGGACAGCTGGAGTGCACATAGGCATACGCATGCACACACACACACACACACACACATACACACACACACACACACACACACACACACACCAACTGTTCTGGGGTTGTGTACACACACACTTCTCTGCAGAGCATTCATGCATAGATACACATACACACCAGATTCTGCATAACTTTCCCATGTATACAAACAGACACATACACACATGTTCACACTGATCTTGAGGATAGAGCAGCATCCCCTACATGCACGCGCCAGAGGATTTCCTTCTGTGGATGAGGAGGAAATGCCTCATTAGGACTGCTCACCACCCAGTGTTGTCCCAGGCAGGAAGGGGTGGGGAGACAACCCATTTCCGAAGGAGGAAAATAGATTCCTGACTCCCAGGCCAGGTGCTCTGAGGTGTGTTTCTGGCCACCCTGAGCAGAGCTAGACTGGGTATTCTTCATAGAACTTGTCTCCTATCTTCTCATTCTTCTTTAGAATTCTGAACACTTTACAGGGATGAAGATTTTACACAGATGGGAGAGCTAAGGCCAGGGGAGAAGGACATAATGTAGACTACTAATAATAAGCCCAAGAACTGCCCTCCAACCCCTGTGGCTCACCCTTCTAGAAAAGCCTGGTGGTCCTGGTCAGTCTCCCTGTTCCCTGAGACTTATCTGAGCTGATCGGTTCAACCCAGAGGGCAATTAGGCCTTGTTCTAATGGCCTGACTCATCAAGTGCATTTATTTCTCTCACATTTCTAGTATTGGGCAAGGAAGCAGCCATGGGCAGAGACCTTGAAAAACTTTCCCTCCCAGTTTAGTATTACAGGTATCTTACTGGCCCCAATTCATGGAGACAGAATCATAGATTTGGAGTTGTTGGAAGGAAACTTAAAGTTATTTGGTCTATCCCCACTCATTTTACAGATGAAACTAAGAACAGCAGACTTTAAGAGACTTGCCCAAAGTCACAGAAGTTTTTTAAGTTAAACTTTATTTTTTGTTATTAACAAGTGTCTTATTTTCTCTCCCAATCCCCTCCCCTAAGGGGGGGGAGGAAGAAAAGAAAACCACCCCCTGTGGCAAATAGTCAAGAAAAAGAAATTCTTATGTTGTCCATGTCCAAAAAAGATGTGTACTTCATTCTGACATTGAGTCTGTCACCTCTTTATCAGGAAGTGAACGATCACAAGGGGTCCTGAGTTTCAGAGTCAGGATTTGAATCCAGTCCCCTAACTTCCAAATCTAGATTTCTATTGACTGTTGCAAATTTGATCCTGCTAGGGCTTATGCTTTGGGAACTGCATTTACCTAGGGTGTCATGAGCCATATCTCACATAACCTACAGATTGCATAACATTGTACACCTCACCCCTTCCCCTCAACACACACACACACACACTATCCCCCACCCCTCCTGCCCAATCCCCTAGCTTTATCCCTAGCTGTGTGAGGTTACCTAAAATAAGGAGTGCCTTACCTCTCCCAGGGCTCTGGACAAAGACCACAGCCAGCCCTTGCTTGGGGCTCCCACCAAACAGCCCAAAGTCAGAAGTATTCATCTGAGGAGCTGCTGAGAAGGGAGGAGCTGTGAGGGGTGGCAGGAGGCTGACAGGAGAGGTAGGGTAAGGTCGAGGGGGCCAGAGGGCAGTGCTGAGCAGGGCAGAGAAAGAAAGCCCTGGAAAAGGACTGTCTGCTCCTTCCCCACTAACCATAGCCTGAGGCCAGGCCAGGGGCAGGCCACACCTGAGTTACCAGCGTGTTCCTCAGGATCAGCTATAAAGATGTGTGCAGGGGTGGCCCACGTCTACGCAGGCCAGGCGGCCCTGAAAGAGGACTTCTTTTGAATGGGACCACCCCAAATGGAACACAGGAGTGGGAGAGTTCCTTTCATTCATCCTAACTTACCTCCCTCAGGTCTCTCCATTTTGTTACTGGGAGGCTCTCCTGAGGAGCCCCCATCCACCAGGGTTATAGGCTAGGCAGGCAGGCTGGAGTCTTGCTTCACCACAGAGGCAGCAGGGAAAGGAGGGGAGGGACTTGGGAGGAGGAGCTCCACCCTCGGGCAGATCCCAGCCCATGAAACAGAGTTGCAGACAGCAGCGGCTCTCAGATGGGAGCCGATCTCTGAGGCAGCAGGGAATGTGGAGGCGCTGAGGACTGAGCCAGGAGCCACTCATTGACAATCGGACATCTGGGCAGGGAGGCACCAGCCTGGGGACAGTCACCCCCCCAAACTCCCCACCAGCTCTCTTTTTAAAGATCTCTCTACGACCTCACTCACCTGCCTGCTCCTGGAGTTTCCCAGAAGCTGCTTCAAGATGCCCAGGTTATGGGTGCTGGTCCCTCTGCCTCCCAGACCCAAGTGAAGTGGCCTCTTCAGGGTCCCTTCCCCCACCCCACCCCAGCAAGGAAAAGCTTTCCTTGGTATCTCCTCTCCTCGTCCCCACCTGGGGGTCCTTCATGGGGTTGAGTATGTTGGTTTTCCTTTGGATCTCAAGCCCCATGCCCCAGGACTTCTGAGGCGATGTTAGCCATGCGGCTGTTCACGTGTTTCCTGCAGCTCTTGGCTGGTCTGGCCTTGCCTGCTGCATCCCCCCAGGTAAGGATTCTCTCTTTCCCAAACCTAGCTCCCCCTCCCTCCCCATCCCCAACATCTGGCAGGGAGTGGGCTGGAGAATCCAGAAAGAGGCTGTGGGCAGAAATGAGAGGGCACCTCCATGGACACAGACACCTCCCCTCCCCACCCCTAAGAGAAAAAGATAATCATGAACTCCAGGTACTTCCTAGAAGCTGGAACCCTCCTCACCTCCTGAATGAAGAACTCAGGTTAAGCCAGCCCCCTAAAGGAAAACCAACCCTAGTTCAGGTTTATATCCCGGAAGGGGGTGGGGGTGGGGTGGGGGGTGAGACCATAGGGAAACCACTGCAAAGAGAGGGAGGCTTCCTGTCTGGCCCCAGGGCCTTGGTGGTTTTGCTAAAAGCATCTCCCAGTTAATCCCAGGGCTGGGCTCTGGCCCTGTGGTCAGGGTCGAGGCCCTGGTGACTAGCCCAATGCCTTTGGGACCTCTGACCCAGCCAGACTCTGGGGAAACAGAGACGTTGGAGGGGGCAGGGTCACCAGGGAGGGAGGTAGACTCCCTGGGTGGTTGGGGAGTATATACTTGGTCTTAGGTCAGAAGCCTCCTGGAAGGGTTTCAGGTAGTCTAAGGGGACAATACTCTGTCTTCTTGAGTCTGACCTCACTCCCCCAGGGTCAGCCCAGCCCCAATGTCCACATTTGCTGGCAGCTGCCCTGGAGGTCCTGAGTCCCTGGGCCAAGAGAAGCTCCCAAGTTCTTTTCCCAGGAGCTAGGGCATGTGGCTTAGGGCCTTGGCTGAGTTCCAGCCTGGGTAAAGACGTCCTGCCAAAGGCAATAATGTCCCTTCCCACTGCCTAGGGAAGTCCTCTTTCCCACCCAGGTCCTTAATGCTGAAAGCAGGGGTGTTGGGTGGGTAGGATGGGGAAGGGAGGGAAGAAGAGTGGGAGATGGGCCAGGAAAGTAAGGGGATCACTTCCCAAGCAGAATGGGGGAGTGACTTGTGTTTCCCTGGATGGTCCTGAGGGAGCCAAGCTGCTGAGTGGCCTTGTTATAGCATTTCTCCAGCTACCAGCACCAGTGGCCCCCTGCTCCCACCAGATGATCTCCCTCCCCACAGAGCTCTGGCACCTAGCCAAGCTGGGACATTAAAGGGGCCAAGGGGCTTGTGTGGGAGAGCACAGGAAGGGGGATGGGTAGAAGGGAGGCAGAGCACAAGCAGAGGGGGAAGGCAGCTATAGACTGTAGAAAGCTCGAGTTGGAAAGGGCCACTGAGATCCTCTAGTCTCAGCCCCTCCTTTTTTTTACAGGTGAGGAAACTGAGACCCAGTGGGTTGAGGTCTCTTACCCAAGGTCTCACAGCTGGCTATGGCCAAGGCCTGAAAGATGGGGGGGGGGGGTGGAGGATATGAGGTAATGTACAAGCAAAAAGAGTTGGGGAAGGAGAGGTTCACAGGTGTCTAGATCCCAAATAATTCCTGAGAAGGCCTTGTAAATAAATAACTGACCACTCACCTGCCAAAGCAACCATGCCCCAGCATGCTTCATTGGGGGTCTCTGCCTGACACTAACTTTTCCTTATTCCCATGCATTTCTTTCCTTAGCAGTGGGATGTACCTCCTGAGAACAGCACAGCAGAAGTAGAAGGTAAGCTGGCCATGGAGATGAAGGGGAGTTGACCTTTTCCCTTCCAAACTTGTGCCCACCAAGACTCATGTTCTACCTTCCCCTCTAAATGCTTGTTGGTGTGAGAAATGAGGATTAAATGAGCCACAGTGGGTTTGACTTGAAAGGGTAAAAGGAAGAGAAACTGTCCAGGGGTCCTAAAATCTGTGAATCCTAAAGTTGTGGTAAAGTTGGAAACTCTTGATTTACTCCATCCCCTTCATTTTTACAGAGGAGGAAACTGAGGCTTGGAAAAGTTGATAGATTACTCCAGGTCAGGTAGCTAGTTTGTAACAGAGTGGATCCAGAATTTAATTTTCCCAAATTCTTGTCTAGAGTTTTTTTCTGTGATCCCCACACTGGATCAAGGGTTGGATGGGAAGGGGTGTCAATGAGGCAGAAGATAAGGGGGAAGAAGGGATGAGTGTTCCCACCTCCATCCTCACCACCATGCTTTGCTTTGGGAATCTGACCAGAACTTCCCATTGATTACAAACAGACAAAACCTTAGTAACACCCTCCCTCACTTATGTGGAAAGAGAATCTTCAAAGCATATGCAGGCGTTTGCCAAGCAGACTTACGTGCAGAAAGCAGGCTGTGCAATGCCAGGCTCTTCGCAGAAACGTGCTGAGTGTCCACACACCACCACTTTAACCCCTGACCGTCACTTTCCCCCACCCCCAAAATGAGACATTTCTGTGAGGGAGGAAGCATGTACAAACAGGCACACGAACACTCGTGCTGTTCCCCTCCAGAATAATATCCTGCCTCAGACCAGGAAACACCTTCTGCCTGCCGGCATCATCCCCTCCCTGCCTTTTCTTCCTCCCTTCCCCAGACAGACTTACCTGCTCTGTTCTCTATGACCCCCTTGAACCTAGCCAGGTGAGAGAAGTAGCCAACCAAATCTTCCAAGCTAATGAGCTCTTCAGGTGTGCCTGTATCACTTAGGCACTGCAGAGGTATGGGGAGGTGCCCAATATTCCTGCTTTTGAAATGCTCCCAGCCTAGTTCAGGGCTCCTCTGGGCAAACACTTTCCTATAGAGGAAGATGAAGGCGCCTCTACTGTCCACACTATAACGAAGGAAGTTCTGTTTCCTTCTACTGAATCAATGTGGTGTTGTAGAAAGGATACTGGCTTTGGAGTTCAAAGACTTGGGTAATATGTAATATTCCTGTGATCTTAGACAAGCCACGAGTCTCTTTGGCCTCTGTTTCCTCATCTGTAAAATGAGAGGATTGTAGTAAATGTGCCTTCTAGTTCTAGATCTTCTAGTCAGTCTTGGGACTGACACTGTTATAATCCCAGGACTGTACAGCCAATTGGAGAACCAAGATCCTGGCCAACCCAGTATATCATGCTTTCAGCCTGACCTGGCTTCTCCCTCTTGCCCACCCGTGAAAGAGAAAGTTAGAAGATATGACATTATCAGCGAGGAAAGATTCCAAGGTCGAAACAAAAGATTCTGCGGGAAGATTTTCCAACCATATCTACTCTTGTGGGAGGCTTTCTCCATGTCAGGCCTGGGTTGGTACATCTCTTCACGGGGACACCTGCTGTGCTCCAGGCCAGGAGCCAGCAGCCCCGCCCGGCCTCTCTCCCTTCCCTCCCGGCAGGCAACAAGCATGAAAAGTTTTCTTTCAGACACTGAACATTTCCCTTCTTGGGTCTCCGCCCAGCAGGGATGGGAAACTGGAGCCAGATGGGTTCAGCAGGAGGCTTTCGTGTAAAGGGCAAGAAAGATAGAAAAACCCTCTGGTAACACCAAGAAAATCCCTCTCGGGGGCTCCCTGGTCATTCTAAACCAGCCAGACACCAAGCAGGCCTGCCTGGCACTCTCTCCTTCTCCTGCCTCCAAGGGTAGCCAGCTGTGTGTCTATGAGGAAGAATCTGGGGGTGAGCTGGGAGGAGCTTCAGAAAATACGAAAATGAAGAGAGGGAGTAGGAAAAGAAAGCTCTGTGCAGAGTGGTTTCCCAGATTGGCAAAGGCGATGTTATGCAGGGCACTTTGCAAACTTTAAAGTAATATATAACTGGTAACTATTATCAGTAATGTAGGTTGAGAATTCTTAAGTTAGGGGTTTTTTGTTTGTTTGGGTGTTTTTTAACTGTGGACCTTTCTAGCAGTCTGGGGGGAAAAAACCTATAGACCCCTTCTCAGAATAATGTTTTTAAGAGTGTAAAATAAGGGGTGGCTAGGTAGTACAGTGAATAGACCACCAGTGCTAGAGTCAGGAGGACCTGAGTTCAAAGTGGCCTTACTAGCCGTGTGACCTTAGGCAAGTCACTTAACCCCAATTGCCCTGCCTTCCCCCCTCCAAAAAGCAAATACATAAATAAAATTAAAGAGTATAAAATAAAATACATAATATTACAAAGGAAACCAATTATATTGAAATGCAGTTATCACAGTTTTAAAAAAGCAAAAACACAAGTTCATGGAGTCTAGGTTAAGAAACCCTTTTATAGAGATAGTATAGCATCATGGATAGACAGCCAGCCTTGAAGTCAGAAAGCCCTGAGTTTAAGTGCAATCTTTGATACATGCTGGCAGTATGACCCTAGTAGGTAAGTCACTTAACTTCCTAGTATCCTAGACTACTTTCTGAAACCATATATTGCAGAGAAGGTACATTGGTAGATGGAGTTTCTTCACTTGGATGTTACCTCCACCAATTAACTCATCAGTCCTGTCCCTATCCCTGTAGTACCGCTAGCAGTACCACCAGCACCAGCACCAGCACCACCACCACCACTACTACTACCACTACCACTATTTGGGAAGGCCAGAGAAGGTCACTGATACCTGTGTCTGTCTTATATCCCTTGCCACCTTCACTTTCCAAAATACATCTCAGGGGTCTTGAGGGAAGAATCACCCCCATCTCTCTCTGGGTTGCGTGATACTATATCTGAATAGTCCTGGTAAAATAGAGGACTGTGCACACACACACACTCCCAACCTCTGCCCTCTGAAGCTTCCTGGCCTCTCATCTGGGGAAATCAGCCCTTACAGGAGCTGCTGAAACTGCATTTACACCAAAAGAGAGGAAAAGGGAAATCATTGTCTCTTTCTGCTGCCAAGACAGTCATTTTTACGTAACCCGGTTGATCCCCTCTGACCCTGGATGGATAAAAAGTTGTCTGCAGCTCAATTTGAACTGGAGGAGAGAGCTGGGGACAGTTCTGAATGCTCCTTTTTTGATTGTAGGGACCACTTTTAGAAGAAAATCTGTCTGAGGACAACAGGCAATGTCGTCTATCTTGCTTTAACGTTACACTGTATCTTTTTAAAAAAATATTATTTATGTTTTCAGTTCAATGAGATTAAATGCTCAGAATAACATCAATGTGCCATGAGGGCTTCAGACTAAACATGTAGCTCATGACGTTGAAATGTTAAGTGCTATTCCCTGTCTCTGAGCTGCAATGGCAGTTTCCAGGCTGCCCTTCCTCTCCACCAAGGCTCTTACAGGTTTTGGGGCATGTCAAGGGCCCCCAGCTCAATACCCTTGGTCAGAGAGGATCCTTGTCTTCACTCCTGCCCCTACCTTTCCACCCTTCTGATGCTGAGAGCCTTGGTTGGGCTTTTGGAAGGCAGAGCCAGAGATAGCCAGTCTACCTTCTCTCTCTCACCCTCAGCTCAGCCCTGGAGTGTGACTGACACCTAGATAAGCATCGGTGTATTGGCTCTGCAGAAGCTGTCTAGGCCACGTGGACAGCTGTGTCCTGGGTATTTTCTATGGACTCTCCTCCTTTCCTAATGGCCTCTGCTTGGACCAAGGTTTATTTTTCCTCAGGGATTACCCCAAGACCCATGCTATCATATGCTCAGGGAATGGACTCTGGCCCCTTCCATTGACTCAGAATAGCAAGCAAGCAAAGGGGAGGTGTTGGCTGGATGGGGGGCAGGGGCAGAGAAGGGAGACTTCAGTAGGTGAGGCATTAGGGACTCAAAGTGACCCAGCTCCAGTCCTCTGCCCACCAACACCCCAGGGGGATGTCCAAAGTGGGCATGGCCACTGTTGGGTATGATGGGTCAAATAGTTGTTTCCCTCCTTGCATTCCTAAAACTAATCTGGTCCTAGTTCATAGAATATCACAGAAGTTAGAGAACTGGAAGGGACCTTAGAGGTCATCTAATCCAGAGGTTCTTAATCTTTTATGTGTCAAGGATCCCTTTGGCAATCTGGTGAAGCCCATAGACCCTTTCTCAGAATTGTATTTTGTTGCCTACATTAATAAATTTTTTTGGAGGCAAGGTTAAGCTCAGGGTCATACAGCTAGTAAGTCTGGAGTCACATTTGAACTCAGATCCTCCAGACTCCAGGGCCAGTGTTCTATCCACTGCACCCACTAGCTGCCCCTGCCTACATTAATAATGGAAAGAAATGCTAAATTTCAGTTAAAGGTTAATGGAAATAAAGGCATACATATACAATGTATGTTTATATACATATAGATTTTTTTTCATCCAAGTTCAGAGACTCCCTGAAATCTATCCATAGATCCCTTTGGGGCTTGTGGATGCCAGGTTAAAAGCCCCTGATCTAGATCAATCCTGTCATTTTTACAGAGGAGGAAAATCAGGTCCAGAGAGATTCAATGACTTATCCATTTGGGTGATGGCAGAACTGAGCCTAGAAGCCAGACCTACTGACTCTCCATTGAGAGGGAGATCTTCCTACTATCCCGTATTGAGCCATTTTGTGTTATGGTTGAGTCTAGGTTTGGGGGTGTTATAAATAATTTCAGAGGCAACTGGGTGGTTCTGGATCACTAGAATTTTCAATGGTTTTTCATTGGGGAGCAAGCTAGCCTGGAGATTCCCCAGGCTGATTATTCATTTTAAAAACATGAAAGAGGATATGGAAGAAATATAAAACTTCATTCCAGCTCCCAAAGAGCTTACAAACTAGAGAACTTACAGGTATAGGGCTGGAAGGGAGCTTAAATTCTGATTGGGAAACTGAGGCTGAGATAGCTGAAATAAGAACTGGGTACCCAATAAAGGACAAAATATGTACCTATTTTGCTAGTGCACATGGGGATCCTTTTTCCTGTAAGGAGTCAGCATGAAACAAAGGAAAAAAATACTGACTCTGCAGTCTGAGGAGCTGTGTTCCAATTCTGCTTCTGACATTTGCTACTTTTATGACATTGAGCAAGTCACATAACTTCCTCTGGCCTCAGTTTCCCCAACTGTAAGATAAGAGGGTTGAGCTGGGTGGCCTATGTAGTCCCTTCCAGCTCCAGATCTATTAGAAAATTATCAATTGGCAAATCAAGATTCTGGCCAAAGTACAACTTGCTTTGGGCCTTACCTATCTCTCCTCTCCCCTACCCATGAAAAAGATAGGGACTTGCCCAAGGTCACCCAAGTGGTAAGCCAAACTGACTCCTAATCCAACAAACTTTAAACTATACCATTGTGCCTATCCTAAAGAAGATGACATGTACTGTCTTAGAATGTTCACTATTGTTTCATGCATATGAATGCCATGTTCTCAATAGATTATTAGCATTTTGGGAGCTGAGAAGAGAGTGTCCACTCACAGAGAGAGAGTTCACAAGGTTGAGAGTTCAGGGAAGGCTTAATGGAGGAAATGTAAGCTGAACTGGATTTTGGAGGCTAGTGGGATTTGAAATGAAGGAAACCACATAAGGGAGAACAGAATGATGGTATAGGTTATATAGAACACAGTGTGTTTTTGTGATAGCAAGGAGAATGACCTGGATAGACCATGGAGTTTATGCTGGCTAGGGAGGATGAGACCAGACTCTGAAGGGCCTTGAATGACAGAGAAAGAGATTCAGACCTCGTTCATTAGGAAATAGCTGTTGAAGGTCTTTGAGCTGGGGAGTGACATGTTGCTTAGATGTCATGTCACTCAGCTCCTACCCTTCCCAGGGAGACCTGAGACCTACTTTCTCAAGGTCTTCAGGACTAGGGGGTCCAACAGGCTTCTCTCAACTGAACCAGGTTTATGCCAGACCAGATTGGGGCTAGAAAATTCTCAGAATTCATTAGCCATTATTTTAAAAAAAATTTATTGATGCTTTTTGTTTTTACATCAGTCATTTTTAAAACATCCACACTCCAGGCAAATGAGCCCTCAACTTGCAATAAAAAAAAACATTTAAACAAAATCAGCCGACGGTGACCACATTTGACAGTGAATGCTACACTCTACGCTCACAGTCACCTACCTCTCTGCCAAATGGAGGAAGATGTTTACTTATCTCTTCTTCAGAGCCAGTATTAGTCACTGTTGCTACTCAGTGTTCAGATTCATTTTGGTGTTCTTATCGTTTAACATTATTGTAGCTGTGATGTATGTTGTTCTAATAGTTCTGCTGCTTTTGACTCTTTACCTCACTGGCTACAATGTATCTGGTATGTCCCAGTGAGGATTCTCTTTCAGGTGTGGAGCATAGATTTAGAGCTGGAAGAGATTTCATTTTACAAATGAGGAAACTGAAACTTACATAGGTTGAGTGACTTGGCCGTGGTCAAGCCAGAAGTTTGAACCTAAATCTCTGACTCTAAAACAACAGTACTTTATCCATTGCACCAGAGGTGTCAAACTCACAGTCAAATGGGACTTATTAAAACATAATTAAGCAACATTTAACAAAATACATAAAAATACAGTATAGCAACATAGCTACAATATAGCAACATAGATAATGCTAGTTTGTGGTTTTCTAAGTCAATATGGGGATTCATTTCTATTTGAGTTTGACTTGTTGTTTGATATACCACCTCTCCTGAGTTGGCTTAGATGTCTGTAGTCTGACATCCTTTCCAACTCTGAAATCCTAAAATTCTGTGAAGTCTTCCCTTGTTTCTCAGAATTACTCATTATCATCATTTCTTGCAGTGTAGTAAAATTCCATTATATTCATATGCCACAATTTATTTGTTTACCAATCAACAGACATTCATTTGGTTTCTAGTTTTTTGCTACCACAAAAAATTGTTCGACAGCCATTTGCCTTGTACTTTTTTTTGTTTGTTTTTTTGGAGGGGGGAAGACAAGGCAATTGGGATTAAGTGACTTACCCAAGGTCACACAGCTAGTAAGTGCCTAAGGTCAAATTCGAACTCAGGTCCTCCTGACTCCAGGAGCTGGGGCTCCATTCACAGTGCCACCTAGCTGCCCCTGCCTTGTACTTTTGAGAGATTGTGTGGGGAAATGAACTTGGGACTCTGAACTTGAGATCAGAATTTGAGTTCCATTTTGGTCACTTAACAGGTATGTGACCTCTAGGCAAGTTAAGCCTCATCTTCCTTAGCTGTAAAATGGGGATAGTAAACAGTTATTGTGAGGATCAAATGTGATAATATATGTAAATATATTAGTTTTGTGTTTACACAACATTTTATGGTTTGCAGTCATCATGATGGGTTCTAAGTAGGTGGGAAAAGGATACAGGCTTATGCATGTGGCACAATATCTGAAATGAGAAAGGGTTAAAGGTAAAGGGCTTTCAACTTTTATCCATCCTAGAGAAGCCCAATGGAACTCAGGCTAAGAAAACAATTCAGCAGCTCAGTTCAATACAATATCATTATTGGAAATCAACTATATATGCTAGGTGTTGTTGAGGTTATGGAAGAAGATGTGGTTCTTCCATTCTCAGATAATGTCTAAGGACATTTAAATGATATAGCAAAGTAAATGACAAAAAAAGGAATCTTCATAAACCCAGGTATACACTGCTCTATAGCTTATACTATACAACAGGGCAACATACATATGCAGGATACAACTGTGACATGACCAGGGAGCACTATTGGAAAGGCACATGTATAGAGAACATGTGATTCTGTGGAACCACCAGTCTATCTGTTGATATGATCAAGGTTGCTGTTTTCTCTGTTGGAACTGCATCTTCTATCTCTCAGTTCTCCTCACCATGTTGCTTTCTGCTGGGCACCTCTGCCTCAGCACTCTGGTATCATCTGCTAGTCCTTGGCTACTGTGCAGTCTCTTTCCCCATAAGATGAGTAGTATGCCAGTTCCTCACAGTTTGGTAGTTCTAGGGGTCATCTTTTGCTCTTTTGTGTTGCAGATCCTTGTCAGCCAATGAGAGAAAGCTTTAGATATTTTTGCCTGCCTCTTGAAGTCCTATTCTCCTGCGTACTGGGGTTTGGGATGAGTCAGTCTGACCCTTATGTGAGTCAGGGTCTGAAATTCCTTTTAACTCCTATTATATCCCTTTGGCAGGAAATTGGGTACTCTCAAAATCATCTCCACTCAGCAAAACTGCCAATCAACCGGGAGGAGGAAATTCCTTTCAAGCTCCTTTAATGCCCCTGCTTACAATGCATGTTAAGCCAGGTGGAGTTGGTGACTTTTTCCTGCTTTCTACCCATAGCCAAAACTGCTATTCTCCCTCTATATGTTTATCTCAAAGTCAGTATAGTAGTCAGGGAAGATTTCAAGGAAGAAATGTCAAGTGAATTGGGCCTCATAGGATTCAATAGATATTTAGACTCAATAAATACTTATTTAGCATTTGCAATATGTAAGATACTGTACATGGATAGGTTGGGGAATAAATAGGAAGCAATATGTTGAAAGAGTCTGTGAAGAAAATAACTAAGGCCTGATTGTGTCTAACTCTCCCTTTCCTTGCCTTTGGTGCTTATGAAGGGAGGGAGGTTCCCCACATTTCCTCTTCTCTGGATCTCAACCCCTAAGCCTCTGTCCCTTTGTAGTGTTGCCCTTCCAGGAGGTGTGGGGCCGAAGTTTCTGCCGCTCACTGGAGAAGCTGGTGGATGTTTCATCAGAGTACCCTGGGGAAGTAGAACACATGTTCAGTCCATCCTGTGTCTCTCTGAGGCGTTGTACTGGCTGCTGTGGAGATGAGAACCTCCATTGTGTGGCTGTGAAGACAACCAATGTTACCATGCAGGTACCCCCACTGCCCTACTTCAGGACCCTCTACCTGTTCCCTTAGACTCTGACACTGTTTCTGAGGCCAGGATACTCCATTCCTGGGGTTTGCCTCTTTCCGCATCATCAGAACTTATCTAGTTTTTTCCCCCTCACTGCCTGCTCCACATTGGTCCTAGATATTGAAACATGCGTTCATTCATTCAATAGGCATTTTATTAAATACTTACTATTTTTTTAAAAACCCAAGTTCTAGGGCTAGTGATTTGTACCTTATCACCCTTCCACAACCCCCACATTTTGTATAAGAGAGCAACTGATATTATTAGCTGAGGGCAGATGGATGAACTCCCTCAGGCTGGTTCTGATTTTCTCTGTAAATGGGATCAGCTAGAAGAAATGTCTGGGACTGATGAGGCAGTTTTCTTCCTTAGCCTGGGTCTGCCCTGTAGGTGTGGCTGCTGTCTGGCACCTGGTGAGCTGCTTGTCTGGCACTCAGCAGGGGTAGATGGTGCAAAGACTGGTAGGACTCAGGAGGCAGACTGTCTCTTCTTCCCAAGGAAGCAGGAGGGAATGCAATGGGGAGAAGTTCTGTTTTGGGTGGGAAGAGAGACTAGGTTCTTCCAGAGCAGGGGTCCTTGACCCCTCCCCCTTTTTTGGTGACATGGGCACCTTTGTCAGTCTGGTGAAGCCTATGGATCCTTTCTCAGAATCATTTTTGTTGCCTCCATAATTGAAGAAAGGGGAAATTTCAGTTAGAAGCCTGTGAAAATAAATTTATTATTTTTCTCCCTTTCCAAGTTCATAGAATCCCCTGAAATGTATCCACAGACCCAAGATTACAGATCCACTGTCCTAGAGGGAAGATAGATGGAGAATTGTAGCCTTCCACTTTGTCCTTCAAATCTCATAACCAGCTTCTTTTTTACCTTTCCAGCTTCTGAAGATCAAGTCTGGGGAACAGCCATCCTACATGGAGTTATCATTCACTGAGCATGTGCGGTGTGAGTGCAGGTATGGGATCCCTGCCTCTCACCACCCACATGGCACAGGCTGTGACCAGGGCCCTGGGCACTCTCGGGCCTGCCCTGGAGGGTACTAGCATTCCTACTATCCTACCCGCCCCTGAGCTCCCTCTCCCCAACAGGGAATGGGAGATTGGATAGCAGGAAATCACAGAATTCAAATCCTGGTTCTGTCCTTACTTACCTATATGACCTTGGGCAAATCACTTAACCTCAATGGGCTTCATTTTCCTCATCTGTAAAAAAAAAAAAATAAGGGTGGGGCTGGACTTAGTGATCTCTGTAAGGACCTTTCCAAGTCTAGCTGCTAATATCCAATTAAAAGCTTGTGATTCTGGGAGATATAGAGTATTAGCAGCAGAGGGGACACCTACTATCCCAGTGGGCCATTAGTCAGAGGGCATCATGGATGTAGCTCCATAGCCCAGACTGCTAACTTCTCTGAGAACTTGTCCTCAGGTTCCTAGATTCTACTTTCTTGGAAACCAAGGCCCAAGTGATCTTCATTTACTCTTGATCAGGAAATCAGTGGCTGAGACAGAGGGGTGGTCAGGTCTCCGCTGAGGCCTTCTGCATTTTGTTTCCTGGATTTTTGGAGACAGGGAAATAATTAACTCACCAAGAGGCACTCTGGCTGCAGCTGCATTTAATTTCCTACTCCTTTATCCATCTCTTTCCCCCCATCCCCCACCCCCATCTTCCCCTTCTAGCCTTTGCTTGGAGAGGTAGAACCAACAGCTGGTTTACAGCTGTGTGGCAGAATGGGAAGAGGACTCTTGGGTCCCATCCAAAAAGCAGGAAAGAGAAGTTTGAATAACTGCTAATCATGCAGGGCTTTACAAGTGCTGGGGTGCTCAGCCCTGGGGTTGTTGGGAGGAAGCCATAGGCCTGGGAACCCTAGCAACCAAGCACAAACTACAGCCACTCACTGGGGATCTGATGGAGCTTAAAAGTGTTGGAGGCTGATCATAGCTCTGGGGCAATTATGCTTGGAAAATTGGAGCAGGTTCCATAGACTCTTGGTAGAATAAGACGACAAGTCCGTTTGAGAGCAGCCTGCCCTGGGAAGGGACTCTTTGTTAGGTCAAAGGGAAACACATGTGGTTTCTTTAAAGTTCCAGACCATGGCCAAAACCTCCCCCTGAATCATAGGGCCCCTGGAACTCCCGCCCCAGCTCAAGAGGCACAGAAAGAATGGCTCATTGTCCCTTCGGCCCAGGGGGTAGACCAGCAGACCTTATTGCTAGTACAAAGGGCCAGGAAGAGTTGACATCCTCGGGAATCAGAAACTCCTAAGAGTCGCTGGAGGATGATATTCCTTTTATCCTTGGGCTCTGGGCTAGAGGTAACCAAATCCAATAACTGGAGGTCCCCCTAACTTGCCTAGCTATGGTTCACATCCAGCGCAGGTCCCAACAAATGATGGGGCCTATGTCTCCCCCTCCCTTTTTTACACGTATCATTACCATTGCTGCACAGGACCAGGCTTTGCCTCAGTGTTGATTGGAGGGAGTAGCAAATGCCTTCTCCTAACCTTGGGGATAGAGCCACTGTACCTGGAGTCAGGAAGATCAAGGTGCAAATCCTGCCTCAGACACTTTCTGGTTGTGCAAATGAGGGTACAATTTAACTTTTCTCAACCTTAGTTTCCACAATTATAAAATAACTGATGATAATAACACCTACCTCACAGAGTGACTGTGAGGAACACATGAGAATATATGTGATGCACTTTGCAAATCTTCTTGCCTCCATAATTGAAGGAAGGGGAAATTGCAGTTAGAAGCCTTGTGAAAATAAATTTATTATTTTTCTCCCTTTCCAAGTTCGTAGAATCCCCTGAAATGTATTCACAGACCCAATAACTGTCATTATTAGATTAGCTATTATTCCATCCTCTGGTGATACACCTCATGATTTGGGGGAGAGGGCAGTCTAGACCAAAGTTTCATTCATTGGTGGACAGAACCACCTTGGTCAGGAAATTTTCTCTATCACGGTACAGGGTGTTCCTAAAGTCTGGACACACAGGAAATCTCATTATGCATATTTTCAAGAAATGAAATGAATGAAATTTTCAACATTTTATTTAATTAGCATAAATGAGATTTCATAGGAAGACATAGGGGACACATAGGAAATCTCATTAATTAATTTAATTTAATTAATCTCATTAATATAGAAAATAGTCCCCAATTGCTAATGAAAGCTTTTATTCCATATGAAATTGTCGTGACTAAAATATATGCTAATTAAATAAGTGTTGTTGAAGGTTTCATTCATTTCATTTCTTGAAAACATGCATAGTTAATGAGATTTCCCATGTGTCCGGACTTTAGGGACACCCTAAATAAGGAGTTCTTCTGTCACTTTTTAGATTTCCTGGGGGCACCATGAGGTTAAGTGATTTGCTCAGGGTTATTAGAAGTAGGTATTAGAAGTAGGACTTGAACCCAGGTTACCCTTATTCCAAGGCCACCTCTTTATCCACTATGCCATGATTACTTTTAGCCACATGATCTGGTCTTAGCAATTTTTTCTGATATCTATATAGTCCTCTACCAATTTCAGTGTGCTTCTGAATACCTTGGCTCATTTTATCTTCATTATAGTCCTCTAGAGGGATATATGTGAGTGTGGGAATTATTTGTGTGTGTGTGTGGGGGGGAGATTATTATATATCTATTCTAAAAATGAAACCAAAGCAGTTAAGTGACCTGCCCAAGAATTTCATATCTCAGTGAAATGAGTATTCCCTCCAGTGATGCAAATAGCCGCCCCATCTCTGCCTGATCCTTCTGTGTGACCTTTGCTCATGTTTGCCACATAATAAGGTTAACAAAATGCTTTCCTCAAGCCACCGTGAGAGGGAGGTAGTGTAATTTTCTTTACCATTTTATAGATGAGGAAATAGAGGCTTAGTGAGGCTAATCAGTTTGCCAGTTGTCACAGAGCTGGCACTTCAGAATGAGAGCACTCCAGTTCTCTGACTCCTAGACCAATGTCCTTTCCCCTCAACCCCATGACCCCCTTAACACACAAAGAGCTTCAACATCATTTGCGATCCATCTGTAACTTCTCTTCGGAGATTCACCTCTTGAGGATTTACCACTGGAGCAGACTCACCTCCTGTGAGGCTTAGCCTTGAAGCATCTACTCAACACAGGACCCCTGAAGCATATTCTGGAGTACTGAAGAAGACCCTCACTCCTCTCCACTCTCACCTGCAAACTAAACAGCAGATTGGTGTCTTCACATCCCTCTGAACCTTGCTGGCCTCTTCTCTTCTTGACAAGAAGAGAAAACACAACAGGAGTGCTTTGTTTTCCACTTGGGCAGCCACAGTTGCTGTGAGGCAGAATCACCACACATGCCTGAGAGATGAAGGTTCTTTTGGTTACAGCCAACACTATGCTCTTGATTCTCATACACTCCCTGACAATGGCTAGTGTTCTGGCCTCTAGTATCTATATCCCTATATATACCTGGGTTTGATATCCCAAAGAAATGGAGAGCTGGTCTGGCCCCTAAGCATTGCCAGTGTAGACCAGGAGCTCATATTCAAAACCAGTTAATATTACTGATGACCTGCTGTAAACTAATTATTCTAGAGTCTCTGTTCTCTCCTTTCCCCAAGAAGAGAGCTGAGACTCAGACACTTACCCAATCTTTTACGCATCCTTTTTATAAAAAACAAAGGATTAGAAATAGAAAATGAGAAAGATATTAAAGGGAAGCAACATTGAGGTGTGAAGTCATTGACTTTGAACCAACAGAAATATTGACACTCCCAGAATTTAATTTTTTAGAATGTTTTATATTGATTTATTTTTTTATATGGCTATCATTTCTAATACCCTTTTCTACAGTAGAACTATCTTCCTACTCCTCTACTCCTTTTTTTGTGTGTGGATCTATAATTTCATTGTAGAGGTTGTGGAACATGGAAACTCCTTCTACTGTTATAAAAGTCTTAGTTGACTGGAGGCATTGAGAGGTAACTTATTCCAGGGTCACATGATGTGTGTGTGTGTGTTTGTGTGTGTCAGGGAGAGGACTTGAATTCAAGTCTTCCTGACTGCATGGCTAACCCCCTTCCCACTGAGTCAAGCTGCCTCCAAGAGCCTTACTTTCTTGTAAACAAAGAAAATGTTTAGTAAAAACACCTCACACATAACCTACTCCCAGACTTCTTGTTTCTGGTGCCTTAGGGGATGGGGAAGCTACTTTGATAGAGCAATCAGCCATTGACTGATTGCTGGTTGGGGGAGCATTCTGCACTTTGCTGGGGAGAGGGAAAGGAGAAGGGCAGCATTTCCCCCCTGAATTCCCTGTCTGGAAACTTGGAAAGAGACTGAATTTGAATTTCAACTCTGCTGCTCGATAGCTAGCCTTGAGAGCCTGGTGATTCCCTTACCTGTGGTAAGCTTCAGTTCACTCATCTGGAAAGTGGGAATAGTGGTACTTGTACAGCCTACCTCACAGGGTTGTTGTGAGGAAAGTGCATTGTAAACCTTAAAACACCATATAAATGTGAGTTCTAATCATAATCACTGTAATCATTATCTCCATCCCCAACCCCACTGGACCAGGAAGGGTAGAACTGGTCATTCCCCTTCAGCCACCTGACTTCCTTCCAGCTGTAGATTGATGATCCATGTTTGAAGCAGGCTGTCTTTCTAGCCCCCTGACTCCAACTAAGCCTTGGGAATTAGGGTTTTTCCAGACCACCTCTGTCCCTCTCCCTAGAGGCCCCAGTGCCAATTACTGGTCTTGAGAACATGATCTCTCCCAACTCATCTTCATCTCCTTCCCTTCTCTTCTCTACCCAGGCCTCGGAGAGAGAAGATGAAGCCAGAAAGGTGAGTGTCCTTGGTCTGGGATGCAAGTGAGCTGGGGTCCAGTTTAGGACAGCCCTTTCCTTTGTCCCCCGGCCCCATCCAAAGCCGACATGTCCTGACCCTTTTGGTTTCTTACACAGGAGGAGACTCAAGGGTAGAGGGAAGAGGAAGAGAGAGAAGCAAAGACCCAAAGACTGTCATCAGTGAGTGTGGGATGGGTAGGGGAAGACAAGGAGGCTGGGGCCTCTGGGGCTGGTAGGGGCGAAGAGAGGAGCCAGAGTCCAGAGAGAATCCTTTGGTGAGGGGAGAGGAGTGTCTGGGCAGCAGGGACCCCACCTAGTCACCCTAGAGCCCATATACTGAAACAGTCTGCCAAAGTGCTAAGAAAATTAGCTGACCTGTAGAACTTCTCTCTCCTCTATCAACTGACCTCCTTCAAACTCAGAGGCTAGAGAAGCCAGTGATAGAGGGAAAGATTCCATGGCCCTTAATCCCTCATCCATTCAATCCTCATGAAGTCGAAAGAGCCCAGGATTTGGAGTCAGAGGGTCTAAGGCTGAAACCCAGATCTGCTACTTATAACCTGTCAAATCACTTAACCCCCTTGGGCCTCAGTGTCCTCATCTGTAAAATGAGTGAGTTGGACCAGATGACCCCTGGGGTCCCTTCCAGCCCCAAGTCTGTGGTCCTCAGATCTCATACCCACAATTTCTTCTTAAGGATATGGAAACACGGGGAGAAGAAGTAGCTAGTCCAGGGTTACACAATCAATGACAGCCAGGGTCTGGACTTAGATCTGAAAGTCGTAAGTGGAAAGGGCTCCTGTGTTCTTTTTTCATGACCCATACAGGGTACTAAAATATAAGAGTTCAGCTTTGGCCGCTAGGCAACTAGAAAGCCAGGAGTCCTGCCTTTTGGACCCCTTTAGAAGAAAACCCCCAGATTTCACTCCGGTTCTGCATTTTGTTTTGGGCAGGTGCGAAGATGCTGTTCCCCAAAGGTAACCCAGTGGACCCTGGAGAGAGCAGTCTGCCCAGCTTATATTTATTGCCCCTTTCACAATCTCAATTACCTCCCTGACCACAAACCCCCTATTTATTAGCCAAATGTATCTACTTCTCCCTCGGTGGGGAGACTGACCCTCAGGACTTTGGTGCCTTAAGAAGAAAAAGAGGAGACTTCTGGGGGATCCAGCATTGAGGTCATGGTCACTTAATTATGATTCAGGAGCAGTGGAGGAGGGGAGGGTTCCCTTCCTCATCCTAGGAATCTCCATGGAACCTGGAGCACAGAGGGGAGGAAGGAGTGGAAGAATCTTCTCCCTCTCCTATTCTTGCTTCTGAATGGAACAGGGACCTCTGGACCTTCGAGGGGCAAGTATCCCTTGTCCGAGGTCTGGGCAACGTTCTTTTGACAGAAAGCTATTCGTGCCCTATATGGAAAGGGTCAGCTCGAGAAGTCTAGCCTAGCCCACTTTTCACAATGGAAGAGGGTAGGTGAGAAGAAAGTGGCACCTAAACTGAGGTGTCTAGGAGAGGACAGCTACTTTTGCTTAGTGGAAGAAGAGAAAACCTTGGCCCTCTAGGGTCTCAGGAGAAAACTTGCTGGAGCAGCTAAGACTTTTCTTAGCAAGTGCCTTCTCACTCTGGCAGCCACTCAGAATCTCAGAGAGCCAAGCTGTGACAATTTTGAAGAACATTGGATAAAATGGTGTGTAGGGGACCTCCTCTAGTCTTCTGTTTCTCCCAGGACCTTGCAACCCTTTCCTACAACTTGAACGCAGGAATTTATCTCCTGGCTTGGGATGTCACCCCAAAGAGCCCCCATATGCCATTCTGACCCACTGGAAGCACCAATGGGTATAAATGCCAAAAGGATGCAGGCAGAGACAGCCCTTAGCCCTGGGCATGATGGTCAAGATCTAGAAAAAATACTGAGGACTCCAAGGAAGACCCTGCTCCCAGGCTCTCTGGATAGAGCATCCAGCCCACTGAGGAGCACTATTATATACCCAGACCTTCTGTGAAAAGGGTTGAGCAGGTTCCTTTCCAAGGGGAGTTGGGTAGGAGGAGGCTGGGAACTTCCTAATTATATCACACAAGTTCTTCCTGACCGCCATGTTCACTGGGTGCAGGGAGGCCAAAGAAAAGCCAGATTCTCTTAAATAAAGTATTTTAATCCAATTTTTTTTTTGCTTGGGGAAATATGGTTGCTTGCTACAAAAAGGTGATCTCCAAGGTTGAGTAAATTCCTGTGAATCTGGATTAAAGGGACACGCAATACTATCCCCATTTGAAAGCTGAGGAAACAGAAGCCTGGAATAAAGTGACGTGTATCCAAGGTCAGACCGCTGGGGGCAGGACTCAGATCTGCTGACCCCTGGTCTTTATTCTTTTTCTGCAACTAGACTTATTCCTCATACAGGCTACCAACTAAGGCAGAGGTTCCTAATGGGGTTCCACAGATAGATTTCAGGGAGTCCAATAATATGACAAAAATGTTGCATCTTTATTTTCATAAACCTCTCATTGAAATTTAGCATTTCCTCCAATTATGAATGTAGGCATCCCCCAAAAAATAAGTCTTTGTCTTTACCAGATTGCCGTAAGGGTCCCTAACACAGTTAGTCATTTTATGTCCTATTATAAGGGCATCTTGGGGTATCTTGCCAGTTGCTTCATGCATAGTTTTGGATTCTGCCCTGGAATCAAGAAATGAAGGTGGAGCTTCCCCCATGGCCCATCCTTTCCAAGATGTTCTCAAGCAGTGGGGGACAAGACTGCCATTTAATTAATTAACCTTCACCCCAGTCACCACTCAACATGCTACACCACCAAATTCAGCAACACCTTCCTGTGCCCATTCAGTAACGGACTTTGCCCTACCTCCAACCCCCATACTCTTACCCTCAGCCTGCCTGGAGATGGGCTGACCAGTACTGTTCCTCAGAGCCCGTTCAGACCTTCATAGCCCAACTGGGAACTCTGCCAGGTTAGAGAGGATTCTCCCCCTGTTTGGGGCCCCCCAGAGGATTTGGAAGAGATGTCTCCATCATGCTCTGGCTGGAATGTGGATGAACATCTGTTTGGAAGGGGACAAGGGTAGTTGGGGAGCCTAACTGCTAGACTCCTCCTTTCCTGCCTTCTCTTTCTTCCCTCCTCCGCCCCCAAAATCTTGCTTTATCATATTCTCTCGTAGTTAATCTTCTCTGCCGCTGGCCTCAGAAGAGACTCCCCACCTCTCTCAACTTCAGGGAGGCTCCCACTGGAATGTTACTGTAACTTCCTGCCCAATCTTTTTAAAAGAGGCAATGTAGCCAAACGAACCCAGAATTTGTAGTCAAAGGACCTGGGTTTGAATTCCAATGCCAATCCCTTAGGCACTTAACCTTCTGAGTTTCACTCTTCTGACTTGTAAAATGCAGGGGATTGGATGAGATGACCTCTAAGGTCCTTTCTGGATCCAGTCCCTATGATTTGTTTCCCTGTCCCCTTCTCCGGTTGTTGTTTTTTCAATCTAGCCCATTTAAGGCAAGGACTTCATTGGGGCTGGGAAGATACACATCATAAAGATGAAACAGGAACATGTGCCTGAGACAGTCTCCGCCTGAGGTGACCCAATTTGATGGCCCAAGGAGTGGATAAGGGTGGGAAAAGGTCATTCTTAGGACTGAAGGAGTGAGTCAGCTACCATGGGTGTAGCATTTGCAATGATTCAGGAGATCTGAAAGGGGACTACAGGGCAAGAAGTGTTCCTGGCTTAATATCACAGAGGGAGACTCTGTGCTCAGACTCCAAGCATAATCACTTCCAAAAAGGGAATCAGTTCCTCTTCTTTTAACTACTTGGACCCAGAGACCTAGATCTGCATAATTTGGTGTGGGGCTGTCCTGAGTAGGAAATGATTATTTGGCTTATTTAAAGGGCCGGGAGGAACTCATCCTTACTTGGTTAAACATCTACTTGGCCAGAACAACTGAACTATCCCTGGGAACACTAGCTCAACCTTCTATAGCAGTGGTTCTCAAACTTATTGGTTTCAAGGCCCCCGTTTTTATTCAGTAATTTTTTCACTTGTTTCCAACTCTCCCTGACCCCATTCAGGGTTTTCTTGGCAAAGATACTGAAATAGTTTGCCCTTTCCTTCTCCAGCTCATTTCACAGAAGAGGAAACTAAGGCAAACAGTGACTTGCCCAGGGTCACACAGCTAATAATTGTCTGAGGCTAGATTTGAACTCAGGAGGATGAGTCTTTCTGACTCCAGCCTCGGCACTCCATCCACTGCACAACCTAGTTGCCCAAGGTCCATTTACATGCTTAAAAATTATGGAGTCCCTCCACACCCCACCAAAGAAATGTTCTTTTTGTGGATTATATCATTATATCTATGGCTGTTTGCTGCATTAGTAATTAAAACTTCTTAGTATTATTATGAAAATAATTTCAATCTTGTAGACTCCCTGAATGAATCTCAGGGGCCCCCAAGGGTCACAGGACCGCACTTTGAGGACTGCTATTCTAAAGCATCCCTGAGTCTCTCCAATTCACACAAATGTTTTCCCTACATGCCAGTGACCCTCTGGATGGAAAGATGGAGAATATTAGGAGAGAATCTTCTAGGGACCAGAAGAGTGATATACTCTATGCAGACTATGTCCAGACCACAACAAAGAAGAGTAATATAAAGTATCTTCTCTGGTTCATTTGTTTGGTGTAGAAAGCAAAAATGGATAATTCAAAGTGTATTTTCAGCCTGGTTAATCAGACAAACTGCACTGTCTTCCCTATTAACAGGATGTTAGCACTAAAAAGGACCTTAGAATCACTCGATCCAATTCTCTCATTGTACAGATGAGGAAACTGAGGCCCAGGAGGTGAAGTAATTTCCCCAAAGTCACATAAATTAAAAGTGAAGTAGAATAGAAGGCTGGGATTGGAGACGGGAGATCTTGGGTTCAAATTCTGACTTTAGTACTTAGTCTGAGGTATAAAAACAAATCACTTAACCTCTCTGAGAATCAGTCTCCTCTTCTGCAAAATGAGTCCCACACTACCTCCCTAACAAGGTTATTGTAAGAAAAAGGTTTTGTTGATGTACAGGATCTGCTTCAAATACCTTGGGAAGGCATTTTGACCAAGTTCCTTGTTTCTTTTTGATCTCTATTTGCAGAGGGTGTTCTCAGGGAAAGATGGGGAAACATTCCTCTGCAAAGTTAGCCAATATTCCCCTTGTCCAGTACCCATTAGCCAGCCAGCTGGGAAGATGCCCTTGGTGTACCACACCAATGGAGCAGGTGGGTGGCACAGTGGACAGAGCACTGGTCAAGAAGTCAGGAAGATTCATCTTCATGAGTTACAGTCTTGCCTCACACTTACTAGCTGTGTGACCCTGGACAAGTCACTTAACTCTCCATTTTCTCATCTGTAAAATGAGCTGGAGAAGGAAATGGCAAACCCCTCCAGTATCTCTGCCAAGAAAACCCCCCAAATGGGGCCATGGAGAGTCAGACACAACTGAAGCGACTGAACAGCAACAACATACCACACCAATGGGTAGGATGTCTCAGGATGGGTCAGTATCTGGAACAGTGTTTCTTAGGAGGTCGAAACTTGAGGCACAGTAAGATTCAAAACCCAATGATCCCCTTCCCTATCCTGTCCCCCAGCTCATTTCCTTGTGATCTCACCCTCGCCCTGTTGAATGCCCAGTACTCTAAGTATATTCATACCTTCTGGGGGTAGTCACAGAATCATTGATTATAGAGTTAAAAGGTACCTCAGTGACCATCTATTCCAACTCATACCTGAAAGAAATCCCTTCTATAAGCCCTGATAAGTCATCACTCAGCCTCTGTTTCAGGACCTCCAGTGAGGGGAATCCCCCCAACTCACCCACCCACTTCTAGGGCCACCCATTCCACTTCTGAACAACTTTTATGGTCAGAACATTCTTGAGATCAAACCTAAATCCCCTCTTCACAGTTTCCATCCATTGGTCCTGGTTCTTCTCTCTGGGGCCAAACAAAACAAATCTTATCACTCTGCTATATAACAGTCTCTTAAATACTTGAACACCACCAGCCTTCCTCTCCAAACCCGCTCCCACAACAGTCTTGTCTTTTCCAGGTTAAACATCCTCAGTTTCTTCCATTGTCCCTCCCATGACATGAACTCGAGGTCCATCACCATCCTGGCAGCCCTTCTTTGGGCATTTTCCAGTTTATCAGTGCCCTAAAATTGTGGCACCCAGAATGGAATGTTATACTTCAGAGGTAATCCAACTAAGACAGCATACAAAGGGACTATTATCTCCTTCTTTCTGGAAGCTGGGCCTTCCTGAACACAGCCCAAACTTGCATTGTTTCTGCCACATCACACCTCTGACTCACACTGAGCTTGCGGTCCACTGAAATCCCTAGATCCCCTTTTCCCCCAGACAAACTGCAATCTGACCATGACTTATTCATCCTGTACTTGTAAAGCTATTTGTTTTTTAAATCAAGTGTAAGACTTTTATCTCTTTTCAATTTCATTGTATGAGCTTCAGCCCAGTGCTCTAGCCCATCAAGATCTCTTGGATTCTGATTGCCATCCAGGGTGCTAGCTACCCCTTCTAGTTTAGTGCCATCTGCAGATTTAATGAGTATGACTTTATCTAGGTAATTGATAAAAAAAATATTAAATGGCACAGGGGTAAGGAAGATCTCTGTAAACTCCATTGGATGCCTCCTGCCAAGTTGACAGTGAATCATTCATGACTACTCTTTGAGTCTGGCCAATCTGCCAAGTCCAAATCCATGTAACTGTTAACTAGTACTCATCCTTGTATCTCTTCCACAAGTCAAGTATAAGTTATATCCACAGCTATATCTATAGCATTTCTCTCAGCTTGGTTGTTGTTCAGTCATTTTCAGTTGCTTTACTCTTTGTGATCCCATTTGGGGTTTCTTGGCAAAGATACTGGAATGGTTTACCATTTCCTTCTTCAACTCATTTTACAGATGGAGAAACTGAGGCCAACAGGGTGAAGTGACTTGTCCAGGGTTACTCAGCTAGAAAGTGTCAGAGGCCAGATTTGAACTCAGGTCTTCCTGACTCCAGGCCTGGCACTCTGTCCACTGAGCCACCTAGCTGCCCATTTTTCTCTCAGCCACCAGCTTAGTGACCCTAGCCAAGACAAAAAAAGGAAGTAAAGTTATTCTGGTATGATCTGTTCTTGATGAAGGTATGCTGGCTCTTCAGTATTGCCCCTTCCTTTGTTAGATGTTTGCTAACCACCTTTTAAACAATCCTTTCTAGAATTTTCCCAGGAATGAAAATCAAATTCATTGGCTCAAAGATTGTTCTCTTCCCTAACCCCACTAAAAGGAACATAGGAGCATAAGAGAAGGAAAGTACAGAGTGGGCAGAGGAATGGGAGTGTGTATGAAAGGGATGTGGCAGGTGGAGGATGGGTAAAGAATCAGTGCTCTAACTAGGATGGAGCAAGTGGGACTTTGCCCTAGGGTGCTGAAACTGGGTGGTGCTAATAGCGTTTGTAGTCCTTCAGATGTTAAGAAACAAGTAGTCTTCGGAGCTCTCCTCAGAGAGACTTCTGTATCAAGGCGCCCCTGCGCCTCATCACCCAGTTGAAGCAGAAGGGTAAGTGTGTCTTTGACTCCCTAAGATTATAGAGGTGGGGAGTTCCAAACACTCCATTCAGTAGCACCGGACCCATGCTCTGGCTCTGGGCATCTTTTCAACTACTAATTGTCTTCACTAATGGACTGAGGAAGTTGGGAACAAGAAAGCCCGCACCCAGTGAATGATCACACACTCAGTGGTACTTGGTTTTGGAAATGGATCAGGCAGTTTTTTGTAGCATTTGCCTTCCCAAGTATGTCTTATTTTTAATCTTTATTTTACTTCATAATAAAATTGTTTTCCATTCCTTAAACACCTATGTACTGGCTGGTACCCGGGCCAGCTATCTGGCACAGTGAATAGAATGTCAGCCCCAGAGCCAGGAGAACCTGAGTTCAAATCCAGCCTCAGACACTTATGAGCTGTGTGACCCTGAGCAAGTCACTTCACCCTGTTTGCCTCCGTTTCCTCATCTGCAAAACGAGTTAGAGAAAGAAATGGCAAACCATTCCAACATCTCTGTAAAACACAAAACCTCAACAACATCAAAATGGGCTCACAAAGAGTCAGACACGACTGAAACAATACAACGGCCGCCACGCTGGCTGGTCGAGGAGGGCGTTGCGGGAGGCAGCCTGGGCAACGGCAAACAGATAAGCTGGAAATCATCATCGAGAACCAGCTTCGTCTCTGACCCTGGAGGCTCCCAAGAGCTCACGAGGCCCTTCTCTCAAGACAAGAGCACAGCTCTCAAGCTGGAATTTAGGCTCTCTGTTGTGTTTCCTCAGCTCTATTTGACCTTCATATGAAAATGGCTCACTGTCACTCCAGGGCCCTCTAACAAAAACAACCTGCGTTGGCATAGACCTTCACGCTTTTTAGGATAGTCTAACATATGTTATTTGAATCTGATCCACATGGACTCCTACAAGGAAACGGGAATTATTATATTTCCCATTTTGTAGATGAGGAAACTGAGATACAGAATAGTTGTGATTTGCGCAAGATGACCAGAACACAGCGTCTTACCACAATGGCTACTTAGTGGTGAAGAAAGAATTGGAACCCAGGTTTTCTGACTCCCAGTTCACTATTTTTTCCACTAGGCTATGTTCCCTTTACTCTTGTCTTTCTCTGAATGGAAAAGGATTTGATTAAATTTCATCCACTACAGGGGCTGGCTGGCTTACTTCTGTCTCTCTCTTACGATGGTCCACCCATCAGGGAGGGGAGGGAAGGGGAGGAAAAAGGAGGAGAAGAGAGGGACTTTTCAGGACCCTAGAGAGACTACAGAGAGAAAGATATTAGAGAAGGCAGAAAGGATGCACTCTGCATACTCTTAGGGAAGTCAAAGACCCAGAAAGGATGGGACAGGTGTCTCAATGTGAGTAGTTGATGGCAGTCTGCACATCTTAAGAGAAAGGGAGCTTTCTGAGGTAAGCCCAGACTACTCTCCCTTCCCCAAACATCTGTCTCATAGGCAAATAAGCCCCATCTTCTGATCAGGCCTCTACCTAGGAGGCTGGCCAGCGTGCCTTCCAAGAGATTGGTGTGTTCTTGGTCTATGGAAGCTGTTCAGTTACCATGGAAACAGGTAGAGAGAAGATGCATCATAACTCTTCTTCACTCACTGTTCCTCTCAGAGACTCTGTTGATGTTGTATTGGAAGAGAGTCTTAACCTTAATAATAATTATTTCTATATTTCTGTAGTACTTATCATGTGCCAGGCATTGTGCTAAATGCTTCACAATTATCTTATTTGACCCTCCTACCTGAAAGGTAGGTGCTCTTATTTATCCCCATTTTACAGATAAGGAAACTAAGGCAAACAGATGTTAACTGACTTGCCCAGGGTAACACAGCTAGCAAGCGTCTGGGGCCAGATTCGAATTCAGGTCTTTAGGTCTTCCTACCTCTAAGCTATGTGCTCTATTCACTGGGCTACCTATGTGCCCCAAATCCTGTACCAGTTTCCCTATTCAGCAAGACTCTATCAGTGGCAGGGATGGAGGGTTCCTCCTTAACTGACTTACAGTCTCAGCACAACACCTTCCCCAACAGTCCATAGTCAAGTTCAGAAGAGGGTGGAGTTCTCTGTCTCTTTCTTTACTTTAGTTTCTCCCTCCTCCTTCCCACTCTCCCCCTATCTCCTTCCCTTTTCCTTTCCTTTCCCCCCTTCTTTCTCCACCTTCCATCTCCTCCTCCCACTTTCCACTTCCCCCAACTCTTTCCTTCTCTCTTCTTTTTTCCTCTCTTTTTCTCTACCTTCTGTCTCCCTCCCCCTTCCCACTCTCCCCCTGACTCTCTCCTTCTCTCTTCTTTTCCTTTCCCTCCCTCTTTCTCCACTTTCATCCTCCTTCCCCCTTCCCTCTCTGTCCCTGATTCTCCACCTTCCCTTTCCCTCCCCCTTCCCCCTCTCCCTCCACTCTCTCCTTTCTTCTTCCTTTCCCTCCCTCTTTCTCCACCTCCCCTCTCCTTCCTCCTCCCCTCTCTCCCACACACACACCATCTGCTCAGACCACCCATGTGCCTCCGTGAAGGCATCACAGTAACATGAGCTGTTATGCTGACAGCTTTGGGCAGACTTTCAGTGATGGCTATAGCTAGGCATTGTGTACCCACTGTCTCCTCCAGATAGGTCTCACTTCCTAAAAGTGATGATGATAATAACAATTCCTTCAGACAGTACTTCAGACTTTTCAAAATGCTTTTACACAAATGATCACATTTGGTCCTCACAAAAACCCTATAAAGAAGACAGAGGTCTCATATTACTCCCATTTGACAGATGAGGAAACCCAAGAACCAGAAGGAAAAGTGATTTGTAATAACAATAAAGTGTTTTAAGGTTTACAGCTTGTGATAGGCTGGATTATCTTACTGGATCACCCCCAACAACCCTGTGTCATCAGTACTATCAGTATTATTATTATTCCTGTTTTACAGATGAAGAAACTGAGACTCAGAGAGATGAATTGCCTGAGGGAATCTGTGCTGCTTAACCTTTTTATCAATGACTTGAATAAAGACATAGATGGTGCTATTCATCATAGTTGCAGATGACCCACACCTGGGAGGGCTAGTCAATACACCAGATATCAAGCAAGATTTCAAAAATCTTGACAGTTGATGGCTAGGTGGCACAATGAATAGAGCACCTGCCCTGGAGGCAGGAGGACCTGAGTTCCAATTCAACCTCAGACACTTAACACTTACTAGCTGTGTGACCTTGGGCAAGTCACTTAATCCCAACTGCCCGCCAAAAAGCAAAAAATTAAAATTAAAAAATAAAAACAAAAATCTCGACAGGTTAGAATGTTAGACCAAATCAAATGAAATACAATTCGATGATGATTAAAAAAATAAAGTTCTACACTGGCAAAGTGATTTGAAAGCTCAACCTCACAAATATGTCATTAAGAAGAAGTCATTTATAATTAATAACAATAAGGATAGCCAGAATTTATGTAGTACTTTAAGGTTTACCAAGGGCTGTACATATGCTATCTCATTTGATCCTCACAAATGCCTTGAGAGGGGGGTTATTAGATTATTACGATTACATGAGGCTATTAAGGATCTGAGGCAGGATTCTAATTCAGATCTTCCTGATTCCAAGCCCAGCACTCCTAGCCTCTGCTACCAGATGGTATAACTAAATAACAATCTATTGGAAAACAAAGTGGGAATTTCAGTGGATCGTAAGTTTAGTAAGAGTCTACATTTATATCATATGAAAATATGAGCTAATGAACTCTTAGCTAATACATGCATAGACTACTGGACTTAGAGTATGGAAGAGCTGAGTTGGAATCCTGCCTCAGATACTCACTAGGTCACTTAGTGGCCTCAATTTCCTTAATTGTGAAACTGGGGATAATAATAGCACTTACTTTCCAAGGACAGTTAGGCAGGCACTAGGCCTGGAGTCAGGAAGATTCATCTTCCTGAGTCCAAATTCAGCCTCAGACCCTTGCTAGCTGTGTGACCCTGGACAAGTCACTTAACTCTGTTTCCCTCAGTTTCGTCATCTGTAAAATGAACTAGAGAAGGAAATGGCAAAGCATTCTAGTATCTTTGCCAAGAAAACCCCAAATGGGGTCATGAAGAGTCAGACATGACTGAAAAATGACTGAATAGTAACAATCTTCCATGGTTGTTGTTAGGATCAAATGAGAAAATGTATGTAAGGCGCTATATAAATGCTATTAATGTGATTAATGAAGAGAAGTGCAGCATTTGGGAATAAGAGAGTGGCTGTCTACTGGCCAGACTTCCAGAGTAGTACATTCAGTACTAAGCACCACAGCTTAGGAAGGACAATGATGTAGCACTTGGCAGGGGCGGGGGGCATCTCCAGGAACTCACAGGGTAGGTTCCCCAGAGAAAGGTTGCCCCAGGATCAAGGTACCCTTGGGTGTGGAGGCTCCAAAACCGTTGTAGTACTCATCCAGAGGACATAATTAGTTCAAAACAAAGAGGGAAGGGGAAAACCCTCCATTCATTAAGTATCCTTTATATACCAGGATATTTACAAATTAACTCCTTTAATCCTCACAATAACCCAAAGGGGTAGGTGCTATTATTATCCCCAATTTTACAGATGAGGAAACTGAGGACAGGCGATAAATGACTTAGATCATATAGCTAATAAGTGTCTGAGGTGGATTTGAACTCGGTTTTTCCTCACCAGGCTTAGTACTCTATCCACATGTAAGAAATACCTGTGGCCAGGGCACATGCATTGGGAGGGTAACTAATTCCTTGGATACTGCAGTGGGGCCTACAAGTCACATCTAGAGATATCATTGCTCTCACTGGGTCTACTCTCCTTCGGTCTGGGAGTCCCTGCCTGAAGCCCCTTTGCTGAAGACATGGTCTCCACCAAAGTCCACTCTGTGAGAGTGGTTCCCTCTGTATGATGCCCTCCTGGACATGTAGTCTCCACCCAACACTTCCCTATAAATTACTCCACTCCTTCCAGCTTAGCTGAAATCCTTGTGTCTTCTTCAAGATAAGAGTGGGCATTGCCATTTTCTTATAGGAAAAAGCCTCTCTTCAGCTTCTGTCTTGGTCCCTCAAAGTCTTCATTACTGAAGTTTCAGATCTCCTAGTCGGACATCCTCAGCCCCAGATGCCAGCTGTTGTGTCTGACTCTTCGTGACCCCATTTGGATTTTCTTGGCGAAGACCCTGAAGTGGTTTGCCATTTCCTTCTCCCGCTCATTTTACAGATGAGGAGACTGAGGCAAACAAGGTTAAACCACTTGTCCAAGGTCACACAGCTAGTGTCTAAAGCCTAATTTGAACTCATGAAGATGGGTCTTCCTGATTCCAAGCCCAATGCTCTATTCACTGCACTGCCTAGCTGACCCCAGCGCCAAGCTCTTTAGAACAAAGAGCAGAGGCTTCCCAGCTTGCTCATGCCTTCAGGCTTAGTCTTTTTTGGGAGGCCCTCTTCCTGTTCCAGGGGCCCTTGGTCAGAGATTTTACCCCAAATTAGGGTGATAATTTCATATACATCCCAATTCTAATATCTGAAGTCTAGAAAATTAACAAGGTAATGGTTATTTTTCCCAATGACGACCCAATAGCTCTAGGGTTCTTGATTTCCCAGTCTCTAAACCCCAGCCTCTTCAGTTCATGTTTAGTCAATATTCACTCATGGATGGGAGAACTACCAGCCTAATCACACACATTCCTAGTCTATTCATATGAGTTAGAAGGAGGTAAGTGGGCCACTTTCAGCTTAATGGAAAACCCTTACATAGATACCAGGAGAACATCCTGAGGACACTAGATGGTGAGGGGCCTTGCAGACATGCTTTATGAGAATCAGTTAAAGGAAATGGGGTTATTTAGCCTGGAGAAGAGATTTATGGGAGTCATGATAGATGTCTTCAAGTATTTGAATGACTGCCATATAGATGAAGAATCAGTCATGTTTTTCTTAGCCTCAGATGATTGAATTAGGAGCAACAAGTGGAAATTATAAAATGGTGAATTTGGGTCAGCTACAAAGGTAGTGTGTTCCTGCTCCCTGGAGATCTTCAAGCAAAGGCTGGATGATCACTTGTTGGGTATGTTCTAGACTAGCTTCTATATTCAGGTACTATTTGGAGTAAATAGGCATGTAGATTCTTTCCAGCTCTGAGATTCTTTAATTCCATGACACATCCATTTAATGAACGGACTTACTGAGAAAAATTTCAACAAAGCATTAATTTGCAAAAAGGCTATTTTCCAAAAGCTGGAGCATACTCTCCCACAGATACATACAATAGGCAACATCAGTGGAAAGAGTGGAGAGATATGGGGAACATACCACTGGTAAATGATAGTAG
This sequence comes from Pseudochirops cupreus, assembly GCA_028627135.1. Classification (NCBI taxonomy): domain Eukaryota; kingdom Metazoa; phylum Chordata; class Mammalia; order Diprotodontia; family Pseudocheiridae; genus Pseudochirops; species Pseudochirops cupreus. The sequence goes on from CM053582.1 coordinate 437,498,668, forward strand.
AAGGATTCAAATCCAGGCTGCTCCTGACTTCAAACCCAGTATTCTCTTAGCCCTTGATTTGTACAAGGTCACACAGGTACAGAAGGGGACGGAACTAGAACCTGAGCCTCTGACTCCTGATCTAATTTGGTTTCCACTGCCCTAACATACAGTCAGGTGACATTGTGCTGGACCCAGCAATGTGAGGGCACTCAGGATTAGAGAATGGTTGCCAAGGGGTCTTAACCTTCTCACTGTTCACAAACTTAGTATGGTTACAAAGTCTTGTATGCTGCTGTCTCTGTGAGGAGAATTGGACATTCCCAGCTTCCTAGTGCAGTTAGGTGGTATGGTGGATACAGTGCAGGTCAGGAAGACCGGAATTAAAATCCTACCTCAAATTAGCTATGTGATCGCCAGGCAAGTCACTTAACCTCTCTATGCCTCAGTTTCCTCATCTGTAAAATGGAAATAAAAATAGCACGTATGCCCCATGGTTGTTGTGAGAATCAAATATGATCACATCAAATGTGAGATAATGCATGCAGAGTGTTTTGCGAGCCTTAAGACTTTAAATAAATGCTAGCTATCATTACTATTATTCCTCTTCCTACCTACCCCGTGTTATCTTGGCTGCCTCTACCTTCAGTCTTTTGGGTTTTGGAGGCAATTGGGATTAAGTGACTTGCCCAGGGTCACACAGCTGGTAAGTGTCTGAGGCCCAATTTGAACTCAGGTCCTCCAGATTCCAGGGCCAGCATTCTGTGTACTGTGCCACCAAGCTGCCCCTTGCAGATTTAGTCTTAACCCACGCTCATGTCATCTTGGGATGCAATTCTTTTATCCATTTGGTTCTCAGAGTTGAGTGAATGAATGAATGAATGAGAACATGTGTGCCAGGCACTGAGCTCTCCTCACATAGGAAACCCTCCCATTCTTCTCTCTCTGCCTTCTGCTTCTTTCTACCCATCTACCCACCACAGGACAGCACCAAGACTGAATTAGCTCCTGCCTTCTATCTCCCTCCCACCCGCTCTTTCCCAGTTGGTCAACAAGTATTTATTGAGGGTCAGTGAGGTGCCAGGCCCTATTCCAGATAGGATAATGAGACAGATAGGAAACAGCCCTTGACCTCTGGGTGCTTGCATTGTTTTGGAGGAGTTAACAAGCGCCTGCAAAATAAATATTAGATATTTATTTGGTATTAATTTGAGGGGCAGGTAGAACTACAGCCAAAGAGATCAGGAAAGGCTTCCCATGAGCTAATTTCAGTTGAGGTTCTGCTTCGAGGGGCCACCTGCCCAGGCTTCCTCAGTCACATGAAGAACGATAGTCTCCTGATTGTTTTCCTGGGTCTCCAAGGCTGATGGCGGGGTGGGGCTGCCTGCATGCAGATGTTAGCCTGTTTGTGTTGTGGAGCCCTAGAGACTACGTCCATCTAAGCTGCTGCCTCAGAAGCAAGACTAGCTGGGGTTCACTTCAGTAGCAGGTTTCGGGTTCCCTGGAGGGGACCCTCCCCCTCCCCCTCTCCACCCCCCTGGCCCTTGAAGAGAGGCCACAAATAGCACACTAGATTTGACCCAATCTCAAGGGGCCATAGTCAGGTCCAGAAGATCCTCTGCTTGAGGATCTGATCCAAATATAAAACTGTGGGCATTGTGGAGGTCCCATCCCTTGAGAGGCTCCAAACAAAAGGCAGGAGAAGGATGAATATGTCTCTCTCCAACCCCTTCCAATGTTCAACCTCATATGAGCTTAGGGTGTTTTAGATCATTCTTTAGGAAGTGGTCATGACCTGATACCCATGCAGGTCAATTCCAGTTCCAATTCCAAGGGACTGTAGTCCTACCTGCCCCTCAAATTCCAAAGGCACTGAATAGGTGATTTCACTGAAAACATTCTTGAAAAGTCACACTATCACCCCAGACTAATGAAGCAATTCTCCCACATGCTCTCTCCTGCTTCCCTCTCCCCTCGTTCCCTGACCCCTTCTCTCTCTCCCATTCCTTCTTTCTCTTCCATTCCCCACCCCCATCCCCCTTTCCGCATTTGGCGTTTTTCCTTTCACTGACCCCCTTTCCTTCTCTCTGCCATTCCCTCTCCTATGTCCTTTTTTTCCCTCCTACTTTCACCTGTTCTTTCACCCCTCTCCCCTCTCTTCCTCCCTCTCCTCCACACCTTCCTCCTTCTCTCATTCTCTGCTCCCTCCTTCTTCCTCCCATCTTCCTGTTTCCCTCCATTCTGTGCCCCCTTCCCTCTCCCTACTCCTTTTCCTCCCTTCTTCCCTCCCGCTCCCTCTTTCCATCCCCAATCTCCCTGGGGCACCCCATTCCCCTCCAGACCCTCACTCCATTCCCATCCATGGCCAAACCCCCAAACATTCCGGTACCCACTGACACTGCACCTTTAAGAGGCAAGCTGAAAGTCAACTTCCTGGTCATTGGCTGCTTTATTCCAACTAAAAGAGGATGAGATCATCTGCAGCCAATCATGGAGTCGTTGCACCCCAGCTAGAAGCTTACACCTGTCTGGAGAGTCAAGGCAGAGATGCTCCCTTGGGATTCAGGGTCAGGCTGCTTGGAGGGGAAGCAGTAGCAGAGATGACTTCAGCCTGCATGAGCGAAACTAAGCTTATGGTTTGAACAGGTAGGGTGCTTGCCTCACGTTTCCTCCTTCTGCATGGTGGGGCGGGGTTGGGGGGTGCTCTCCACTTTGACTTGGCCACATACATTCCCAAGCCTCCTGGCCACCTTGCTTTCACCCTGTGCTCTCCTCCTCATCTGACCTCCTGGAAAGTGGGGGCTTCAGGAGAGGCATTGTCCCCCGGGAGACCTTAGCTAGCTGGGTGGGACCCTCTGGCTTAGTCTCCTCATAGGCCCTGCTTATCATTGTCTTCCATCCAAATGCAGAGTCTGGCTTTTCCACAGGAAGAGATCAGGGATGTGTAGGGAGTTTGCAGGCCATCCGATGCTAGCTGGGATGTCAGTGCATTCATTAGTAGGCCTAATTACATGCTACAAACAGGTTCTCCAGAGAGGTCTTGCCTCTCTTAGTTTGGTAAGGTCGTTACCTGTTTTCATGTCCTTTCATCCTTTCCCATAATCACTTGGCCCACTGGGGCTCTGGGGACATCCAGAGCACTGGAACTTGGAAGCCTGCTAAGGTCACTTGAGCCAATGGTTGAAGCAGCTGATTCAGAGACCCAGAACTGGGGTTCCCCAGAAAGGCTGCATCTCAGCCCAGTGCATCAAAGTCCAGCCAGCATTTCTTTCCCAGAAAACAGCTAGGGCTTAACAGCCAAAAGCAATTGCATTTCCCTCTCAGCCAGAGCTTTGGGGTAAAGGATGTGCCCTCCCTTCCTCCAGACTTTAGGGTCATTGGGGTCCCTCTACCCCAAGTGCTAAGGGTTCAACTCACAGCTGCCTGAGTCTGTGGGTGATTTCCACTCGCTCACCCTCGCCTGGCTCAGCTCCATCTTGCTCACTTCCTCTTGGCTAGGAGACCAGGGAAAAGCAGAAGTGGCTTAAAGGTTTGATGGTTTGAATCTGACGAGACTCAGAGTTGGGAGGGACACCAGAGGCTGTGTGAATAATAATAAGGGCTCACATTTCTGTGAGACTTGAAGGTTTGCACAGCACTTTTTCCATAGTTTGTGCCATTTGAGTCTTTTTTTTTCTTTTTCTTTTTTTATTAGTAATAAGTTTATTTTATTAAATTTTTTTGAATTACATATTTTCTCCGTCTTTCCCCCGCCCACCGCTCCAAGACAGCCATCCCAGTGTTTCCCCCCTCCCCCAGTCTATTCTCTCCTATGTCACTTTTTGGTAGGGCAGGATGGATCTCCCAACTGCAGTGCCTGTGTATCTCAAGTTCCAGTTGGATGTAGTCAATAGTAATAATAATA
>CM053582.1:437503050-437551953 GCA_028627135.1 Pseudochirops cupreus
GTCCCCCTGCTGCCTGCAGGCCGCGGGCGGGAAGCTGCAAAGCTGAGGTGGGTGCAAAACCTCTGCCTTTCACTTTTCTGCTCTGGAGGCCTTCTGGCTGGACTGCTTATCTCCCCCTTTCACAAATCCCATTCACAGCTGCCACTAATGCGCTCACCTGAAGCTTCTCAGCTCCTCCCGTCCAGCCGCCCCCGGGGCACAGCCGCAGCTTCAGGCCAGGCTGGTTTCATTTCGCAGTGCTGATATGGTTCCTTGCAGCCGAGCTGACTTTAGTGGGAAGTATCTTTGTGTGCGTTTTGGAGTTCTAGGGTTGGTTTAGAGTCCTATTCTATAGGTATTTTGGGGTGGCTATGTGAGAGCTGCGATGTGTTGCTGCTGCTACACCGCCATCTTGGCTCCGCCCCCCACCATTTGAGTCTTATAACAACACTGTCATGCTGACATCATGATTATTCCCATTTTATAGTGGAGGAAACAAAGGCTGAGAAAGGTTATGTGACTTGCCCAGGATCATACATCTGGTTAGTGTCCGAGGCAGCATTCCAACTCAGGTCTTCCTGAATTCAAATCCAGCACCCCATCCACTGTGCCACCTTGTCCAACCTGAAGCTCCCATCTCTCTACCCCCACCCTCAGCCTTCTGAAAAAGTTTAAATTCAATTTACTCAACAAATATTTATTGGAAATAGAGTATATAATTCACTGCACTAGGTGACACAGTGAATAGAGCACCAACCCTGGAGTCAGGAGGACCTGAGTTCAAATCCAACCTCAGACACTTAACACTTACTAGCTGTGTGACCTTGGGCAAGTCACTTAACCCCAATTGCCTTGCCTTTCCCCCTCCAAAAAAATGCATATAATACATATACATATAGTATCAATTAATAGGCAATAAGACTGGGGCCCAGAAATATTGAGACATAAATGACTATCAAACAGATAATAAGTTATCAGAGTTGCAATTTGAACCCCAAATCTTCTGACCCAAAATCCACTGTGCTTTCCCATTATATGCCTCAAGGGATCATTATATTTGATTTTTCATTTTTGTTCATACAGATCCTCTTCCTGAATCTTCAGGATTTCAGTAATCTCTATTCTTTCCCTCTATTAAAACTGTAGTAGTCATTCATAACTTAGTGTGAATTCAAAATCCATTTGCTATTTCAGAAGCATCCATAATGTGTGTCTTCTTTCTACTTGTGGAATGAAAGACTGTCTACCATTAAAAGCACTTCAGGAAACACCTACAAGGAAAGGAGATTTTTTAGGAAGCCTCAGAAATTACACAGTGTGGATGGCTGAGCTTTAGGGTTGAACTTTCATTAAGTACTGGTCAGTACACTGTCCCCATCAGGTTCCAGTTCAGCCAGGAATCCTATGTCTGGAGCTATGCCTTCCCCAGCAAGCCCTGCCCGACCCCCTCCTTCATCCTATTCCCCTGAAACTTCCCCATCACCCCCTTGTATACAAAGGCTACAGCAAGATTATTTAATACTTAATAAACCATGGGGAATACACTGATTAGGGCCTTTTGTGAAAGAACTGTTGGTTAATGACAGCTCTGAATTTAAAGAGGAATTGAAATAGGAGAGGGGGAGATGGTGGGGAGAGAGGGACCTTGGCAGGAAGATAAAGGAGAATGGGGTCCCAGACCAGGGAGGCTCTAAATGTCTGTCTGTACCCATTCCAGGCTGCAATGGAGGTTAGGAGTGTTCTACATGTGGTGGAATCATGAGTCAAGTGAACCTGCAGCCCACCTCCGGGGGCCTGGAAATCGAGCCCTGCTCACGAACACTGTCCCAGGCCCAAGCATATCTGGAGCAGATTCGGAACCACATGTCTCCTGAGAGCCCTGATGTTCATGGGATGGGCAAGCGTGATTACCTGGTGGATGCGGCCAAACAGATCCGCCTGGCACTTGAGCGGGACGTGAGTGAGGACTACGAGGCAGCCTTCAACCACTATAAAAATGGAGTCGATGTGCTACTCAGTGGAGTACAAGGTACTGGGGCTGTGGGGAGTTGGAGAATACGGGAGGGGGCACTAGGCCACTTGAGGAGAAGAAGAGAACTCTGTGAATTGTCTGGTGAGAGGGAAGCAATAGTTTACGTGTATTATAATATAAATCACACAAAAAGAAGGTATCTTTAAAAAAAACTTAGTTTACTTTTTAAAACTTAATAAGTATCTATTTTCTCTACTTCTTTTATTCTCCCATAAATGAAATAAAGAACAAAATACATTCCTTGTAACAAATATGCGTAGTCAAGCACAATTCACTCCAGCACTGGCCTTTTCCAAAAATGCGTGTCTCATTCTGCTTCTCCTGCTCATCACGTCCCCATCTGGAAGGGGGTAGCTGTTTCTTCATGTTTTCCTGGAATTGTTGTTAATCATTGCATTGGTTACAGCTTTAAGTCTTTCAAAGTTGTTTGCTTTACAGTGATTTTGTTCATACACACACACACACATACACACATACTTTATATGTGTGTATAGACACACATAAATACATATGTGTATATGTGTTTATATATGTATGCATGTATATATGCATATACATAGATACACATATATAGATATATAAATACAGATATGTCTCTCAGTTCTGTTCATTTCACTCCATATCACTTCATATAAACCTTCCCAGGTTTCTCTGAAACCATCCCTTTCATTATTTCCTATGGCACAATAGCATGCCGTTTCATTAATATGCAAAAATTTGTTCAGTCATTCCCCAATTGATGGGCACCCCCTTGGTTTCTCTCACTACAAAAAGAACTGCCATGGATATTTTTGTACCCACGGATCCTTTTCTCTTAAGCCTACCGGTAGCATCACTAGGTCAGAGTGTATACACTTCAGGGATTTGGGGGGCATAGTTCCAAATTGCTTTCCAGAATGGCTATATCAATTCACAGCTCCACCAATAGTACACTAATGTACAAAATAGGTATTATCATCTCCTTTTTGTAGATGAGAAAACTGAGACTTATAGAAGATAAATCACTTGCCCAACTCACTCATCTAGTAAATGTCAGAACCAGCAAAGATTTCAGCCAAAGTTTTCTGACTTCTAGTTTTCTCATTGTACTACAGAATGATGTGTCAAAGGAATAAAATGAACAAATTCATTTCTGGGAGAAAGCAACCTTCTGACCACCCTCAATGAAAACTGGTCATGGAGGCAAATTTTTCCTCTTCGCCCTTTGCAAATGAGCTGTTTCAAAACAAGAACTTAGAAACAGTTTGGGTTAATTTTCTTACCTTATTAGAGTAACCTTTACCCCAGCATTCCAAACTCTGGGCCTTTATATAGACTGGGTTTAATCCTGGAGTTGGCCTCCTAAGTCATATTTTTCTGGTTCATTTTGCTCTCATTCAGAGTTGCCTCTGAGAAATCTGTGAAAATTGCTTGTATAGTTTATGTCTAAGTCTTCTTAGATGTGGATAAAAGAATCCCTAGTCCTGTGTAAGCGCTCAAAGTAACAATGCATATAATTGAGTACAAGTCACTCCTCTAGACTAATAGCACACCCTATAGTTTGGATTCCCCTAGGAAAGGGAATGAAGTTAAGTTTTCCCAAGAAAAATCCCACTGACATTTCATTGAGTCCCACTTTTACTCCAGTGCCATATAAGTAATCAGCTTTAAGATCCTAACCTGGGGATTTGTACTTCCCTTGGAACAGAAATGTACCTCGGCTACTTAGGTAACCCCTAACACTTGAGTGAATCTTGCTTTTACCCCAAAGGCCCATATAAATATTCACCCTTGGGATACTACCCTAAAGACTAGTGCCCCCCAAAGAAGGAAAACAAATTTGGTTTTGCTAGAGAAGATGTCACTTGCCCAGGTAACTTACCTGGTGAATGGCAGAACCAGGAAAGATTTCAACCCAAGTTTTCTGACTCCTAGTTTCCCCATTACACTACAGAATGGTGTTTGAAGGGAATGAGGTTCCCTTCCCATTAGATTTGATTGTCAAATAACTCATGATAGTAAGGGAAGGTAAAGTCCAGATTTTTTTGCTTCCTCACATTGGCTTTAGTCCTTCAGTATTTGTTCAGCTACGGGAACGGTGTTCACCTGCACAATCTTCTTTTCCCAAAGAGGCAGGCACTGCCCAAATACTCCACTGCCTTTCTTCCTCTAAAAATCTCAGTCCTAGAGTTCTTATACTTAGGGTTGCTAGAAAGGTATCCCAAGGCTGCCAAAAACTCTGCTTTCTCTAGAAGGGGGAGGCTTAGGAACCCCTCTACATTTTGGTTGCAAGATTCTTCCGTCCTGGGGCTGCATCATTCAAAGCACATATGAATGCCATGTTTCTTCATTAAGGCTTGGTTCAGCTACTCATAATCCAAGGTCTCAAGGCTTAGGAACTCTTGATAGTCTCCTAGCACCCAGGCTAATGCTGTTTGGAGCTGAGCTAGAGATGACTTCTTGGCCCTTTGGGTGGGGAGTAAAGGATAGGAATTAGGTGGAGGTATGCTGGTAAAATTTAACAACTGACTCTCCAAAACAAAAAGTATGGATGACATATTTTAAAGTTTAATTTGCATTATTCTTCATATTTGCATTTTCATCATCACTTTCTTAATAAGTCTAGAGGATCATCAAAACTTATATCAAGCCCTGATTTGTAGCATTTCACTGATTTCCAAGGTGTATGTGCTCACAATGAACATTTAGCAATCTACTCGAGTGAAAGCTAGCGCAGGCTGTCTCTAGCACATCCCTATGGCTAGGCTAACACCCAGGTGCGGCAAAGGGACCACTCTCAGATATCTGGTCTCCGACAAAGGACTAATTCTATCATTAAGACTTCCTCTTATAAGCCTAGAGCAGAGGTATTAATTACTCTGTTCACTAAATCAGCCCCTACAGATAAAATGTAATCAAAATCCCAAACAAAGGGACACTTCCCTATAAGTTCAAAAAGTTAATCAGGGGACTCCACTAATCAGTTCTTACCCTGGAGGCTCCTCCAAACAAACACACACATTTCTGTACTCGTCTCTATTCTCCAGTCTGTTGCTATCTGTTGTATTTTTTCTTTTCTTGCTGGTGGGCATCCTTAAACCTTCCCAGATCTTCTAATGATGAAGGGTTCTGACAGCAGGCAAGGTGGAGAGGTTGACCATCAGGAGCCAACATGTAGAATACAGTTTCTCCCCATGTGCAATCTTCCACACCCTAGATGTGAAACACAGAGAATAGTGACAACACTGAGTGCTAGGACATCTTAGAATATCCCACAGTAGCCTCCCCATCCTCCCCAACACGCTCATGCGTCAGAGGTCAGGCCTGGTAGGGAATTCCATCCTTTGATGGATCCTTTGAATCAGGTGACCTCTAGGGTCCCAATCTATGCTCCCAAAGCCCTATCTTTGCCCACTGTTCTCTGCTTAGTTGGAAGAATGAAGGTTGAGATGGCTTTTGTTTCTCCCCCTCCAGCTTTCTTCTCTTCTTCTTGATGCTTTCCCAATGAATCTGTTAGGAGCTAGAGGTAACCTCAAAGGTCATCTAATCCAACCCCCTATTATACACATCAGAAAACTGCAGCTCCATACTCCATAGTTTTTTTTCAGGCAAAGTAAACACAAACTTCAGCTGTTGGTCAATATTTTGGTATCATTTCCCCTGGTGAAAAATGAAGGTTGAGAATTCAAAGGGTTGATTTCTGTTTCTCCCTCAGTTGATCCCAACAAAGAGCGACGTGAGGCAGTGAAGAGGAAGATCACCAAGTACCTGAGGCGGGCAGAAGAGATCTTCAACTGCCACCTGCAGAGGACACTGGGCAACGGGACCAGCCCTGGCACAGTAAGGAGATAAGCTACCTCTGGGATTCCTTACAGTAATGACTTCATGTCACAATGTGGGAAGAAATGATATCAAGCGCTTTAGGATTTGCAAAGTGCTTTACATATGTATCTCATTTGATCCTTGCAACAACCCTATGAGATATGTGCTAGTGTTCATCTCATTTTACAGATAAGTGAGGTGTAGAGAGGTTGAGTGACTTTCTTCACATAGCTACTAAACATCACAGGCAAGACTAGAACTCAGCTGCTTCAGACTCTAAATCCAGCTCTATATCCACCATGCCACCCATCTGCCTAATTATTCTTCTAATAGAACCTTACTTAGTCTCCCAATATAACCCATGTGTCAGAGTCATGATACTAAAGCTACTTGTCCACTTTTGGGAGGGTTTTCTCACTTCTCTTGGCTCCAAGCTCGCATCCTGGGAACCCAGGAAAATCTGTGTATGGTGGCTTCCAGTAAACAAAGACAGAATTCTCATAGTTGCTTAGAAGAATGTTTTATTAAAAAGAGAAAGAAAATCAAATCAGAGACCCTCAAATAGGCAAGCTACCATTGTGGATAGAGTGTCAGGAGAACCTGAGTTCAGATCTAGCCTCAGATACTTCCTGGCTGTGTGACCCTGGGCAAGTCACTTAACCTATTTTCCTCGGTTTCCTCATCTGTAAAATGAGCTGGAAAAGGAAATGGCAAACCACTCCAGTATTTCTGGCAAGGGGTCACAAATAGACAGAACTGAAAGGACTGAACAACACCATTAATGCTGAAGATATGTGTAAATCCCCAAAAGCACCTGTAGATCTAAACTGGTCATAAGGGCTCCTTTGATGGAAATTGAAAGTGCCTTAGATCTGGAGTCAGAGGACCTGGGTTTGAATCTCATCTCTGCCACATGTTGGACCTTGGAAGTTACTTAGCTGCTCTGGCCTTGTTTCCTCATTTGTGAAATGCAGAGGTCGAATCAGGTGACTTCTAAGGTCCCCATCTGTGCTCCCAAAGCCCTATCTTTGCCCACTGTTCTCTGCTTAGTTGGAAGAAGGAAGGTTGAGGTGGCTTTTGTTCTCTCCCTCCAGCTTTCTTCTCTTCTTCTTGGTTCTTCCCCAATGAATCCTTTAGGAGCCAGAGGCAACCTCTGAAATCTGAAATCTAATCCAGCCCCCTATTTATACACATCAGAAAAATGCAGCTCAGCTCCATACTCCATAGTTTTTTCAGGCAAAGTGAAAGCAAACTTCAGCTGTTGGCCAATATTTTAGTATCATTTCCCCTGGTGAAAAACGAAGGTAAACCCTTCAGAGGCTTCTTCCTTTCTTGGGATCCCCACAGCTTTTTTCTTGTCTGCTTTTTTTTTTTCCAGTCTTGAGCTCAACTCATCTCATACATTCCCTCCAGAGCATACCATTCATTCTCTATTGTGTCCCACCGGGACACGGCAGGGAAGGAGTCTCAGTCAAACCATCAACAGACCCACAATCTAAGGGCCTCATCAGCTTTTAAAATAGGAGCCTGCAGCTAGCAGAGAGGCAAGAAGGTGTGAGTTGAGCCCCCTCTTCCCCTCTCCATCCCAGCAAAGTGAAGGGCTTGGAGACTGAAGAGAGACAGAAACACAGACACAAAGGCAGACGTGCAGCTCTGCCCTGTTGGCTTCCTTCAAGTCTCAGCTAAAACCTTGCCTTGCCTGTGAGAAGCCCTGCCAGATTCTTCTTAATCTAGGGCCTTCCCTCTAAAATTACCCCGTATATTACTTGTATGTACACACAGCTGTTTGTGCATCATCTCCCCCATAAGATTGCAAGTTCTTTGAAGGCAAGGGCTCTTTTCACCTTTCTTTGTATCCCTCAGGCTTAGCACAGGGCCAAATGATAAATAAGTGCTTGTGGAATGACTGGTTGACACTCTTCCAGGGGTAACTGCATTGCATACATCAGTATCCCAGGTTGGAAGCTTTCAGCTCAAGTAGTACAGGTGACTTCTCATGATGCCTGGCCCCTAAGTGTCATCTCAGAGAAGGAAGCCTCTAGGGAAGGGGCCTTTAAAGAAAAGGCTTTTGTAGGTATCCTATAGAGAGGACAGCATAAAGAGGAGACAGAGTTAGAGGTACTTCTCAGCATCATTCAAGGCAGCTACCTTAATACCTTTAAAACAGATGTGGTTCTCAAGCTAAAAGAGACCTCAGAAGCCATCTGCTCCATCTTACTCATTTTATAGTTGAGAAAACTGAGGTCTAAAGAAGTTAAATTACTTGCCCAAGGTCACATGTGTAGTGAGCACTGGAGACAGGATTTGAACCTGAGTCCATCTGATTCCAGAGCCAGTGCTCTTTCCATGGTACCATTCAGCCCCCAGGACCAACCCACCAGGCCACCAAACAAATGTCCTATTCTTTCATCCATTACATATTTATAGAGTTCCTGCTATGCTTAAGGCACTGTGCTGGGCTCTGAAACAGCCCCAGATTAGGTGGGTACAGGTGGGAAGCTGTGCTTCAGTGGCAGTCCCTGAAGTCTGCCTCTGCCTTCAACTCAATTAAAGCATTTATTAAGTGCCCACTATGAGCAGGGCTCTGTGCTGGACACTGGGTATACAAAGAACTTGTGTCTTCCTGGGAGGATTGCACATGCACACAGAGGTCAATACAAAGGAATTTGGAGGTGTCTGGGTAGAAAGCTCTGATAATGGGGAGACTGGGCAGGTCCTCATGTAGGAGGCAGAATCTGAGCTCATCCTGGAAGGGAAGAAAGGATTCCAGAAAGCAGAGGTGAAGATGGAAGGCATACCAGATGTGGGGGACAGCCTGCACAAAAGCCCAGAGGTGGGAGATGGATGTTACAAACAGGCAACAGCAAGAAGGCCAACCTGACTGAAATATGCAATTTGTGGGGCACAGTAACATAAAGTAAGTCTGGAAAGATGGACCAGTGCCAGATTGTAGAGGGCTCTAGATGCCAAACAGAAGAATTTGTATTTTGTCCTAATGGTAATAGAAAGCCACCAAAGTTTCTTGAGCAGAGGAGCGACTTAGTCAGACCTATGCTTTAGATCTTCACCTGGTAGAGAAGGATCACCACACAGAGCTGAGGTTACAGTGAGTTCTAGTCTAGGGAAGCTCCCTAGTCACCCAGGCTCAAAGTCTCATGTCTCCCTCTCTCATTTCCCCACACAGGGCTTCAGCAGCCTGAGGCTCCGGCCCATCCGCACCCTGAGCTCGGCGGTGGAGAACCTGAGGTGCTATAAGGTAGTTGGGGTCATTGAAAAGGTAAGTGAGTTGTTCCTCTTTTGAGAAACTGCTTCTTGAAGGTGGATGAGGGGGCCATTGGGAAGAAGGCAGTTCTATGGTTAAAGCAGCTTCTCCTCCCCAGGAGGAGACCAGAGTACAGTCACCCTAAGGAGAGAGACTAGATGGAGGCCAGACTTCCCTCCAGGCCTCCTGGGGGTCCTATCTCAAAGAGGTGTTTTTTTTCCAGACTCTCTCCCATACACTTCAAAGAAGGTAGAATACTAGAGTAGCCAACAGTCAGACAATAGTGGCTACACAGCCCTTCTTTCCAGACACACAGAGCAACGTGCTCCCACCAAAAAGTCAGGCATAAACTGGAGAAGATGCTGTCTGTGCCTAGGAAATCCTGCCAACTTTCACTTCAATAATCTGCAGGCTGGCTTCCCCCCACTTCCCACAGCCACCCGTCACCTCCCCCAGGGGCTTGGCTGAGGGTTCCTAGCCAGGAAGTCTTAGGATGCTCTCCCCTCCAGGGAGCACAGGGCCAGTTCCCCACTGCCTAGTCTGTGGGTTTTACGGGCCCTTGGCTGCTCTCTACCTCTCCTCTCCCACTGCCCACCTTTTGACCATTTTCTCTCCGGGGAATGTACAGGGAGAGTGCAGGAGATGAAATTCCAAACACTCCCTTTGGCTACTTGTTAGAATCGGTTGGGGAGGAGGAGGAAGAGGACAAAACTCTTAGTTCAAAGGAGAATTTTGGATCACCCATAAATTAAATTCCTCCCTGTTTTTTCCTGTATCCTAATACCATGGATAATACTTAGCTATCCTATCAAGAGTCCAAAGTACAGTGTAGGCCACTGAGCAGTGGAACAAAGCGTGCTATCCTTTACATATAAGCAGTAAAACACAGTGAAACATCTCTTACATACAGAGATGATGTCTTAGGGAAAACAGCTAGGTATAGTTGAAAGAAGAGTCAATGGTGGGGAGAAGAAGAAAGGGGTCAGGAAACCTGGGGTATAACTCTGGCTCTGCCATTAACAAGCTTTGTGACCTTGGAGAAATCATCTCACTCCTCTGAGTCTTAGTTTTAGCAGACTGTAGGCTCTATGAGTCAGCAGTATAGAGTGGTAGCCAAAAAGATCAAATATGAAATTGGGATTCACTGAGAGGATTCCAAGGAATGGAAGGTGATGATCCTGTTGTGCTCTGCCCTAGTCACAGCACATCTTGAATATGGTGTTTCATTCTGGGCACTATAGGTTATGGAGGATATTGATAAAGCTGGAGAGCATCCAGAGGAAGACAAGCAGGGTGGTGAAAAGCCTTGAGTTCATGCCAAATGAGGATCGGTTTAAGCAATGGGGCATGTTTCAACTAGAAAAGAGAAGACTTGGGAACACAATAGCTATGTTTATATGAAGGACTGTCATGAGGAAGAGGGATTAGATTCATCCCATTTGGCCCTCCCTACAGGGCAGAACCAGGAGGAATGGATGGAAATCGAGGACAGACGTAGGCTTCACTTCAGGAAAATCTTCCTAGAAATTACAGCTGTCTTAATGTGGAATGAGTTGCCTCCAGAGGTGGTGGGTTCTCTCTCCTTGAAAATCTCCAGGCAAAAGCTAGATGACTACCTATGAAATATGTCACAGTGGAGATTTCTTTCAGGTTGGACTAGATGGCTGCTGAGATCCTTTCCACCTCTAAAATCTATGATGCTGTGACTCAGTTCTTTCATCTGTTTAATAAAGGGATTGGCTTAGGGGAACTCTGAGGTTTCTTCCGGTTCTAACAGTCTACAGTTCTCCACTAACTCACCATCAATAGAATGCTTTTTGACAGGGTTACTAAATCAGGAGAATGCCTACAGACACGGCATGCCAGGATTTGGTATTTGACCTCATGTGAGATACTTGTCAAGATGGAAACATTTGCACTAGATGATGGTTCAGTTAGGTGGATTCAGAACTGATGGAATAACCGGGTCCAAAGAGTCATGATTAATGAACTGATATCAGCCAAGATAGAGGTCTTCAAGTGCAGTGCTCCTGAGGTCTGACCCTGGCCTTGGGCCATTCAACATTTTAATTAGTAACATGTGTGAAGGCCTATGCTTGTCACATTTGCAAATGATAATCAAAGGGTTAATGCAAAGCCAATGTGCCCCACTCCTGAAATGCTGAAAGACTGCTTGGTGGAGGCCACAGAAGCTGAGGGGACCTCAAGGTTACTGCTGGCCAAGGCAGGTGGTATGGCACGCCCTCTCATGTACGTCCTCATGTAATTTGTTGGAAGATGGGCAGTGGTTGGCTCTTCGTGTACCCGAACTGTCCAGCACACTTTTATTTGTATTTCTAGTGTTAACCATGGTGCCTATGCCATAGTAAGAACTTAATAAATGATCTATCTGTCCATCCATCCATCCATCCATTCATCTATCTACCTCTCCACATACTTAACTTATTAACGCATCTTTTTTATCTACCCATCTTTCTAACATGCTCTTTAGCACTGTCCATAATCATGATAAGGGACAGGAAACCATCACCAGGGATGTCTTAGAAAGGGGAGGTGGGGGTGGGAATCTCATATAAACACCAGGGAAGAATATAAAAAAGATGAACAAAGTCATCTTCCTCCCCATCCCAGATCCAGGTTGGTTTGGAAATGTATACTACTATATCTTTGGGTTTTCAATTGATTTTAAGTTACTAATATCTCTGCTTAAAACGATTTCTGTTATTAACTAGAACTGGTTTGAGGTTACTATAATCAGATGCTTTAAGGTGTCTATGATTTCCATAAAGTGTTGATATTTAGGAAAGTGCCATCTTCCCATGAGGACAGAGGAATCTCTGCCACCTCCTCAAACCTTGTGTCAGGTGAGATGGACCACTGCTGCACTCACACCTTCCCCCAAACTTCACTCTCCAGTGATAGCACTAACCACAAAGTGAAGGTTCACAGACACTAGTTTTCTTTATGTAAAGAAGGGAATAAACGACAGCCATGAAATAACCGTGACCATAAATGGAGGGGTGAAGTTTATGAAGCCGTGTGGCCTGCAATGAGCACTGCTAATTAGAGCAGAAATTGCCCCTCATGAGGAAGAGGGTAAGGCAAAAACTGGGGGGAATGGATCAGTTCATGTAAATTGCTTCTCTTCCTGACCTGGAGTCATGGGAGAAGAAAATTGTCTCTGAGGGGTCACTTAGATCATCTCAGCAACCATGGTCTGCATCAGTCCAATAATTTCTTTGTTGACTGCAGCAGCAGCAAAAGCAGCAGTGGCCACTGGTTTTAGTCTTCCTCCGGAGAGGAAGAAATGGGCAGCACAAATCTGGGAATCCAGCTCAGAACTTGACCCTGTCATTTCCACATGGTCCAAAGATGGAGAACAAACTCCTGAATTCTCACTCTTAACTCAGCTCAACTATCTTTCTTCTTTCTTTCCACCTTTCTTCCAGAAATTTTCAAATAGCCCTTTCTGGAAATCCCAGTTTCAGACAGTCAAGGAACATTTATTAAACATTTACTATATACTAGGTATATACTGTGCTATGTGCTATGTAAGTTGCTTTATGAAGAAAAGCAAAGACATGTTCATTACCTTCGAGGAGCCCACATTCAAAGTGGGAGACACGTACATAACCAGGTACATAGAAGATATATTTTTATCAATCTTTTTGGAAGATGGAAGATTATTATCTCAATAGTGAGGGAGACTGAGAAAAGCCTCTGGCAGAAGGTAGGATATAAACTGAGTCTTGAAGGAAGGGAAGCCGTAAGGTAAAGGTGGGAAGGGAGCACATTCCAGGTTTGGTGGCCAGTCAGTTCAAAAGCATGGAATGTCATCGTGTAGGAGGAACAATAGCAAGAAGGCTTATGTGGCTGGATGAGTATATGGAGACCAGTACAGAGTAAGAAGGCTAGAAATGTAGGAAGAGGTCAGGTTGTGGAGGGTTTTAAAAGCCAAATGAAGGATTTTATATTTGATCCTGGAGACAACAGGAGTCATTGGATTTTCTTGAGTAGGAGGGTCAGATCTGCACTTTAGGAAGATCACTTTGTTAGCCGAGGGAAAGATAAACTGTAATAGAGAGAAACATGAGGCAAGGTGAACAACTGGAAGGCTACTGACTTCAGTCTAGGTGGTGCAATGAAGGCCTGCACCAGTATGGCAGTTGTATGACTGGAGAGAAGGCATTATATATGTGAGGTTGTTTTTGGTAGTGGTGGTGGTGTTATTGTGAAGATAGAGTCCAAAAGACTGGGTAACAGATTGGATATATGTTGTTGTTGTTGTTTGTTCTTTGTTCCTGAACAGGACCATAACATCAGGAAGGTGATGCCATGACTTGCAAATAAATTGGATTTAAATAAGGGTTCACCAGCCTCACTTTCTCCTCTGGAGCCATCTGGGTCCAGTGGCCAGATATAGATCAGGACGCCTGGAGATGGCCCATTTGGATATATGGGGTGACTGTAAGTGAGGAGTATAGGATGACAGAGATCATGAACCTGGATGATTAGGAGAATGGTGGTCTCAACAAGATTAGGGAAATTCAGAAAAGAGAAGTTTATAAGGTGAGGTGAGGATAATGAGTTCTATTTTAGATTTGTGAAAATATCTGTTGGACATCCAATTAAAGCTATCCAAAAGGCAGATATTGATGAAAAAGCTGAGGCTCAGGAGAGAGGTTAGAGCTGGGTATATAGATCAGGGAATTATCTACATAGAGATGATAATTGAACCCACTGGAGCTGAGATCATCATTCGAGACAAAATTAAAGGAGAAAAGGACCCAGGACAGGGCCTTGGAGCACACTCATGATTAGCAAGGATGACTTGGATGAAGATCCAGCAAAGGACACTCAGAAGGAGCAGTTGTGGAGGTAGAAGAACTAGGAGATGACCATATCATGAAAACCTAGATAGGAGAGTGTATCTGGCTGAAGAGAGTGATTGACAGTGTCAAAGACTGCAGAGAGGTCCAGGGGCATCTGGATTTAGAAAAGACCACTAGATTTGGCAATGAAGAAATCACCGGTAAATTTGGAGAGAGTGGTTTGTTGAATGATAAGGTTGGAAGCCAGGTTATAGAGGGTGTTGAAGAGAGTGAGAAGAGAGGAAGTAGAAGTGCCAATGGTAGATAATTTTCTTAAGGAGTTAAGATATGAAGGGGAAGAGAGGTATTAAGCAATAGCTAACAGGGAGAAACGGATCAAATGAGAGTTTTTTAAGGATGGGAAAATATGTGCATATTTTTAAGAAGCAGCAAAGCAGCCACAAGCTGGGGAGAAAGTGAAGAGGAAACAGGGATAATAGTGGGGAAAACTTGCTAGGGAAGATTGGATTGGATGGGGTCACAGAGTGCTTGCCAAGGAGATGATTTTGGCAGGAAGAAGAGTCACCTCTTCATATAAGATGGGGAGAAAGAGTCTGAGTAACATGAGACAAGGGGCAAGAGCCAAGAAAGAATTAGATCTTGGGGAGTTGCCTCCATTTTTTCATCAAATTATGAGGCAAAGTTCTCAGCTGAGAGCATAGCGGAAGGAGTAGCATGGAAGGTTTGAAGATGGATGGGTAAAAAGGTTTGTGATAGCTGCTTTGGTGAATGAGGGAGCAAATAGATTAGGGAGGCGTAAAAAGATTGCCTTGCTGCAGTGAGAACCCAATTGAGAGTATATAATATAAACTTGTAGTAGATCCAATCTAGAATGGTTTCATGATTTTTCTCCAGCAGGATGTGAATAAGACCAAAGGCAGTAGTTGTTGGGAGTAACCCAAGGCTGGGATTTGGCAAAGCATGATCAGTGATAGCACAAGGGAGCAAAAGATTCAAATATAAAGGATATATGGTTCACCAAGGGATCAAGACAGGAAAGAGAGTAGAATGTAACCAGGGCAGGGGTGATAGCCTGAAAAAGGATGTAGGAATAGAGGGATTTGAAGTTATGGTGAGGATAGAGAACAGGGTTAGGGGTCATAAACAGAAGGAAATATGCAATGATAAGAGACTATGATGAGTTGAAGAAATTTCTGAATTCATGAGTGTGGAAGAAGAACATTTATGGGTGACGGCAAAATCCAAGGTATTATATATACGATGTGTGTGTGTGTGTGTGTGTGTGTGTGTGTGTGTGTGTGTGTGTGTAGTTTAGGTAGAGTGGAGGAGTAGGTGATGGGAACTGAGTAGATTGAGGAACTGGGAAGTAGAGAGGTGTTTGAGGGAGTATCCATATGTGTGTGGAACTCTCCAAGTATGAGGCAGGAGATGAGGTAGAGAGAGACTGTGAGCCAGACACAGAACTCACTGGAGAAGGAAGTGAGGAGAGAGGAACAAGTACACATAAAAATATATACTGCATAAATAAGTTAAAAAGTACAAATATCTACAAAGAGGTTAAGGGCAAGGTAGTTTGGGAAGGAAGACACAAACAGCTGGGGAAGGTGGAATCAATCAGTCAAGTTAACTGAACATATTTCCGGTCTCTTCTCCCCAATGCCACCATATAATATCATGCCATGAGATGTTAAGGTTTAAGACTTCTTTGTTGTTGTTGTTCAGTCATGTCCAACTCTCTGTGACCCTATTTCAGGGTTTTCTCGGTAAAGATACCAGAGTGGTTTGCCATTTCCTTTTCCAGCTCAATTTACAGATTAGGAAACTGAGAAAAACTGGGTTAAATGACTTACCCAGGGTCACACAGCTAGTAAGTGTCCAGGGCTAGATTTGAAATCAGGAAGATGAGTCTTCCTGACTCCAGGCCTGGTGCTCTATCTACTGTGCCACCTAGCTGCCCAGCTCCTTTTACAAATGAGGAAACTGAGGCAGAGTTAAGTGCCTTACCCAGGGTCACACAGCTAGTGTCTGAGGCCAGATTTGAACTCATGAAGATAAGTCTTTCTGACTCCAAGCCCAGCACTCTAATCACTCACTGCATCACCTAGCTTCGCCTCTAGAGCGGGGCATGTCAGCTTTTTTTTTCCAGGAGTGTGATGGTTTGAAAATAGTACCCTACAAGAGGATAGAATCTTTTTCAAGCAACTTATCAAAAAGCATTATTTTTTTTAAATAAAAATTTTTATTGATATCTTTGGTTTTTTATATCACCATAATTTTCCCTTCCCCCTCCCTCTCTCAGAGAGCCATCCCATACAACAAATGGGATTTTTAAGAAAAAGGAAAAAAAAAAGAAAGAAGGAAAAAGATCTTCACGACTGATTAATACATCAGAATAGTCTGAAAATATGTGCACTACACCAGACCCATGGACGCATGCCACCTCTACACAGGGATGGGGTGGGAGGGTCTTATATCACTTCTTTCAAACCACATTTTCAGCAAGCATTTATTAAACACCTATCACATGCCAAGCACTCTGTTAGGTGCTGGGGACAGAAATACAAGGAAAGGAATAATACATATATATATATATATATATATATATATATATGTAGTATATGTGTATGTGCCCATATATACACAGTACATATAGAATAGAAATAATATATACATATATAATAAACTACAAATAAATATGAGTTTCGGAGAGAGGTCACCAGGCGTTGGGAGAATGAACCAAGGCTCTTCCGTAGTGCATTAGTGCGTCAGGCAGCCATCTTTACTCTTCTCCCACCACAGGCAGGCAGAGAGGATGCAGGCAAACCATTTGCTCTCCCAGTCTCCCACTTATCATTTATTTTTTTTTCTCCTTCCAAAGAATTCTCTGTTCTATCTCTTCCCCCACACTTTCATTCCCTTCATTCCTAAACCAGGAGCACCAACAACTTTTTTCCCAAATTAGGAAAGGTACTGAGGGCCATTGTTCTCTCAAGCAGCAGGTTGAAAATCCTTGACTGGGCGCCAAGAGGCCTGCCCTCCTCACCATCCAGGTCTCTCACGTGGGGCCACTCCAGGGGAACCCAGGGAGAACAAAGTCCACCTGGAGACCTTGCCTTCTGGACAGTGGCAACCTCCCACTCATGGAATGGAGACTGCAGGCTCTACTTTTGTCTGCTACAGAGGCGTCTAAAAGCACATCTTTCGAAGGTGGTGTAACCTCAAGAGTTTTCTTATAAAGGTCCTTGTTATGACCTTTCAGATGGGGACAAGGATAGATAGTTAGATAGCTATAGATATATGTATGTATATATGTATATAGTATATATAGTATATAGTATGCTTATATGTATATATACACACACATAAACACATATGCATAGATATATGCAGAAACAGATATATAGGTATATATCTGTAGAGTGTTTAAAAGACTTTGGTGATCTTTTTTGAGAATAGAGAAAATTTCTCAAAAGTTGTACAGAAAACGTTCATCTGCATCGATAGGGGGGTTTTCTTCATCAGGGAGCTCCCCACACCAATCAGATCTCAGACTAGTAATAATAGTAGCAATAGCTAGCATTTATGTAGAACTTACTGAGTGCCAGCTGGGCAGTTAAGTGGCACTGTACTGCACAGGGCACTGAGCCTGGAATAAGGAAGATCTGAGTTCAGATATGACCTCAGACATTTACCAGCTATGTGACCCTGGACAAGTCACCTAACCCTGTCTGCCTCCATTTTCTCATCTGTAAAATGAGCTGGAGAAGGGAATGGCAAACCACTCCAGCATCTTTGCCAAGAAAACCCGAAATGGGGTCACGAAGAGTCAGACACGACTGAAAGGACTGAACAACAAAATCTGCCAGGCACTGCGCTCACTTTATTACAACCCTGGGAGGTGGGCGCTATTCAAGAAACTGAGGCAAACAGAAGTTATGTGACTGACCCTGAGTCACAAAGTTCTAAAGACAAATTTGAACTCAGATACTCCTGACTCCAGACCCCCTTCTCCATCCACTTTACCACCCAGCTCCCTTATATACATATGTGAATAAAACTTTTGAGAAACTTTCTTTCCAAGGGACAGCCTCTTCCCCTTAGGCCAGGAGTGGGGAGCCTGTGACCTTGAGGCCACATGTAGCCTTCTCGGTCCTTGGGTGCAGCCTTTTGACTGACTCCAAGTTTTATAGAACAAATCATTTTATTAAGGGGATTTGTTCTGTGAAGTCTGAATTCAGTCAAAGGCCCACATTTGGGGACCTAGAGGTCCAGATCTAGTCAATCTGTTTTTAGAGAGTTGCCTGGGGGACACCAAGAGTGATTTGCTCAGGGTCTTATAGCCACTAAAAGGAGAGGAAGGATCAGAATCCAGCTCCAAGGCAACCTCTGGGTTGCTTTACCTGTAATCTTTTATAATGTGTAATATGCATGACTTCATTTGATCTGAAAAATGAGCCAGGTGGTGCAATGGATAGAGCACTGGGCCTGTAGTCAGGAAGACCCAAGTTCAAATCCAGCTTCTGACACTAATTAGCTGTGTGACCCTGGGCAAGTCACTTCATCTCTATTTGCCTCAGTTTTCTCAACAGTAAAATGGGGGTCATAATAGTGCCTACTTCCCAGGGTTGCTGTGAGGATCAAATAAGATAACTATTGTAAAAAGCACTTAGCACAGCGCCCGGCATATAGTAGATACTCTCTAAATTCTTATTCTTTCCTCCCTTCCCTTGCTTCATGGGAGTAGGATGCTCTCTAAGGTCATTTCCAGCCCTGAGTCTACATTTTATGTTCTGCCTCCTTTTGCACAGGAGTGTCCTATAGGGAAGGAGGTTGTATCTCCATATTTTGGGGTAGAGTTTCCAATTCATTTTTTATTTGACTTTGCAAATCAGAACCACTTCTCTTGAGCCAAGGTGGTGGGGAATCCCAGTTGGCAATGGATGGAGGGGAATTATCTTGGATTTTAGTATTTTTGAGAAACTTTCTTCCCAAGAGACCATCAGGGCCTTTTTTTTTTTTTAACATGGTACAGACGTGTGCAGGCCGGGTTGGTCAATGGGACTGGTTAGAAGGATTTCTATTGTAATTAGGAGATAGACACCTAATGGTCAAAGAAGAGTCAACAGCCTTTGTGGTCAAAGAACAGAATAGCTCAGGAAATGGAATCATGAAATCCCAGAGGTGAGGAGGGCCACAGGGTTTTGAGTTGAAAGGGACTTTAGAGATCATGTGATCCAAGACATATTTAACCCTTTAATTCAGGAGGTTAAAAAAAATATTTTGATAAATATATTTCAATATAATTGGTTTCCTTTAATCCTATTTCATTTTATGCATTTAGAAATATTATTTGGAGAAGGGATCTATTGACTGGAAAAGGGGTCCATGTCACACACACACACACACACACACACACACACACACACTGGTTAAGAAGCCAGATCTAAGCCTGCCTCTTTCTACAGATGAGAAAATCGGGGCCGATGGAAGAGAAATTACTTGTTAACGGTCACCAAGGTAACAGAATCAGGATTCTAAGTTCTCTGGTTCTCTGATTCCAAAGCTAGGATACCCCAAAGGTCACAGGGTCATAGATTTGGAACTGGAAGAGCCCATAGAGCCCATCGAGCCCATCAAGTTCTCCTTCTTCATTTTACAGATAAGGAAACAGAACAGAACAAAAGAGGGTGTCTAACTTGTTCAAGGTCACACAGCTGGTCAGTGTCTGAGGCAGGATGTCCAGCCCTCTATCCACTGTCACCCAGACTATATCTGGTCCAACCCAGACCTTAAACAGTAATCCCATCTAGGATATCCCTGACAAATAGCCATTCAACCATTGCTTGATGGCCTCAAGGAAGAGGCAGCTACATACCCATGGAGGCACCCATTCCACTTTCAGACTAGAATAGTTACAAAGTTTTCTTTATGTTGAACTCAAAGCTGACACTTTTAATATTCCATGGGCTCTAATTCTGATTTCTGAAGCCAAGCCAAACATGTCTCAGCCCTCCTCCATACACCCACCCTTCATATACACAGGATCATAGCATTTAGGACTGGAAAGAAACTTAGGGTCCAGTGTCCTGATTTTTATAGATCAAGAGAAATAATTTTCATCCATTCAATAAACATTTACTCAGGGCCTCCTATATGCCAGGCACCACACTAGGGATACAAAAAGAGGCACAAGACATTCTCTGCTCTTAAGGAACTTACAATCTAATGGGGGAGACAAGTGAAAAAAAATATACAAACCAAGGACAAACATATGTATTTATATATAGGACAAACAGGAAGTAAATAACTGAGGAAGGGCACGGCTGGTAAGTCGGGGCAGCATTGCAAAGTTTCAAACTCTCCTCCTCTGACTCCAAAGTTAACACTCCCATCCATGCCCCACTCTGGCTATCACGCCCACATAAATCTCTCCTTCAGGTTTTCATAGCAAGAGTAGCACTCCCAGGCTCAGG
Organism: Pseudochirops cupreus; assembly: GCA_028627135.1. Lineage (NCBI taxonomy): Eukaryota > Metazoa > Chordata > Mammalia > Diprotodontia > Pseudocheiridae > Pseudochirops > Pseudochirops cupreus. Next base: position 437,523,430 of record CM053582.1, read on the forward strand.
ATGGGACGGATGCATCCACAGGGTAGGAAGGCATTTGCCTGGTAGCATGAGTGGGGATTCTCTTACATTATTTGCACATTTCAAGGGTCAAGTAAAAATATGTTGGCCTGAATCCCTCAGGGAGCCCTGCCCAGCATCCTGACATGGTGGGGATTCCCCCAGCACTTCACTGAGGCCTTTTCTTTCTCAAGGAAATTAACCATGAAGTGACCTGCAGTAGAAAAAGGGCCTTATGGTTAAGAGGCTTTAGGTCCATATACAGGCCTGGCCTGTAAAATGTCTTGAAATCACTTCCGTGAACATGTGGCAATAATTGAAAAAAAATATTATGGGGCAGTTAGTTCTATAGATTTATTAATTATTAGGAGGTTCATTGAACACGATGTCACAAGGGAGCTTTTCACAGTGGGGTTTTGCTCCAGATGTACTGAGGTTGTTTCCAGATGACATTAATCAAAGAGGGGTAACGTGACTGCGTGCTCTTGGACTATCTGGCTTCCCCAAGGTTTCTGAGGATGGAGATGGAATGCTGAGTTTGGTTTTCTCTTCCCACCCTCCCTAACCACTCACTAAGCCTTACTATATTCTGCCTCTTCCCAGAAGTTGCCCCTCTGTGTCAGTCCACTGATACCACCTAGAAGTTGCCTGGTGGCCAGGGATGCCAATGCCCTGCAACTGCGGGTCACATGTATCCCAACATCTGGACCCTCCAGATTTATGCCAAAATAGCCTGAATCCAAACAGGATGATGTTTATAGTGACAGACAAATCATGTTTAGTGTGATTCAGTGGAAAGAATGCTGGATGTTGAGTTAGACGACCCGGGTTTGAATCCTGACTCTGCCACTTGCTTGTGCCACCTTGGGCAAGTCATCTCCTTTAAGCCTCAGTTTTCTCATCTGTAAAATGGGGGATTGGACTAGGTGGTTTCTGAGGGCCTCTTTAGCTCTTTATTTATGATCCTATGATCACCTTTCCCCACTGCACTACAGAAAAAGCATTTTAACTTTTTTTTGCTTATAGAATAGTGTGGTGGCACATGCTTGTTATCTCTCCTACCTTCCTAAGCGGCTGGGTGGCACCACAGGACACAGAGCGCTGGGCCTGAAGCCAGGAAGACCTGACCTCAAATCTAGCCTCAAACACTGATTAGTTGTGTGACCCTGGGAAAAGTCACTTAACCAATGACTGCCTTGGAATTCACATCTGTAAAATGGGACAATTATAGCACCTATTTCTTTTTTTTTTCCCCATTGACTTGTTCATTTACTTTTAGTTTACAAGATTCAGTTCCACAATCCCTTGAGTTTCAGATTTTCTCCCCTCCCTTCCCCCCCCCCCCCCCACCATGGTGGCGTGCAATCATGTATGGGATCTGCAAATACTTTCACACTGTACAATAGTCTGGTTGTATAGAAGGGTTGTAACCAATGAGTGATCACTGGGAAAAAAGAAACAAAACCAAACATGAAAAAGAACGATAGCAGGTAGATTGCTTCAGTCTCCATTTAAACTCTAGTCTTTCTAGATGTTTCTCTGAATGTAGATGTCTCCTTCCATCCTGAGGCTCGCAGAGTTGTCTTATAGCTGTGTCTTGCTGAGAAGAGTCCAGTTTATCAAAGTCAGTCGTCACACATACGAAGTGTCTTTGATTGTGTACAAATTTTTCCTGGTTCCTACAGCACCTATTTCTCAGGGTAGTTGTGAGGATTAAATGAGATGACTTTTGTAAAGGGCTTAGCACAGTTCCTGGAAATTCCATGAATGTTTATTAAGCTTAATTCGTGCTTATTTCTTTCCTACTCAGGGAGGCTGAGGCTAGTGGGCTGCTTGAGGTTGGGAGTTCTGAATTTTTGTAGACTCAATGTCTACACTTAGTCCAGAATCATGGTGAACCTTGGGACTAGAGTGCCTCAAGCTGCCTAAGGAGAGGTGAAACCAGTCAGGTTGGTCACAGAGCCCATCATCGTGGAACTGGACCCACGAGTGGCTGTTGCATACAATTTAGTACTTATTATTGATCCAAATATAAACCACACATACCCCTCAAATTAAATCTCCTTGAAAAGAAAAATAAAATGGTAGTGGACTGGAAAATAACATTGATTTTAGTCTGCATAGAGCCAGATCTGGAGAAAAAGTGTGGCACATATTCAGATTGGTTTAGTAGCAAATGCAGTACCTTGTCCTGTTTACTAATTATTTTCTGCGTCTTATACTTGCATACCTTATTAGACCCTATGCTCTCTGAGGGCAGGGGATGTCTTTTGTTGCTTCTGTATCCTATACAACACTAGACAACTCACTCATTGTTTATTAATTGATGGGGCTTGGGGAGCAGTTGAGCAGTGGGGAAACATTCATATCAAGGGATTTCTCTTTGGGAGTTTTTCATCTTACGCACACTTAACCAGGTTCTTAAAGGCCCCTCTGGTACATCCCTGGCCCTGCCTATTTTTTTCTCCCATGAAAGAAATGGGTTTGAGTTTAGATTTAGAGCTGTTCAGTGTGATAGCGTTGTGGGAGGTTCTGTCTTCTTCCATGGTTCATTCTAGATCTAGGATTCTATGATCTGCAGTGCTCGCCGGTCTCTCTTAGAGAGACTGCATGTTGGGTTGACCCCCCCCCCCCCACACACAAAAAACCCCAACCCGTATATCCAGGGACATAGGCCCTGGGTAATTTGCTTTGGAGGTTTTCTGTCAGGCAGGGAGCAGAAGTGACCTTTCACCTCTGGAAGACTGGCCTGATCACCTTGGAAGCATAGGTTCTTGCCTAGCTTGCTTTTTTTTTTTGGTGGGGGGAGGGTAACCACTACTGGTTATGTTAACATAGACCAGTTCTTTGATCCACAGGGAAGGAACAGCTCACCGGCCAGTTGAATTGGGACAGAAAGACAGTATATGGAGGGGAATAACAGAAATCAGATGGGAAACTGGAGTGGAAGCCAGACTGTAGCAAACTCTAAATGCCAGGCATTTTGTTCACACGAAACAGAGAGCAGGCCTTATTGTCAGGAAGATCTGGATTCATATCCTGCTTCTGGCACACAGGTGACACTGGCTCCCACATCAGGCTCTCTGGTTTGTGAGATTCGTGCTGCCTTCCTAAAGCTTATAGAAAGATAGTGATTCACTGTGTTAGCGGTATCCAACAAGAAAGTTTAATTATCTGGGTGAAGAATACAGATTGCCCGCCAGATGGCACTCTACTCAAGCCACTGGCCCACGTCTTGTGAGAGCCTCTGGGCTACAGTATCCTGAGTGACTACCCAAGGGCACTCGATCTGCTGCTTAAGCTACTTTTATTAACCCCCTTCTCTTACTGTCATCTCATCTCTGGGATAAAATAAGATATTGTTGCAAATTAATATGAAACCAGCAGTCGGTCTCTAACTCTGAGCCCCTACCCTGTGAAATATTTCATTCTCAAAAGTCACATCCAGATTCAGGCATTTTGACCATCCTGTGTTCACATGGGTTTTTAATAATGTGGAAATACATGCAAAAGAAAATATACACAAATTCGCTTTGGTCCACCCTCCCCCTCCCAGTTCCTCTGCATGGACAGGAAGCCCTACCAAGTCATGCATGCTTGAGACTCCTTTCCTCCTCTGCCAAGTATGGGAGTAAGGGATAAGTACCAAGGTCTGTGAACCCAGAGCAAAGGGACAGCTGGTAGCCTGTCCCCCAAAGCCCACAGACCGGCCCCATTGGTGTGCTCTCCTCTTCTGCCACATATGCCCCACTGGAGCAAATCTGCCACATTATGGAACTTTGGCCATTTTTAAAAAGTGTATATATTTATGCAAGAACTGTACCTCCAGAAATCCAACCATTTTAGGCACTAAAATCCTCCTGAGAGGGTCTTGTCCTTGTTTGGGAAGCTCTGCTCTCAGGTGACTTGTGCTCGCATGTCTTACCTGCCCTTTTTGTAAGCAAATCTTATTGAGACCTCAAATGAGGGAGACAGGGTCATCAATTACTTTTTCATCTCAAGATCATCAAGTTTCTTTCTCTGTGAATCAGTCCCTTCAGCCCAGAATTCCATTCATAGAGACAGACAAGCAGAAGCACAGATGTGACTATCAGCAAGGTCTTTAACTTCTCAGTGGGACAATCTGCATCAGTGAAGGGAGTTTCCATACCCAAAGTTCCCTGCCCTGATAAAATCACAGAAGCAGACCTACAACACTCCCTCCTAAAAAAGAAAAGATGGCAAAAGGAAGGAAACATTTATTTAAAGCACCTACCACAGGCCAGGAACTGTGTTAAGCTCTTTACAAATATTATCTCATTTGAGTCTCACAACAACTCTGGGAGGCCAGTGCTATTGTTATCACCATTTCATAGCTGAGGAAACTGAGACAGAAGTCAAATGACTTGCCTAAGGTCACCCAGCTATTACTGGCTTACACTTAAGTGTCTGGGGTTGGATTTGAACTCAGGTCTTCCTGACTCCAGACCCAGGATTCTGTCCACTGTACTAGCTGGCTGCCGAAAGTCCCTTCCATCCCACTTAGGAAGAATTGTTGGAAGAATGATACTGAACTTGGAGTCAGATAAAGCTGAGTTTGAGTCTTGGCTGACTAAGGATTTTGTGGCCATGATCAAAATGTTTAGCTTTAGCATTTCCTCACTTGTAAAATGTGGGGAATAATACTTGTATTACCTTCTCCAGAGGATATTTGTGAGGAAAGAGTTTTATGAATCATAAAACACTATATGCACTTGAATTCTGCTAGTCCCATTTCTGCCACTAATTTCCTATGTGATTTTGAGCAGGTCATTTTTACTACTAGGTCTCCACTCTCTCATGGGAAAAATAAAGGGTCTCAATAACTAGGTGCTCCCTGAAGGTTTCCTTTATTCTGACACAACTGAAAGGCCAGGTCCTGGGTTACCTAAGAACCTGGTTAGCCCACCTGACTTTCTTTTTTCCCATTATTTATAGGTTCAGCTGGTCCAGGACCCTGCCACTGGGGGGACCTTTGTACTTAAGGTAAGTGTAGCTCAATAGCCTACCTCTCCGTCTTGGAATACAGCCCCCTCCTGTTCTTCAGCATTTGACTCCATCTTGTGGAATATTAGACTGTCTTAGAACCCACTGAGCCCTGTCAAGTCCCCACCTAAGCTGATTGGTCTTCTTATTCATTCCTAGGACTCCCTCCCCTTTCCTTTAAGGCTACTTCCCCCCCAAAAAAGTCAGTCAATTAATAAGCCTTTATTAAACACTCACTAAATACTAGGTACTAACTTTTGGGGATACAAAGAAAGACCAAGCATTGACCAATAGAGGTTCTACCCCAGGGCCTCCATTTTCCGGAGGCCACACAAATAGGACACACATTTCTGGGACCAAAATGTTCTGTAGGACACAGCCTGGGTGAAGGCACCTTAACTGGTAAACAAGGCATGGAATCCACCATGGGCAGTCAGTTTCCCAAGCTTCTACTTATAAAATTGTTCCTGCTTGCTACAGGAACTTAGCCCATGATGGGTGGATAGATCAAAATCAGATTCCAGGAGCAGGAAAGTCTGGCTGCAGGCTCTGACAGGGAAGGTCAACTAATAAGAATATGCCCCAGCTGCACTGCCTTTGATTCTAATCTTATTCAACTACATATTTACATATTCATGTTTTCTTGGTCGCAGTTCATTTGCCAGCCAACTCTACCATTGATATACTTCTGGGGTGGACGTTGCTAAGGCTGGGGTGACCCCAAGTGGCAGAGAGTCCCCTGCCTTTCTGGTGGGGTAATATTCTTTGAGCCCTGTCTTTCCTTGTTTCTCCTCAGAGCCTTCCCAAATGCCATGTAGAGACCTGGGACCGTCCAACCATCATACCCAATGGTGTCCCCTACATGGCCAAGCTTCTTCGCTACTCTGTGAGTGAGGACTCCATCTTCTTGCACTTGGAGCATGTGCAGGGTAAGCGAAAGTCCTAGATCCAAGTCCATCTACCAGGGCTGCCTCCAGCAACCTAGAATCCTTCTCCTCGTCACTCCTACTCTCTCCCCTTTCCCTTTAGGTATACCTAAAGCAGCAGTTCTCATACTTTTTATTTTCAGGACCCTTTTTTACTCTTAAAAATTAAGGACCCTCAAAGAGATTTTTAAAAAAAATTTGGGTTACATCTATTGATATTTACCCTATTAGAAATTCAAACATCTTAGTATGATTATGAAAAGAATTTTGACCTAATGGATAAGACAAAATGGTCTCAGGAACCCTCAGGGATCCTCTGACCACACTTGGAGAACCGCCTACCTAAAGGATCCTGGGCCAACAAAAATACCTCCTGTAGGAGATCTGTCAATGCCTAATTTCTGTCTGTTAACTATTCATTCCTTTGGGCTGAGGCATCTGCTTCAATCTTACCTCTTTTAAAATGTTAAATACTGAGGAGGCTCAACACCTTAATGTGCAGGAGAGAGGGGAGGGTGAAAGGACATTTTTATAAGGGGAAGAAAGGAAAGGAGGGAGGGAGGAAGGAAGGCAATAAGGAAGGAAGGAAATAAGGAAGGAAACAAGGAAGGAAGGAAATAAGGAAGGAAGTTAGGAAGGAAGGAAAGAAGGAAGAAAATAAGGAAGGAAGGAACAAACAAATGAACAAACGAAGGAATGAAAGAAGGCTGATTAAGCACTTACCACCATTCCAAACACAGGACCAAACAAGATAAAATAACGCACACAAAGGCTTGCTTTGCAAACCTCGTCCAGCTCATCTAGCTGTCCCAAAGGTCCATATAAATACCAGCTATTTTCATTGTTGTCAGTGCTAGGGATACAAATACCAAAAAAATGAGAAAGTAGCTGTCCTCAAGGATCTTTTATTGTAACAATATTCTTAGGCTTCTATTGGATGTTTGCTTTTTCACTCCCACTCTCTGTAAACCCCCCGCCCCGTCCCCCCGGGGCCCCCTAAAGCCACTGAAGATGCTTGGGGTGAGGTAACCCCGCCTCCTACACTGCTGGAAGAAAGGGACCAGGATGCAAGTTCCAGAGCCAATCTTTTCAGGCCTCCAAAACAAGATCTAGAATTAGCTCCCTAGGGAGGGAAGAACCCCAAACTTTAAGATGAGCCCGGAGGCCAGGAGATGGTTTTATTCCCTGTCCCTGGTGACTGGGAGATTCTCTCCTTTCTCAGGGGCCCAGAACCAGAGTTGGGCATTTCCAGCAGAATGGAAGCTTTTTGAGGGCAAAGACTACTTTTTTGTTTCATTTCTGCATCCCCAGCTCCTAGCATGGTACCTGGTACATACATAAGAAAGATGTCATCGATGCTTGTTGGATTGGATGAACTTGAATGCCAAAAAGCAATAAGGCACTGCTTTGTCTGTGAGGAAAAGTCCCATGCTTTTTGTTTTTGGAAGGGCTGGAGCACTGAGAATGACTTGTTGCTATTTAGAAACTCCTTCCAGTGACAAAGCAGCATAGGAATTTGTTTACCTATTTGGTGGGAGTTGTCTTATGGGGACCAGATTTGCCTTTATTTCCATAGACAGAGGCAGGCACCTCATGGCCGTCCATGGTCTGTCTCCACTGGGAGCCAATGGAATCAGGTGGGGTTGGGGCTGTCTAACTTTGTCTATTCATCCTGGGGTTTGCTGCCTCTTTTAATCAATCAGCCAATCTCTAGTGCACATTTGCTGTAGGTAAGGTACTCTAATGTGTGTTCTCCATGCAAAGAGCAAGACCTGGTCCAGCTAACGAAAAGTCTCCAGGTCAGCTGAGGAGTCAGACAAAAACACACATTAAGAGCTGAAATCTGTACACTAAAGTGCCAAACAAATGAATAATTGAAGAGCAATTAAGCGCTTATTGTGTGCCAGGCTCTATGCTAAATAACGGAGAGACAAGGATTAGATGACCCCTGCCCTCAGGGGGCTTACATTCTGACAAGGATGGGGGTTGTCAAACCCAAGGTCCATAGGGTTCAGTGAATAGATTTCAAGGAGTTCATGACCTTAGGTGGGGGAAAGAATGACAATCTTTATTTATACTAACTTCTAATTGAAAATTAACATTTCTTTCAATTATGGACATGGGCAATAAAACATCATTGAGAATTACTACCATATATATGGCACAGCATGAAGGTTAGGAACCCCTGACATAGAAGACATAATTCAGGGGTGAGGTGAGGAGGAAAAAGTGTTTTCTGGGTATGTGAAAAAAGGTGGGGAAAGAGAATGGGGCACAAGTAGAAATATCAAGACATGGCTAGCTGGAAGGAAACATGGTCAAGGGGCAGCCATTAGATAGAGTGTGCTAAATGACTGTTATTAAGAGAACGGATATCCACAAAGTATGGACCAGCATGAAGAGGCTTCCTGGAGGAGGTGGAGCTTAAGCTAGGGCTTGAAGGTTGGATAAGATTGAGAGAAAAGTAGAGCGAGTGTTCTAAGTATGGATGTGGTGGTGAGCAAAAGTGAGGAGGTGAGGAAGTTTCTGACACATACAGGGCTCACTGGGCTCACTGAGCAGACCAGTCTGGCTGGTACAAAGGGTTTGAAAGGGAGTGAGAGAAGATAAAGCTAGAGAGCAGCCCAAAAGATTTATAGTGTGGATGGAGGGATTTGGGAAGGAGAGGGGCTGGGGGACCAGTGGGGAAGATGTGGAACTTTACTCTCCTCTACTCCACCTCTCCCACCACTCTCTCTTTGTTTCTTCTGCTTGGTTCAGGAGGAACTCTCTGGTCCCATCTCCTCTCTCAGCCTAGACCCCATGAGCTGGAGGCCTCCAGCAACTTCACCCAGCAGAAGTCCGGCTCTACCCAGGGTGATCACCGAGAGAAGGGGAAAGCTGGCCCTGGTCCCCCTGACAATGGTCTCAGTCTCCTGACCCCAGTTCTACTTCCCCAGAATCACATCCAACATCTCAGTGCTGCAGCTGAGGCATCACCCCAACCTTCTGACATTTCATCAGGGCCTGAAGGCAGAGTTCCTGACCATCAGAAAGGGTTAAAGGATTTGAAAGATCCTGACCTGAACCCTGGAAGCAAGGTATCCAGTCCATCCAGGGAAATCCAGGTGTTCAGGTCCCATGGAGTATTATCCTGTGAAGATGCTTTTGGAAGGCACAAATTCAGGACAGATGTTCCTTCCTCAGAACAGGACCGTCTGGCCTCAGAAGATATTACCTCACCTTCTGGCCTAGTTCCAAAGGCTGTAAGAAGGGATGAGGCAATGAACAGCAGCCCAGGTCGGGGCAGAGGTCGGTCCCATCACCAAGCCAGGCGGAGTACTAGGTGGAGTACCAACAGGGGGCCCCTGGGAGGTCTCTCCTGGATCCGGGAGGGGGCAGGCCGGGTACTAGAGGGCTATGGTCACGGGAGTGACCAGCACAAAGAGCTCCCAGGTCAGGACTGTCCACAGGCTAACCGGGCCTGTCCAGGCCACAGGGGCGGAGCCTGGTGTGTAAAGGAAGAACAGGTCAAGCAGTGGGCAGCGGAGACCCTGGTGGCCCTTGAGGGTCTACATCAACAGGGTGTGCTATGCCGGGACCTCAACCCCAGGAACTTGCTGCTGGATACCACTGGTAGGCACTCCTTTATCTGGGAGGGAGAGAGGTTAGGGGGTAAAATCGCCTTGTTAAATGGCTGAACCCCACCACCACCATCCTAGATGGCTACTCAGATGGGAGGGTAGTTATCCTTCAATTCGAAATCCTATGACAAGGAAGCAGTGGCTCCCAGGGTGAAGGCCACCTCAAGAGGTCAGCCAGCCCACCCCTCCCCTATGCAAGCAAGTGACTCCTTTCATCCATCTTAGACTTCTGTATTGGTAGGAGCTCAGTTAACCAAAGACAGCTTCTAAGAATTTTTTCCTCTGCTCTCCACCAGGGATCTCTAGGAATCCCAAAGCCCCTTTCAAGGGGTGGTAAAAATTATTCATAATACTAAGAAGTTTTAATTTCTAATATAGTAGATATCAATAGATATAACCCATACAAACAAAGACTCTTTGCAGGGAGGTGGGGGAATCCTCAAATTTTATGAGTGTTAAGGCCACAAAGTTTATTAATTGCCGCTCTGGGACAATCAAGTGTCAACTTTGTACCTGGAAATACCAAAGGGGTTTTGAGCCCTTGCCCTACAAAGGGCAGGAATAATTAATGATGATAACATCTCTATGGCACTTAAAGGTTTACAAATTATTATCTCATATGATCTTCACAACAACTCTGGGAGGCATTCTCATTTTACAGATGAGGAAACTGAGTCAAAGAGAGCTTAAGTGACTTGCTGAGTAAGTATGTGAGGCAGGATTTGAACTCAGGTCTTCTATACTCCAAGCCTAATACTCGGTGCACTGTACCACCTAACTGCCTGCTCAAGGATGACAGAGAGGTCACTGGCCCATAAATGTAGAGCTAGAGGAGAGTTCAGAGGCTCCAATCTCCTCATGTAAAGATGAGGAAACTGAGGCCTAGAGGGGTTAAATGACTGGGATTTGAAGCCAGGTCTTCTGACTCTTTGATCCTTCTACTGTATCACATTACCCAACTGACCCACTGGTTTCCCTTAAAAAAAAAAAAGTCAGTGATGAAGGCATCCTTGACTCCAGCTGTCCATGTGTTCATTGACAGTAACTCACATTATAGTACTTTATGATTTACAAAATGTTCTCTGCCCTCCCCTTCTCAAGAACCCTGAAAAGGTGGTTGTACTGAGGGTTCCTCTTCCCATTTTACAGATACAGAAATGAAAGTGCAGAGAGATTAAGTTATTTGTCCATACAGAGATCTAGAAAATGGTGGATGTGGGATGCAAATTCAGGTGTCCTCACTCCAAATCCAGTGATTTTTCCCACTATATCATGTTGCAGTTCCTAATGATCTTAACTGGTCTCTCTCCCTCTTCTTCCCTCCTTCCTTTCCTTCCTTCCTTCCCTTCCATCCTCCCTCCCTTCATTCCTTTCTTCCTCCCTTCCTTTCCTCCCTCCCTCCCTCCCTTCCTTCCTTCCTTGCTCCCTCTGAACCCCACCCTTCCTTTCTCCTCTCCTCCCCACTCAATTACCAACCATCCCACCTTCCATTTTGCTCCAATGCCGGGGATAAAGGTCACATCCGTCTCACCTACTTTGGCCAGTGGACAGAAGTGGAGCCCCGGTACTGCAGTGAAGCTTTGGAAAACCTGTACAGTGCCCCAGGCAAGGAGATAGACTGGCCACTTTCACCAGGCCCCCTCAGAACTAGACTGGGGAGTTGGAGAGGGACTTGGAAGGGGCAGAACTCAAGTCTATACAAAAGGCAGATCACCCTGCCATGATACTTTTGAGAGCCTCTTTAAAAGCTCCATGGGAACAGTAATCCCTCCACTTGGGCATCACCTTTTTCTCTCTCTCTCCTTCTCCTTTCTCTCTCTCTCTCCTTCTCCTCTCTCTCTCTCTCTCTCTCTCTCTCTCCCTCCCTCTCCCTCTCTCTCTCTTTATCCCTACACATACACACACACACACACACATACACACACACTTGGCAAGGCTAAAGAGACTGGGCACCTAAGAGAGGCTGGAGGGATGGGAAAGAGGGTGGGATGGGGGTGCAGGTGGCAGGGAGGACGAGTGTTACTAGGTGAGGTCAGTGAGCTATGAAACACAGACCTTGGAAGCCCAGGTGTAAAGGTGTTTTCTTGCCCCTGCAGAAGTGGGTGGGATTTCTGAGCTGACAGAAGCCTGTGATTGGTGGAGCTTTGGCTCTCTGCTGTACGAACTTCTAACTGGAATGGTAAGTTCAGCCCTGTATGAAGAGCGTTGGGAGCATGGTGAGAAGGGATGAGATTGGGGACTGGGAGGGCACGAGTAAGCCCCAGCATGAATGCCATTGCTTTTGTGGACACCATGGCCTTTGAGGCCTCAGAATGCCAATAGGATCACATATTTAAAACTGGAAGAGACCTTTGAAATAATTTGCTACAACCTGTGACCCCATTTTTTTTCTTTTCCTTTTCTTTTTTTTGGATGAGTTACTAGATTGACAGATCAAGGGAACGCTGTAGATATAATTTAATTAGATTTTAGCAAACCACTTGACAAAAGTGTCTCATGCCATCCTTGTGGAAAAGATGAAAAGAAGAGAGCTAGACAGGGCGGCTAGGTAGTGCAGTGAATAGAGCACCGACCCTTGAGTCAGGAGGACCTGAGTTCAAAACCTCCCTCAGACACTTAACATTAGCTGTGTGACTTTGGGCAAGTCACTTAACCCCAATTGCCCTGCCTTTCCCCCTCCAAAAAGTAAAAAAAAAAAAAAAAAAGAAGTAGGGATACAAATAAAGGCAAAATATCCCTATTAAAAAAAAAAGGTGAGCTAGACAAGAGTACAGTCTGATTCCACATAAATTCATACCCTTTTGAGGAGAGATCCAAAGAGTAGCCAATGACGGGACAATGTCAATGGGTCAGCGAGGTGGTACAATGGATAGGTTTTGGAGTCAAGAAGACCTGAGTTCTAATCCTACCTAAGATACTTGCCAGCTGTATGATCCTGGGCAAGGACTTAACCTCTCTCTGCCTTAGTTTCCTCATCTGAAAAACAGGGATAATAATAACACCCACCTCCCAGGGTTGTTATGAAGATCAAATGAGTTACCATATGTAAAGTGTTTCGCGAACTTTAAAGAGTTATTTAAATGTTATTATTATTATTAGAGAAGGGAACAAGCATTTATGAAGTGCCTATTATGTATGTGTCAGGCACTATGTTAAGAAGGACCTTTGAGATCCCTTCTAATGCTGTGATTCCATACATTGTATTATTATTAGTGACCTACTTTTTTTGGGAGGCAATTGGAGTTAAGTGACTTGCCCAAGGTCACACAGTTAGTAAATATTTGAGGTCACATTTGAACTCAGGTCCTGCTGTCCCTAAGGCAGGTGCTCTACCTACTACACCACTTAGCTGCTCCTACTGACCTGCTTCTTAACAGCTCCAACTTGGATCTCCACTAAAACAGGTGCCTTAACATTTTTCCCTTTATTCCTCGGGGTTTGCTGAAGTGTGGCCCTTGGTTGCAGGATGAAGCTACTCTTTGGGCAGCCATCTAACCTCTGGCCTAGAGGTTCTCAAGTCCAGCGGTTCTCAACCTGTGGGTTGTGACCCCTTTGCGGGTCCAACGACCCTTTCACAGGGGTCACCTAAGACCGTCGGAAAACACATATTTCCGATGGTCTTAGGAACCAACACACTGCTCCTCTATCCGTCTCCAGGCTGGTCTGCCCACATGCAGATACCCCCACATACAAGTATTAAAGGGTCTCGGCATTAGGAAGATTGAGAACCACTGCTCTAATCTTCCTGAACTCCTTCCAGTTCTTCTTTATCAGACCTTAAAATCTCTATTACCTTAACAAAGTGTTCTCTAGAGAGAATAATAGTAATAGCTGGCTTTTCTATAGTGCTTTAAAGCTAACAAAGTGCTTTACAAATATTATCTCAATTGGTTTTCACAATAACCCTGGAAAGAAGGTACTATTAATATCCCCATTTTACAGCTGAGGAAACCAAGGCAGACAGAGGTTAAGTGACTTGCCCAAGATCACATAGCTAGTGATTATCTGAGGAGGATTTGAACTTGGATCTTCCTGACTCCAGGTCCAGCCCTCCAACCACTGTACCACCTAGCCATCCCTTTCTAGTTATTTCCTATTTTCATGCCTTTCTTAAAAGACTGTTCCCTTTGGCCCTGCAATTTCTAAGCACGGTACAAAGGAACCAAAGCTGAGCCAAATGCTTCAAAATTACAGAAACCTTTCTTATTTTTTTAAGGCAATGGAAGTAACTGAGTCACATGGCTAGTATCAGAGGCTGGATATGAACTCAGATCCTCAAGACTCCAGGACCAGTGTTCTATGCACTGTGCCACCTAGCTGCCCCTAAAACCTGAGTTCTAATTCTGGTTCTCATTTATGACTTGTGAGCCCTTGGACACGTTATTTAGCTTCTGAGGCAAATGAGTTTACTGATTTGTAAAGAGAGGGTAAAAGGGTGGGCTAGGTGATCTCTAAAGTCTTTCCCAGCACTAGACCTAGAATCACCTCCCAACAGACCCAATTAGACTTCACATCTCTGCCCTTTTGGTCAAGGCTCTCTCTTTCTCCCCAGCTTTTCTAGTGTGCCAAATCAATTATAACATTAACATTTATAAAGTCCACTTTAAAAAAAAAAGATAATTTTGTTTGTAGTGAAATCCTTACAGCCCACAAGAAACTGAACAGAGGAGGAAAGGGGAGAGAGAAGCCATCCAACACCATGAGACCTTTTTTTGGTTTTCTGGACTGACCTTAGTTCAACCCTGCCCATGATGAATGAGTATTTTTTTCTCTACAGTTTGGGGAAAATAATCCTCGAGTAGGCAAAAACCTTAGTCCCACCAGGATTTTAGGAATTTACTCCTATTCACCTTCTTTCCTGGTGTTTTCTCTTTTAAAGCCCCTGTCCACCTTCTCTCTCCCCAGTCGCTGTCCCAGAACCACCCCTCAGGAATCCATGTGCACACCAGGCTCCATTTGCCTGAGTGGCTCAGTCGACCAGCTACATCCCTGCTCACTGAGGTACGGGCCGTCTTAGTTGGGAAGGACTGATAGGAATGGACACAGGAAGATGGAGATGGACACAGGAACATAAGGGAAGAAACTTTTCTCTAGACAAGCCAAGCCTTGAGGCTTGTTGTTCTCAACTGGGCGGCTAGGTGGCAGTGTCTAGAGTGTGGGACTTGGAGTGAGTCTCAACCTGTCTCAGACACTTATTTTCTAGGTGACCCTGGGGAAATCACTCAAGCTCTCCCAGCCAGTTTCTTCATCCTTAAAACTGGAATAGTGTCAACCTCACAATCACCACCACAACTACGACTACAACTATTACTACTGTTATTACCACCACCACCACCACCACCATTACTAATACTACCGTCACTACAACTACTACTACTTATTGTTACTGTTACTACTACTACCATTATCACTACCATTACTACTACTACTACTACACCACTGCTACTGCTGTGGTGTGAAAGGTGTGAAAGAAGGATAGATCTGGGATTTCTCAGGTGGATTCCAGATGTTCTTAGAATCCAGATGACAGGAAATATTCCTGACTTTACTGGTCAAACAGCCTGGTAACTGGAATGGAGCCAATGCAGTAGAAAAAGGTTGTTGCCTCAGCAAGATATTAGGAGAAAATTCACTGCCCTGAATTCTCATCCCTGGGAGATGTTAACTAGGTCAAAGATAGTGAGAAAAATAAGAAAATCAGGCAGAGTACACAGCAGCCCTGCACATCAGAGAAAAGGAAGGAGGGACCTTCCATTCCTTGTCTGTAGATCCTAGAAGGGGTCTGGAGTTTCCATAGGTTCTCACTGGATACACTTGGAGCCCCAGTACCCATGAAATGAGGGGAAGTGAGAGTAGGCAGAGACAAAGAAATGATAAAGATGGGCTTCAGGATACTAAAGAGGGTGGGCACTGGGGTCTGTTCACCTGACTGATTTCTGCCTTTTCCTCTTCAGCTGCTACAGTTTGATCCCTGCCAGCGCCTTGGTGGAGGAGGAGGAGGTGTCAACAAGCTCAAATCCCACCCATTTTTTAGCACCATTCAGTGGAACAAGCTGGTGGGATAGGGCCAAAAGAGGGGAGGCGAAGAGACTCTCCTGGGAATACCCAGCTTGACTTTTCTGGGCTAGCAGAGTCCATAGGAGAACTCTAGTCCAATGGGTCCAAGGACCCAGCCTGAAACCCTGGGATTCCTCGTGCTACCAAGTAGTCAACCATTTGGTGGAGGAATGATTCCTGAATCCTGCATCCTGGAGGAGCACAGGCTTAGGTCTCTCTTCCATGCCCGATTCCTCTTCCCCTATGAATTTGTTTCAGTCAAGGCCTTGGAAGTATATTCTGTGGCTGCTCATTTCCCATTTCTCCTACCCCCAAATGAACCCAGGCATGATGAGAGATCCACAGGGAACCTTGAAGTTGGAAAATATTGAAACTAATCTAACCTCTGCCACTTACTAGGTGTGACAATGGGCAACCCACCACACTTCTTTTGAACCTCGGTTTTCTCATCTGTAAAACAATAATTGCCTTGTCTACCTCATTAGGGTTAGCATGAGGGTCAAAAAAGACTTGTAGAGTGTTTCATAACTGTACACCATTATATAAATGTAAGAGATTGTGATAATACACAAGGTGATTGTACTTCCAATTAGCCAAAGCAGAGGGAGGAGCAGTGAGGACCTGGGCATCTTAAGGGTTCCTCAAGTCTAGATTTCCCTGCTCAAACCTCACAGATCTAGAGGGTGCCTTTCTCTGAGCTTAGTTAGCTTTGTGCCCTGGAGCTCTGAGCTGTGCAGAATTAATGATAGACCAGGTTGCTATGTTCAGCTGAGATGTAGTAGTTCACCCAACAACCCACCATATTTCACCGAAGGTATAAAGGAAAGTTTAAAAGTTGTCTGTCCCAGGCCTGGAATTTCTTGAGAAAATCCCCTGAGATACTTACCCCCTGGCACAGGTTGTAAGACAGGACAGACCATCTTAGTCAAACTGAAACCTGTGACCGTGTTAGCTATAAACTAAGCAGAACTCAGCTGGTCAGGGTTTTCCCCAAGTAGGTGGTGACAGCAGACTGGAAGAATGAGTCTATGAAGGGTTTTGTGAAAAAAAACCCTGGAATAATGCTTTCCACTCCAGCCTCCCAGTGCTGGCCCCCACCGTCCTTGTTCAGGCTTCTCAGTCTTGGAACAAATAGGAGAGGGAATGAGAAGAGAGGTTAGGAAAACGGGTTGGGGGGTACACCAGAAGGCCCTGTGCTGCTGTGCAAATGTGAAACAAAGGGGCTGGAAGCCTGGGCCGGGAGCCTCCCTTATTTAGTGCTCTTCCCCATGCACTGGGTCTCCACCCACCCAAGGCAGAGGAAATGAAGGGGAGAGGAGAAGGAGGAACTCCCTGGCAAAGTATGTACTCTCCAAGTGCAGGAAAAACTGTTTCTTTGGGGGGACACAAGTCTGGTTTCCTGATTCATATCAGTATCTCAACAGGCACTACCCAGAGCAGACACCCAAGTTTTGGAGCACGTAGTTGCTGGACTTGGGTTCAAATCTTGACTCTGCCACTTGACTCTCAGGTTTTTTCTCCAGGCAAATGAGGGGGTTCTAAGTCTCTCAGTTGGTTATTTGTCCTTCCCATGTGATTCTGCATCCTGGTCTTGAGATCCAAACTGATCTAAATGTGTTGTTTTAGCCAAGGCCAGAAGAGGATGGGAGTCAGGGTCTCTGAGGTTTAGGGATGGAGGGAGAGGGACCTCAAACATCTCTTTTGTCCTGAGGATATTTCACCTGACATCTCTAGACAATATCTCTGTACTTAATTCCTGGTGTGGTATAAACAGCCAGCATCTGTCCACGTGTAACACTCAGATAACAGTTATCTAAGATATTACTCAGGCACTCTCCAGGGCACAGGACATAGGAGAGCTTAACCTACACATGATTGTGGCCCACACTTCCCCCTCCCCCAACAGGATTGGCATCCTTCCCTTCCAAATGTAGAACATCCCAAATAAAACTTGTAGTTCTACAAGTGTCTAATTTATATAACAAATCATCCTACCAAAGGAGATTGGGGAAGGATCCCCAGAATCAAACTCCATGGGGAGGGGAAAAGCTTCTACATACTAAGGGGGAGTATTCTGAACTCCCTGGGGATGAGAGGGTAGGAATTCACAGGAACTAGGATGTATAAAAACAACTCTCCTGCTTGCCACGTGTGCTTTAGCATAGGGATGGTCTGGGTTATTTCATTCTAGAGTTGAGCCCCCCACACAAAAGAAGCATGGTGTTAAAGTGCCACGGGTCTAGGATTTGTAGTCAAAGAGCCTGGGTTCAAATCCTGTTTCTGCTTACTCTGTGTGATCTCGGGGTCTTTCTTCTCACTTTGTAGTTGACAAGATGATCTCTGGGTTCCCTCTGGCTCTAACTCCCTGGGATCCCATTAGACTCACACGAAGTAAAATTGGGTGAAAAGGCCTGGAAACTGCAGACTTGAGGGACATTTTTATTCTTCTAAACCAATGGCAGATAACCACAGCCAGGGGCAGGTAATCCAGACATCTGGTGTTTTCCCCTTTGAGGACAAGGGTGTTATCTTGGGGCCTGTCCTGAATGACAGCTGGGGAGGCCCACATAGCCAAAAGGAATATGGCTGAATGACACTTTATGTGGAACCACAAGTATTAATGAGCAAATGTAGTCACGACACCAGCCACCTGATCAGTGAGGATAATCCAGCAACCCTCTCTCCACATTTTCGTCTAAAGGCTGCCCTCCAGGATACTGTTCAAAAGCAGATTACAGCCTTAAAAGGTCTCATGGAGAATAAGCTCCCACTCTCATACTCTGCTTCTGCATGGCAGATCTCTGGTGTGCCAGGCTCAAAAAACTAAAACTTCAGCAGGGAGGATGTTTGGTTCTAGCAGATATTTTTACATCCCACTATCCAAATGTCTCTAAGCCCCTATGAATGGCAATCATCTGTGGCTGAACACATAATTAAGGGTCAAATGGCCCACGACACTAGAATCTAGATTAGGGAAAGTGACTAAGCAAAAGCAGCAAATACCTTTTTGAACAGTAAATAGAGACATGAAAGCAGTGGAGAGGAAGCTCTGGGACAGAAAGGAGGCACCAGCAAGGATATATTTCAAGTCTGAAAGCTCCTTTTCTTCTATGAGCAGCCAGGCCAATCTAAGTACTGTGACCAACTTACTCCAAAGGTATCAGGAGACAAGTGGAAAAAAAAA
This sequence comes from Pseudochirops cupreus, assembly GCA_028627135.1. Taxonomy (NCBI): domain Eukaryota; kingdom Metazoa; phylum Chordata; class Mammalia; order Diprotodontia; family Pseudocheiridae; genus Pseudochirops; species Pseudochirops cupreus. The sequence goes on from CM053582.1 coordinate 437,542,221, forward strand.
AGCAGAACAGGCTGTGACCCAATGGACTGGTTCTTTTAAAAACTAACAAGCTTGCCCTTTATCTGCAGATAGCAGGCCAGAAGCCAAGACACACTTTGAGAACATTTCCCCTTTAATTTCATTTAAAATTGGTTTCTTTTAAATATTTTAATTACAAGTTCTGTATATTGGAGACAGAGTAGTAGACACTGCAGGCACTCAGTACTGGATTCCACCCTCCTCACCCCTCTCATGCTGGGCCCCCAAAAATGGCCCCCATGGTTCCAGCAGCCTCAGAACTAGGTATATTTGGATACATATTGATGGGTTTCCAGTAGCCCTCACAAGAGAATACACTGAAACATTTTCCAAAGGACCTCAAAGATTTTGCCCACCAACACTGGGCAATACTTTAAAGATGATCGTTATCTTACACTAACAACTCACAGTCGGCTTCTCACTAAGGTGGAGAACTTCAGGAAGTGTACTGTCCTTATCCTGGCCCGTACTGAAGCACGGAGGAGCCAATATTTCTTCCTCTCCCTTGCCAGCCCACAATGTAGGACCAGAATTGGTCATGCTTAGTGCCCTCATCTGTCCACATACAGCAGAAAGACCAATTTGAACTTCAAATATAAGTCCAGAAAAACAATAGGCAGCAACATTTTACTAGAGACCTTCCATCCCTCTCAACCAAACTCTACCTCCACTTGCTCCAAGGTCCAACTGCTCCACTTCACCCGAGAATGAAGATGCTTCTAAATGCAACCCCTTTGCTGGTATGATTGCTAGGAACTTAGAAAGAAAGGCAGGTGAGCACAGCAGGACTGTGCATGGTTGTGCAGAGACGGGCCTTTCTGAAGATAAGACCCGTGGTCTAAGTGCAAAAAGGATGCACTCTCACCTCTGGAGACAAGAGTATCTCAAGTTGAAGTCTTCTGAGCCAGCTCACCATCTATTCCCCTCCCTTCCCCTCCCCCCAACCTCAGGCCACCTGGGCTTCCCAAAGAGGTAGAAGAGGCATTTTAAAGCCAACCAAGGCTACCTAAGGGGGAAGGTGCCCTTTAATAAACAAAGCAGCAACTCTTCCCCCATATTTGAATAAAGAAGCTGCACAGGGCCCAGGGTTGGAAAGATCAGAGCCAGGGCCACAGCTTCATAATGCTGGGGGCCAGGATCTTCCGCCTGCACCACTGAGGATGTTGGATTTTTGAAAACTGGGCAGGTGGGAGGAGCTACAATTTCTCTAGTGGTTTCTCTATTATATGCTGCCATAGGGAAAAAGCAAAATCATCTCTGGGGAGGCTATATGGGAGAAAGGCTAGGATATTAATGAGGCTCCATCAATACTCTCTCTCTCTGCCCCCTTTGAGCACAATAAGGAAGTAAGAGCATTCGTGTTAAGACAAAGGCAGTGGAGAGAGGGACAGGAACGCCCTAAAAGGAGCTGTAACTGCTGGTTACCTAGTGCTCTGGCTTCCCTTAAGCCAGAAGCACATGAGGCTGTCTCCCACCCAGCTGACCCAGGTACACATGAGGGGGTAGGGGAAGACTGGTTTTCAGTCTCTGTGAGTTGGAGCTTTAGGGAGTGTGACTTTCCCTAAAGGTCAAGTAGCAGGACACGAGGATCCTCCACTGCTGCCTTGATTTTTCGAAGGAAAGTCACTGCCTCTCTGCCATCAATCAGTCGGTGGTCATAAGTCAATGCTACATACATCATGGGCCGCACTTCCACCTATTGAGAAGAGAAAGAGGGACAATCTTTTTTGTACTGTATCGGGGCATGAGGAAGAAAGAGACCAGAAGACCCAGTTCTAATGGCAGTGCCCTCCAGAATTTTCCTTTCTGAGCACTTTTCAGAACATGTAGGGTTTTCCTACATTAAATATGGCTCCTAAGAAGGGAAACCCCACTCAGTGACAGTGTTCTTTGACAAAGAACATTTAAATCTTCACGTATTCTTCTCTCTCCTAGGAGCTCTCTTACAGGCCAGAGGAGAGCTCCTTCTGCAGCCTTGGAATTGAGTTGCTTTCTTAAGGCTATCTTTTTATTCATCTGAGGGTACCCTTAGACACTCTCTCCTTTACCTTCCACCCAACCAAACCTCACCCATATTTCAAGGCCCAGCTCATGGTCTACCTCCTCCATTAAGCTTTTCCCAATCTACAACAGCACCCAACAATCTCCTACAGAACACAATTTTATCAAGTTATTTTGGTTTTTACAGGTTCCGAATTTCAAGCTCTTATCTCTCAACCAGACTGTAAGTAGCCTCCTTGTGAGAGGGGACTCTGCTTCTGTACCATCACAGTATCTAGCACAGGGGTGGGGAAGCTGTGGCCATCTAGGTCCTTGAGTGTAGCCTTTATTAGACCGAGTCCAACTTTACAGAACAAATCCTTTTATTAAGGAGAATTGTTCTTGTGAAGTTTGGATGTGGTCAAATGGTTGCACTTGAGGACCTAGAGGGTCAGATTTGGCCTCAAGACTGCAGGTTCCCCACCCCTGGGACACATTACTAAGTACAGAGTAAGATTCAAATATCGTTAGGCTGATTTTAGATGAAGGAGCATAACTGCTCCCATAGTTCCTGGAACTATGCAGGAGAACTACTTCATGGGACTGTGGTGAAGTTGATACAAAGCTCTATCAGGAGAGCTGAATAAACAAAGGCTGGATTTCCCTCTCAATCAGAAGGTTCTACCCAACAAGTTACACCTTACAACTAGTCTTTATGGTATAGGACAAGCGATTTCACCATAAAACCTCACACTGTAGCAGTTCCTACCTTGCCACCAATAGCAACAGGTCTATCAAAAATGCCATGCATGCCCAGGATGGCTGACTGCGGGGGGTTGATGATTGGGGTCCCAAAGAGAGAGCCAAAGACTCCTCCATTACTGATTGTGAAAGTGCCACCATCCATATCTTCTATGGCAAGCTCATTCTTTCGGGCCTGAAAAACACAAGTTTCAAAATCTATTCAGACTGTGCTTCTTTACAAGCTGAACAAAGAAAACCTGGGTCCTCATTTTACTGGGGAATTCCATCATGTTTCAATCAGATACTGAGGACCTGGTTCAATTTCTAAGTTCTTCAATGAGATGGACTTAAAAAGCTGCTCTTAAATAAATCAGAGGCTCTGAATGAAGAGGTTCACTTAGAAGTTCAAACTAAAACAACACCCCATGACAAGTGGCTCTTCTGTCTTTGCACCCTACCCCCCTCTCCTTTCACTCTATCTTCAGGTCATCAGGAAGACTTTGGCTTTGGCTCCTGGTCTGACCAATGAACACAGTCCAGCAAAGGGTGGTGCTTGGTATCTTCAGCTTTTGCTGCCCTCCCTCTTAATCTTCCCAGTAATCCGTTTTCATTTCTTCAATAAATTTTACCTTCTCTCCCAACTCATTTATGGTTCGTTCGATGTCCGCAAAATTCATAGTTTCCACATTCCTAATAACTGGTACCACAAGTCCCTGTAGGGAGTAAAGCACTGGTTTACGGAATAAAAATGTATTCTTTGTACTTATTAAGTTTTCTATAACACCTTTCCTCTGAGGAGCCAGAGATATTTTTATAATGGTAATTCATTAAAATTACTAGAAAAATACTTTTAGAGAGAGGAAAATGAGACCACTGTCCAAGTGAGTGATGGATCAGAATTCTTAACCTAGCTCCACTGATTCCAAAGAGGCCAACACCTTCCCTTAAAAGATGCAATGTTTCACTATCATTCACAGCATGTGAAAATTTAGAAGCGTCAGGAGATTTAGCCTGACACAAAAAGGGAGAATCTAAATAAGATCAGTACAGGCTTCTCTTATACCAGGTCTCCTCGACTTCTCAAACCTTGCCCCTCATCCAGAAAGAGAAAAGAACATTTCCTAAGCAAATATCTTCCAACCTCAGAGGCGATGCCATGGTCCCTAACAGAATAAACCCAAATCACATACCCGTGGAGTGGCCACAGCAACACTGATGTCGATATAATCCCTATACACCACCTCTTTGGTTGTATCATCAATCACTGTGAGGGAAAAAGCAAAGGTTATTTATACATACTCCCATACTCCCCCAAGGAGGGGGTGGAGTGGGAATAAGAGAATATTTGCAGGGCAAAGATGATTTTTTCCCCTTTCCTATCCCAATCAGTCACCATTATTCCATTTCTTGGGTCTCAACACTTTCTTATAACCCTTATGAATATTGCATGATTCTTCACTTTAGCAGAGGGGTAGGAACAGTATCCCTTAGTTTAAGAAGGAAAGAATACACCCTTCTTCCTAACCTGAACAGGAACAAGAGGGCAGCCTCTCCACATTTCAAAATAAGAAGGAAGGAAGACTTTACCAGTCGACAATCACATCCACTGTCTTTTTTGCTTATGAGCTGTGAGAAGAAGTCAAATGAATGTCTAGTCCTAAATGGTGCGATGGATAGAGTGCCAGGCCTGGAGATCAGGAGACTCATCTCTCAAATCGGCTTGAGACAATTACTAGCCGTAAGACCCTGGGCAAATCGCTTAACCCTCGTTTGCCTCCGTTTCCTCATCTGTAAAATGAGCTAGAGAAGGAAATATCAACTACACCAGTATTTTTGTCAAGAAAACCCCAAACGGAGTTATGAAGACTGATAACTGAAAAACGACTGAACAAAAAAAGGGCTCTTAACAAACAGGTGGAATGGGGGTGCCCATCAACTGAGGAATGACTGAAGAAGGGAACGGAGAAGGAAAGAAACATTGATATGGTGCCTACTATACACCAGGCACTGTGCTAAGTGCTTTACAAAGATGACCTCAGTTGATCCTCACCATCCTGTAAGGTAGGTGCTGTTATTATCCCCATTTTGCAGGTGAGAAGATTGAGGCAGACAGATGTTAAATGACTTGCCCAAGGTCAATGGGAAAGGAGCTATACATGCAAAAATATGTAGAGGAGCACTTCCTCAACTGAGGAATGGCTGAAGTGGGGAACAGAAAAGGACGTATCTGGTTTCAGATTCAAACTCAAGTCTTCTTGACTCCAGGTCCAGGGTTCCATCCACTGTACCACTGCTGCTTGAATACATTATGTGATAGCAATACAACAGAATATTATTGCATCCTAAGAAATAATAACAGGACTCGGGAAAACCTGGAAAGATTTGAGCGAAATGCAGAGCAAAGTGAGCAGAGCCAGAAACAATTAACACGACTACAGTACTGTAAAGAAAAATAACCCCGAAGACTTACACGCTCACGCCCGTGCAAGGAGTGCCCGTGACTGCGGAAGAACCGGGATGAAACACGCCATCTACCTGACGACCTCAAAGGGCGAGGTGTGCATTTTCAGGCGCGGTCAGAGCCGGCCCAGCCGCCAGGCACTTAACTAGCTACGCGGCCTCGGGCAAGGCATCTAATCTCAGCTGCCCCGCCTGCCCCCCCCAAAAATAAAGATAAAAGCGGTATCTAAAACACACGTAAGAGGACAGAAGCCAGACTCAGACGGAGATGCGGAGAACTCCGAAACAGGCTGAGTTTATTACGTGCTTTTTAAAGAGCGAGCTATCTATAGCGGTGACTTAGCGTTACGCGCAATTCTTTGTGTGCGTGCGTGCTGTGTGCAGGTGCGCTCATGTGAGTTTGTGCTTGTCGGGTTCAGAGCAACAGAAAGTAAGACTTAAAGCCCGGCACAGGCCGGTCCTCTCAAGGCTGCCCGCAGCCCTTCGGGGCCCTCGGCTCCGCTGATGGGCGGCGGGGGGGAAGGAAGATGAAAAAGCAAGGCTTGATGCTATCAAAGAGCTGGCGGAAGATTCGAGCCCAAAAGCCGGGAGCAGCACAAAGGCTCCCCCCGGTGAAGTCGGGTTTGCCGTGCGATGCGCACCCCGCACAGAGTCACTTCCTTGCGTAACACTGAGGGCGGGGGCAGGAACGCCCTTGGCACTTTCCTGCCCGGATGAGAGAGCCCGGGCGTGAGCAGGGCCTCCCGCAAGGCAGCCGGCAGAGCAGCAGATAAAGCACTGCGCCTGGACTCTGCCCCCAGAGACACTCGCCAGCCGCGCAGCCCCAGCCACGTCACTTAGCCTTCACTTGCCTGAGTTTCCTCAACTGCAAAGTGGGAGCAATAATGGCACCCGTCTTGCAGAGTTGTGAGGACCAAATAACACTTGTGAAAGTGCTTAGCGCGATGTCCGGCACGCAGCGGGCACTATAAAAACGTTTACTCCTTTCTCCTCCTCCCCGCAAGAGTTACTTGCTACCTGACCAACTCTTTAGAAATGAAGAATGTGTTCTCTGGCTAACGGGAGAACTGACACGCAGGCTGAAACACATCATGCTACTGTTTTAAGCTAAAAATGAGTGATAATGGGGAAGCTATCACATAAAACGTTTTATTTTTTCTATGCCAGTAAATGCAGACTTTCTTTTTTAGTTCTGGGCTAGCTATGACGGGTGGCTGTGTGCATCCCGGCCCAAGCGGACTCACCTGCATTGACCACTGGCTGCTCCTGTAAGGCAAAGGCAGAGGCCTTCACAAATGCTGACATGAAGCCTAGTTTCAAGTTGTGTTTCTTCAGAAAACTTTCCCTGTGTCGGGCCCGCATCTCTTGGACGTTACTGCAAAAACACATCGTGAACACAAAGGAAGCATCATGTACTGACTTTTACGTGTTTCTAACTTCATGTATAGATTAACATCTACCAAAGTCTTACTCCAGTGCCTTGTGGTGGCGTGAAGCAGACCCTAGATCCCCAAAGGCAGGATATTCAAGTGGAGCACAAGGTAGAAAAGCTTTGGGTATGGGCCTCAGAACCATCATTACTATCATCCTAACTAAATTCAGAGAGGCTCATCACCAGAATACTGGCCCCTAGGTTATTCTTTCTGACCACAGCAACTCATGAAACCATTTTACTAAAGCATGAAGCATTTATAATCTTCATGGATGAAGACACTCCCACCAAAGAATCACGGTTTACTTATTAAACTAAGGGATACTGTTCCTACCCCTTACTGAAGTAAGAACAGATTAGGCGAGCATTTTACTAAAATCCCAACTTCTCTAGGCTGCTCCCTTTAAACAAGTTGTGAAATGATTCACTAAAGTTCATCATGATTAATTTGCTCTAGTACAACAAAAGTCAAGAGGAATCAATGCCAATCTGCCTCCAATGTACTGTAGACCCTTTCAAAGGTCTCTCATCATTTTTTTCCTTTTTTAAAGTGTTCCAATTTTTCTTTTTCTTTTTTAATATATTTAAGTTCTAAGCTGTTTTTCTTCTTTCCAACCCTGCACTAGAGAAGGCTAATATCTGACAGATGTATGTGTGAAACTATACAATAAAATTCCGTATGTTAGTTCTTTCTCTCCCATCATTTTTTCAGAAGTCACTGCATAACTTTTCATTGGCAGAGAACACAAACAAAAGATCGTATGATACGTCTGTGTGCTAAGGATCCAGGTAGAAAAAGAAGCAGTTTTGTTAGAATAATATTTTTCAGGGGCCCCAAAACTAGGGCATGATTTACATCTGTTATGTTCCTTGTTCTTTTTTTGGCTAAGGCATTAATTCATCAACCTGATAAACATGAACACACAGGCCCCTGAGTGAGCAAATTAATTCTCCTTCCAAGGCCCTGTAAACTGCACCTGAGGAAGGTCATGATCAAACTTGGGATGGTTATTAAAATAATGTGATACCCTTCCAGGTGTCACATTGAACACAAATAAATATGTTCCCCACCTTTTCAGATTCACTGGTGCCAGATTAACATTTTAAAAACAGGGTTTTGTCTGATATAAAACTTGGGATTTTCAGCTTTATCCTTTCCCACCTTCTAAGGGAAGCAGAACTTTCTGAGAAGTCTTTGGAAAAAACCATAGGACTCAATCTACCTGTTTCCTCCCTCTCGCAGGCACTGCAGAGTCTGGGAAATGGTTTTCCTCCATAATTTTATCACTGAGATATCTGTATTTATTGGAATAGATTCCTGTGATGGAAATTGAATTTAGGTCTGTCTCAGTCTCAAAGCTTAGTTTTCCCTATGTAATAGGCCTAATATAACATTAAAGTGAAAGATAAGATATGACACAACTTTAACTCTCCCCTCCAGACCTTTCTGTCTTTGAAAAAAGGAAGTTTTCCTGTGGGGGCTGATTGAGTTTACAATGTTTTCCTGAGACTAACCTTATTTACTGCTAGGATTACTACCCTAAAGACATTACTGGTTCCCAAGACACAAGAGCTGCAGAAACGGGAAAGAGAAGTGATAAACATTTTTGCTCTCAAACCTACCCAAATTCTATTGCCTTGGTCATTAAGGAGTTTCTATTTCTGAGTCTTGACCCTTGTTAACAGAGACTGAGGCAACTAGGGAGAGGAGGTGGTCTCAGAGAAGCCCCTTTTGAGTGAGGCAATGGCATAAACACTGAAGGCAATCAAACCAAACCAGATTACTAGATGTACTGAGACTCCAGGTCATTGTAAAGTGACACCTCGATTAGCTACTGAAAAGAGCTAGAGATATTGCATTTCCCCTTCTGTTTTGTCAACTCTTTCATAGCCACAAATATTTACATGTTTTGTCTTAAAGAATTGGGTAGAATTTCAAAGTATAATTCAATTTATGTACAATTTAGACTTAATGCATTGTAATACAAGCTGTTTTCCTGTCTAGTCCATTACCACAAGGTTCTTCCCTGCATCAAATGGACAGGAGAACATCCTTGTAGCTTGTAAGAAAGAAAAAGCCCGCAGGCCCTGCCTCAACTTCTGGTCATCAGAACAAGAAAAATGACTGACTAGGAAATCTTAATACCTAAAGTGCTTAAACACACACCATGGATATTTATCCATAAACTCCCTCAAACTCAAATTTCTTTTTGAAAAGTTGGATAATATTCCTCTCCAAAATACTGATGAAGAGAAAGCAGTAGGCTTACTAGGAGTGGAGAAGCAGTGCTGATAAGCTGATCTCTCACAATCCTGAAAGGCAGACCAACTTTTAATTTAAAAGTTCATGTATAGGAACCAACAGGGCCAGTTCCAAATTAGTTATAAGCAAATTCTGTCTTTTTATTAGGGAACACAACTCTATATCCTATTTTGCAAAGTTTCTGCCCCAATTTAGAGAAAATAGAACAGGAAAAGGACATGCTTTCTAGTCTACATAAACCACTGCTAGTAGACTGGGCACAAAAATGGGGAACAGTTTAACTGAGGAAGGAAGTAGAATATCAGTTCCAGGACACTTTTTACTAACAATCACTTCACAGAATGAAAGGATGTTAGAACTGAAGGGACTGTTCACTAAGTCTGCTATCAACAGTGTGCTGATACAGGGAATGTTGGACACATTTTATTGGGAACACAAATAATAGTAGTGATATATTCTGGTTTGAAAGAAGCAATAGTAGAAGCTTTTGCAAGAGGTGATCATCTATTCCAGGTTCCTCATTCTACATATGAAGAAAAAAACCTGAACAGGTGATATGATTTATTGAAGGGAACATAGTAGAGAACAGAGATTAGACAGGTTCAACGGGGTGACAAAAAGAACAGAATGTTGGGGGCGGAGCCAAGATGGCAGCGTAGCAGCAGCAACACATCGCAGCTCTCAGCCACCCCAAAATACCCATAAAATAGGACTCTAAACCAATCCTAGAACTCCAAAACGCACACAAAGATACTTCCCACTAAAGTCAGCTCGGCTACAAGGAACCATATCAGCACTGCTAACCGAAACCAGCCTGGCCTGAAGCCGCGGCTGTG
>CM053582.1:437552453-437613254 GCA_028627135.1 Pseudochirops cupreus
AATAGACTGGGGGAGGGGGGAAACACTGGGATGGCTGTTTTGGGGTGGTGGGCGGGGGAAAGACGGGGAGAAAATATGTAACTCAAAAATTTAATAAAATAAAGAACAACTGTATTTAAAAAAAAAAAAAGAACAGAATGTTGAACCTGGAGTCAAGAAGACCTGAGTTTCAATCTGACCTCAGACACTTATTAGCTGTGTGACAACTCTGGACAAATCACATGACTGTTTGCCTCAGTTTCCTCATCTATAAAACGAGTTAAGAGAAGGAAATAGCAAATCACTCCAATATCTTTGCCAAGAAAACCTCAAATGGGGATGGACACGACTGAAAAGCATTTAGTATTCTTTTCACTTTATAACATGACCTCAGTGTAGCAATGGCATAATAAGCCAGTAACTCTGCCTCCTTCTCTCAGCTCAGATACACCTGCCAATATGAATATATTTAAAGAGATTTGCTGCCTTCTTATTTTTAAACATGAAGAATTTGAGAGGCGTATACAATGCCGAGAGAGTCGATTAGAAAAGGAAACAATCCACTGTTGGCTAGAAGAAACCTATTCTTCCTGACACCAGTATTGGAATCTCTCTTAGGAATAGGACAATGACCAATGTTTCTGCATACATTCTCCAAATACAGAGAGAAGGCTACAGTTCCTACCTCATATCAATCTCATTGAAAGTGGTCAGCATTGCACATGTATTTTGGGCTTCCTTTAGACGTTGAGCAATACGCTGTCGCATCCTGTTCATTTTCTCCTAAAACAGAAAAGAGGGTGAGCCCAGAAAATCCTGAACTCTTGAAATCACCTCTAACCCCAGTTTGGTTCAAAACAGTATTGGAAATGAAGGCAGAGGGCTGAAGAAACAAGTGGGAGGGTGGGATTCCACACAACAGAGGCTCTACTCTGCCCTTTTTGTGGTGGCATTTTAAAGATAAGGAAACCTTACTTGCTCAGATTCACCTTTAAGTGTTTTCTAACTCTGGGGGCCAGGAAATGGTTTGATTTTTAAAATCAAACTCAAGTCATGCACAAGACCAACTACTTGTGGAGAGAAGTCATGAAAAGGAAATCAGACACCAGCACTTATGAAGTGGCAGTTTTTCTAGATGGTGTTGCCTTGTCAGGCAAGAAAACCCATTCTCTTGCCCACACTAGAGGTTTTTGTCCTAGCTGACAATAGCAGCAACAATCTATCAAATAGCATGTTGGACCTCACTGCTTACTCCCTAAATCATCTCTCTCAAGTGTCCAAGCCAACACTTTTTCTTTTCTTTTTTTGGAGGGAGAAAGGGAGGGCAATTGGGGTTAAGTGATTTGCCCAAGGTCACATAGCTAGTAAATGTCAATTGTCTGAGGCCAGATTTGAACTCAAGTCCTCCTGACTCCAGGGCCAGTGCTCTATTCACTGAACCACCTAGCCACCCCACAGCCAACACTTCTAGAGGCCTTGCAAAACCATCACTCAAAAAGGGCATGTCTTAGACAGCTGGTTCCAACTTGCTAGTTATAGAGTACTTTAGCACCATGCCTGGCAAACAGTAAGCGCTATGTGAGTGTTGGCTATTATCATTTATCACCAATATGGTAACAGGGACAAAGGCAGGGCCTGGGCCTGTGATTCCATTTGTACAGAGAGCCTCTGAGAAGAGGAAACGCACACCAACTTGGGCAGACCTTCCTCTGTGATGCACAGTCCTGGGAGCTGCATAGGGCAGCAGTGTCTAAGTTAGAAAACCACACACTAACATTCTCTCTTTTCTACTGTATTTTTTATTATGTTAGATATTTTCTAATTACATTTTAATCAGATTCTGCTAGGGAGTGTTGGGCAGTGTTTGGCATCTTTCGCCCAGAGCACTGAGAGGTTAAGTGTCTTACTTAGGGTCACACAGCCAGTAAGGACAGAAACTAGACTGGATCCCAGAAGACCAATCTTCCTGGCTTTGAGGCCAGTTCTCTAACTGTTATATTAGACTGCCTCAAAATATATTAAAAGCACCTTTATGGTGCTTTACAGTTTAGAAAGTGTTTTTCTCATAACATGAATATAATATAAATCTTGTTACAACTTTTGTAGATGAGAAAGCAGATTCAGATAAAAGTGACTTGCCCTAAGTCACCTTTAGTAAGTGTTGGCAATAGGGTTAGAATCAAGGTCCTTCTGCTTTCAAGTTCATTGTTCTTTTTGCCAAACACACTATCTCTTAAGGGAACAGTTGTGGACCAGGGCTTGGCTGGGAGTGCAGTAAGTGAGATAGAGGCAGAATTAACTTTACACTTGTAATTGGCTGCAAGGTCAATCATTCCTCTCTGATATAGTCCTCCTCAGCCAGCATTTACAATCCTAAATAATTCTTCACATGCCTCCCCCCTTTGCTTTTTCATTCCTAGAAAGTTGGTAGAATAGCATTTGTTAAGGCTCCTGAGATATGGTGAAAACTGAACATGTCCTCTGTCAGCTTCTCACCAAGCTGGCTCACCACCCCACATTAATCTTTGGTCTGGGAATTTAACTATTTTGTCGAAATTCAAAAGATACTGACATCAGTGAGGAGCTCTGGAAATATAACGACGTCTACATAATCATGGGTCCTGCCTTTGGGAAGGCACAACCAAGGGGACAAATTCTAGGCAGGAGTTTTCTGAGGCAAGTTGTTGCAGTCTGGAAGCTGTCACTGCCATGCCATGTCCCCCTCCTCAGTAGTGCCCTTATCACCCTAAACCTGGCATTCATTAGTCCTCAGCAGCTTACCCTATGTTCTGAACGCACACCTTTGCCAGCTCCTGGCTCTGCTGCTGAAACAGGAGCAGAGGGTTTTACTGCAGACACTGAAAATGGAAAAAAGGTACAAAAGTTTTAAAATCAAATGTTTAAAAAAAGATTATTATTATTATTATTTTCTACATGCAACTGGGAAATAAGATATACAGGCACTGGGATATAGAGATCCATCTTGCTCTACCAGAAAGTCAGAGGGTGATGGGGGAGGACATAGGAGAGAGCAGATTGGGGGAGGGAGTATTCAGTGGGATCACTGTTTTGGGGTGGTGGGTAGGGACAGATGGGGAGAAAATTTGTAACTAAATATCTTGTGGAAATGAATGTTGTAAACTAAAAATAAACATAAAATTTATTAAAAAAAAAAGAAAGAAAAAAGGTACAAATACATCAGAAAGAGAAATGGATACTTAGTGAAAATACATAAGAATTCTGCCCAAAAATGCTGTGAAAGATCCAATCAGGCCTAATTGACAGGAAGATCCAGAAGGAAGGAGTCCTTGCAGACTTGGATGGAGCAGTTACAAAAAGGGACACACAGAACTTGATGAACCACCCCTGCTTCCATTTCCATGGGAATAAGGAGCTGCTTACCAGGTTTGGTATCAACAGGTTGTGATGACACAGAGGGCACTGGGGGCATCTGAGTAGGTATAGATGCAGGAGGTGGGGGAGGGGGAGGAGGAGAAGGTGGAGCTGCTACAGAGTCTGGTTTAGGGGCTGCAGCAGGGGGAGCTTCAGCTGGTTTGGCTTTAGCAGGAGCAGCTTAAAAAAAAAAAGAAAAGAGTCTTCATTACACATACATATAAAACCTAAATGGCATGGGCATCAAAAAGAAAACCCACAAACAGGACCTGCAGTTCTAAATTCCATTTCAATCAATCATTTTTTACTGAGTGCTTCTATGTGTCAGGTCTTATAGCAAGCAGAGACACCAAGAGGTACAAGACATGCCCCTGCCCTCAATAATGCTCCTACTTGTTCTAAAATCAGGTTGCAGGCTTGTGCAGTTATGTTCCTGCTGACACAAACATTCTCAGTTCTAACCAGGGAAAATGCATTAAAAAAATTTAAAAACTTTCTTTCCTAGGGCTGCTGATGGTATAGTGGATGGAGTCAGGGAAGATCTGGATTAAAATCTGGCCTCAGACACTTAATTAGCTGTGTGAGTCTGGTCAAGTCACTTAATTTTTGTCTCGCTCAGTTTCTGCATCAGTAAAATGGGCATAATAATAGCACTTACCTCACAGCTGTCATGAGGATCAAATGAAGCAATAACTCTAAAACCTTCACACAGTGCCTGCTTCACTACATAGCACAGTGAGTGCTACATCAATGTTAGCTATCATTATTATAAGGCGGCACTGTGGGTGGGACCACTGGGCCTGAAGCCAGGAAGACCCAAGTTAAAACATGAACCAAGACATTTGATGTTGGGTAAGTTACTTAATCTCTGTTTGCCTCACCTGCTACAGGCAAAGCAGTACACTAAGTGTATTCCAAAGCATTATCCCTCGGCCTGATGCCACCCTGCACTGACTAAGCCCTTGATGCCTTTACCTCCTGGAAGTCACTATGGCTACGGCCTCCCTGTCAGGAAATCCTACTCCAGACTCCGGCCCCTTTCTTTCAGTCTTCTTTCATCTTTCTGAAGCACAAGTAACTAACTGGTTGTGAAGGCTGGTTCTACCCTCTGACGTAAGATGATTTCCACATCTACTACGCCAGCAGAGCACCGAGGCACATCAGATAGTTTCAGTCACTAGTGCCACCTTTCTCATGTCTGTCTACACCTTTTACGGTCTGAATCAGACTCTCATAAACAAGCTGCTAAAAACATAGGATCATAGGTTCAGAACTAGAAGGGACCCGAGAGGCCATTTAGGTCAATCCTATCATTTTAGAAATGAGGAAACTAAGGCCCAAATAGGTTAAGTGATTTGCTCACGGTCACAAAAGCAGCAACGGAGCTAGGATTTCAACTTAGGTCCTCTGGCTCCAAAGTGTCGCACTTGTCAGTGGACTAAGTTTCTATATCATCCAAGTGACAGTTACAGTTTTCAGTTCACTGGCAAAGCAGAGATGACTGGCATACCCAGAGCCTGTTTCAGCTACTTCCCAGGGTCTCTTTGATGACACCTCTCAGGTATCTCTAGGGAGCAGTTTTTCAGAATTCTAACGTCAAAGCTACTTTATCTTGTTACCATAAGTATCATGTCCATCAAAAAGAGGAGAAGCACTAAATCACATTCTCTATCACTTTGGTATAGCATAGGAGGGATTGAGAAAGAAACTGTGACATGCTCTGAACTCTTAGATCTAGACACTATAAAAAGTGCTACCTCCTACCTCTGAATCATCTTCTTTACTCTCTCTTTGAGAGATATAAGGTACAGAATGAGAAACGTGTACAGGCAAGGAGAGGGCACTTGGATGTGTTCTACTTCTTGACTATTCTTTATCTATCAGATGCACTTCAAGTTCACACTGAACAAATACTGCCATTCTTACTCCCTCACCTAAGATGGCTGGAATGCCAAAGAGTTCTTATGAGGTGGGAGGGAATCAGTACTTTATTCTCAGTCCCGTCTCCAGGGTGGTGAGTTGGAGACCACGACAACAGGAGTTCCTTCCTTACCGCCAATTTTCCTGAGAGTGAACAGAGGGGTTCCTCCTTCCACTTTCCCTCCATCAGGTACCAGGAGGGCTTCAATCACTCCACTTGCAGGTGATGGAACCTGCACAGATGTCTGGCAAAGGGAGATGCGGTGGGGGAAGAGCCAATTTTTATTTGATACTAGAATCAAATTAATCATATAGACAACAGCAAGCACAATACACAAAAGAGGTAAAAGATATCCATTTTTCCTTACAAAGCAGTAACAAATTCAGAGTGTATTCAACAGAAACACAATGAGGGAATAAGCACTTTCAGCTATTATTCATCACTGTGCCAGGTACTGCAGCACAGAAAGAAAAAACAAGTTTTCCCTGCCTTCAAGAAGCTTACATTCTGTTGGGGTGGGAGGAAAGACAACAAAATAGACAGAGAGTAAAATACAAAAAGTATACTAAAAGTTTAGGGGGCTGAACATTAACAATAAGACAGGATCAGGAGAGCATTTACAGGAAGCTCAAGACTCTAAATGCAGAGGTGAGCAAGGTGCTCGTTCTATCTAGCCTTGAGGGAAGTGCTTACAGGACAATTCCATACAAAAGTGTAGAAATGTAAGCTGAAGCCAAGAGGGAAAGTCTTTAAAAGCTGGGAGGCTTTTGGAACAGAGGAAAGCTTTAAGAAGATCAAATTGGCAGCTGGCCAGGCCCATACCAAGAAAAACAAAAGCTATAAAACCACACAGACAAGATACTCCTTTTAAGAACACCTGACAGGTATGTGAAAAAAAGTCAAAATAAGCCTTTAATGAGTTACATTCTTAATACTGAGAACTTCTAAGCACTGTTACATTTTGAAGTCAGGCCCAGCCTGAAAAAAACCAAAACAACCCAACATCTACTCACAACTTAACTATTCCATTAACAGTTCCTTGACTATTTTAGATCTCCTCTTTTGGTGGCCTAAAGAACCAAGGGAAGTGAGATAAGATGAGACCCAACACACACTAAACCTACCTTATCTGTTTCAATTTCACAAACCACTTCATCTTCTGCAACTGTGTCTCCAACGGCTGAAAAATAAGCATTTATCGGTCAGAGGGAAAATTCTTAATAACAGGAGGAAATTTTTAAAAGTCTATGTTTGAGAAGGTCATTTTCTGGAAAGGCCTGAAGAAAATATACAGTAGACATAGGATCCTACTGACCAAGACACATTTATATTTATTGGATTTACTTAGTAACCGAAGAAGTATTTGCTACATGATACTTAGACATATGGAATAAAAAAGAAAGTACCAAATCTTACCTTTCTCCCACCTGACATCCCCCTCTGTGACAGACTCTGCAAATGCTGGCGTCTTGACTGTAATAACATCATTCTCTAAATAAGGAGGGGAAAAAGTCACGTGAATAGCTGTCTTTTACAACTATTTAGTTTATCTTTTCACTCAAATTCCTCCCCCAAGAGGGCAAGGAACTCAGTTTAACTCACAAGTACTTACTGCACACTGCTGTAGTTCTGAAGAATCGAACATTTAAGACAGAGTCATTTATTCTACAGAAAAAAAAACAGATAAAATAATGAACTCCTTTAATTGATATGCTTTTCATTTTAAAAATCCTTTTTTTTTGTTTTTAATTTTTGTAAAAGCATGTGAGCTCCTTCATAGTCAAAATTTCACCCCAAAAGAATTTTGTTTCAACTGCTATAACAGCACTCAATATGTATCACACAGTCAATAAGAATAATTCACATAATATGTAAAGAAACCAGATTGGTCTGATTCTTTCAAATGCCAGACTGGACAATTCAGTCCCCCAAGGCCTAACCCAAAGAATCAAGTCCTTTTTTTACTTTTCATTTAAATTTCCTCTTTTATCCAATTAATTCAAGTAGGATTTGTTACATGCTCACAAATGGCAATGTACCAGATACTATGAATTCCTACCCTCAAGTTTACAAATTGAGATCAGATAAAGCAGGTTACATTAAACTTATACATTTTTAAACAATAATATACAGACTATAAATACTGTGCTATACACCCTATATCTATATTGTATCAATGTGTTCTACTAAAGAGGCCATGGAATTTACCTCTCTGTAGTTTCACATTTCATTTCAAATACTGGTACCCTGTGATTCAACAAGAGCAGACTGATTAGGGCCTCAACAAACTGGTTTGAAAGTCACTTTAATAGCAACTTGCCAAATGTCCTCCTATCTGCACCCTTAAGGCACTTGAATACAAAGGGGAAGAGGGGGACAGAGGAGAGGACCAGTATTTTTAACTAAGGTTCAATCCAACAACCATCCGGGTATTTTCCAAACTCTGCATGTGGGAACATAATATGTAATACTCTGACCTAGTCAGAACTCTAGAGCACCAAAGATTAGTACAGAACTCAGTTTGTACTATACATTCTATAAAGGCAATTGTGTTCAGAGAAACCATACTGGTGGTCTTGTTCTCTTAAAGACAGACTGGACTGAACTAAGTCCTAGCAGTCTTTATTGAAGCTTTTTTTTTTTACATAGCTTATTCCTCCATACCACTTTACTTTTAAGAAAAGAAAGCCATATTCAATCCCAACCCTTCTCAGAAACAATACTGTTGGATATGAGATTATGGTAAATAACTAAAGTATGTATCCTTATGTTAGGTGTATTGGTACAATGTATTCAGATCAAAATTATTAAATTGGGTTTGATTTTTTTTAAAACTGAACTCAATATCTAGTAGGTATGGTGCTCTTAAAAATTCTAGCGAAGCACAAACAAAACCAGGAAGGTGCCTACCTTTGTAATAACAATCAAGAGCACCCTCTTTGGTATACTGTTACTCCTAAAAGGAGCCAAACAACTTTTTCCAAAAAGGTAAGCTATGTTAAAATGTAAGCTTTTTTTTCCTTTTTGGAGGGGGAAATGCAGGGTAATTGGGGTTAAGTGACTTGTTCAAGGTCACATGGCTAGTACCTGTTAAGTGTCTGATGTCACACTTGAACTCAGGTCCTCCTGACTCCAGAGCCAGTGCTCTATTCACTGCACCACCTAGCTGGTAAGGTAAGCTCTTTGGGATAGGGACTGTCTTTCCTTTTGCTTTAATTTGTATGCCCAGTGTCAAGGCACAGTACCTGTCACATAGTGAGCATTTAATAAATCCTTGCTTGCCCTATACAAGCTGGAATACACTCCCTTCTAATCTGGCAGAAACCCCGGTTTCTTAAATACATTGTACACATACACTTCACATAGTTACATTTTAAGCCTTAGTTAAAACCTGCTGCCATCAAGAATAATTCTAAGCCCTCAAAGCAACAGTTATGATTTCAGCACCTAACAGCCAAAAATCAAAAGCCCTCCTAGATATCCTAAGAAGGATGTCCATGCTTCCCACGTAACACTTACACCATCTTTTTACTATAAAGGTAATCCGGTCCCTGGCACAGGGAGATACCTGCAAGAAAAAAAAATTAACTGAAAGTCTCAGCTTTTGCTTTATCACCTACTGAAAAATACTGGGGATTTCCTCTGCTTCTTCTCTAATCCCTAAAACAGGGTATTATGATCAGCTTCAATCAGTAGTACGTAATATTTTTAAACTGCACAGGGACCCTGGGTCCGTATTCCCTTGGCAATAAGCAGGCAATTTCTCCATTTATCTGATTCAAACCCCATTATCCTTTCTTCTACTACTTTTTAGCTTAGCTACTCTCAAAAGGCAAGAACAACTTGCCTTTCTAGAAGAAATCTAAGTTATCAACAAACTTACAGAAAAAATGCTCCAAATCACTAATAATTAGAGAAATAGAAATTAAAGCAGCTCTGAGGTTCTCCCTCACACCGATGAGATTGGAAAAGAAGACAAAAAAGGATAATGACTATTGCTGGGAAAAGAGGCACATTAATGCACATGTCAGTAGAGCTGCGAACTAGTTCAGCCTTTCTGTTAATCCATTTAGATCTATGTCCAAAATGCCATTAAATTGTGCATACCTAGGGACTCAACGATGCCACAACTAAATCCAGGGAAAGCAAAGAAAGAAGAAAAGGACGCATGTGTACAAAATTATTTAAGTTCTTCTTGTAGTAGCAAACAACTGGAAATTAAGGAAGTGCCCATCTGTTGGGGATTGACTACATAAATTACGATATATGGATATAATAGAATATCACTGTGTAAGAAATGCCACAAAGGACAGTTTCAGAGAAACCTGAGAAGGTCTACAGGAAGTGATACAGAGAAAAGTAAGAAGAACCAGAACAATTTATCCCACAACAAATGGAAAGAGAACTTTGAAAGATTTAAGAACTCTGATTAATGCAAAGACTAACTACAACTCTAGAGGACTGATGATGAAGTATTGCTTGACAAACTGATGAACTCAAGATGCAGAATAAGATTTTTGTTTGCAGACAAAGCCAATAAAGGAATTCATTTTCATCTCTGAATATCTGTTACAAGAGCTTCTCCCTACCCCCTCACACCTGCGATGAGAAGGAGTGTGCGGAGCGATAGGGTAGCTTAAAAAAAAATAGAAAAGAAGGGGCATTGAGGCATCTTTTTTCCTTTTAAAGGAAAGGGAACAAAAGGAAAGCCAGAAAAAAAACACATAAAAGCAGGAAAGTTTTGAAAGCTGCAAGTTGAACTTATATGTTATATAACTTGAATATTCATATGACTTACGTAAACTTTTTTTAAAAAGAAAGCTGTATATAATACAAACCTTCAGTTTCACAGGTATGACATTTTCCTGTTCTAAAATGTATATAAAAATACCTATCTTATTTGGTGTTTCTGTTCAGAATATAAAGAAAACAAAACAAGAGAATAATCTTTTCTGCATCCCCAAATTGTTCTACAATCTAATCTTCCCCTTTTTGTCACATTATAATGAAGTGTCAACAAACTATTAACAATCAACCACTTGAAAATTTGCTCAAAACTACTAATAATCAGAAAAAAGATAAAACAACTCTAAGTTACCACATTATATCTATCAAAACAGCAAAGATGATAAAAGATGACAAAACTCAAGGTGGGTGGTAGAAAAATCTAATCCACACTAACACATTGCTGGAGGAGTTATGAATTAATATGACTATGAAAGAAGGAATAATTATGAAACAAAAGTCACAAAACATTCATACCCTTTGACCTGGAAATTTTACTTTTAGGTTTATGCCCTGAGGAAGTAAGCTAAAGGAAGAAAGGACCCATCTGTATAAAAATATTGACAGCAGCACTTTTCCTTTTTTTCAAGAAATTCAAACTTAACATCAAAAACAATAAGCATTTCTATATACAAACTAGAACAGAAAGAGAATTGTACATAAAGATGTATCATGTATTATGAAGAGTGTTTTTCAAGTCTCATAAATTTAAAAACGTTATTTTCAAAATTGTCCTGCTTATGTGTTTCCTATTGAGCTTAGTTCTGATCTCTATTCACTTTTTATAATACTCTGATGATCCATTTTTCTTTTTTTTTTCAGTCCGGTATCACCCTATCCACTTATTCCCCCCAAAAGTGAGAGAAAAATAAAATCTCACTTTAGATACACATAGATAAGCAAAACAAATCCCCAAACAGGCCATGATGTCTCATTTGGCACCCTTGAGTTCATCACCCCTCTATCAGAAATTAGGTACTGTGTTCTAGCAGCATTACTTTCTTTTAATTTTATTTTCAGTTCTGAATTCTCTCCACCCACTGAAAAGGCAGGAAAAACAGATATCACAAAAATGAATAGTCATGCAAAACAAATTCCAGAGTTAGCCATGGCCAAAAAGAAAGAAAAAATGTTTTGATTTGTACTGAGTTCATCAGCTTTCTATATGGAAGTGGTTGGGGCCGTGTTTCATCATGAGTCCTTTAGAACTGTGGTTGGTCATCACTTTGATCAGTTACTAAATCTTTCAAAATTGATTATCTTTCCAATATTGCTGTTACTGTATGTCTACTGGTTCTGCTTTTCTCACTTTCTATCATGATGTTCATACAAATCTTCCCAGCTTTTTCTAAAACCATGCCCTTAAGCTAGTAATAGTACTGCTCGTTCAAAGGGTATGTGCAGTTTAATAGCTTTTTGGGCATAGTTCCAAACTGCTTTCCAGATGTGTTGGAGTAGTTCACAGCTCCACAAACAGTGCATTAGTACATCTGTTTTCCGCACAGTCCTTCCAGTATGTCATTTTTCTTTTTCATCTTGGCCAATATGATGGGTTCAAGGTGGTGCTTCAGAGCTGCTTTACTTTGCATTTCTCTAATTATATGTGACTTAGAGCATTTTTTCATAAGACAATTGATAGCCTGAATTTCTTCCCCTGAAACTGCCTATTCATATACTTTGATCTTTTATCAACTGGGGAATGGGGTTTTTCTTCTTGTAAATTTGACTCAGTTCTTTATATCTTAGATATGAGATCTTTTCAAAGATCCATGAAGTAAGGCAGAATGAAAAAAGCAGGACCAAAAGAATATTCTAACCAAGTAAAGGAAGAAAACAGCAAACAGAAGCAGAGGTGTTGCCTTGCACAAGTGACTGTACATGGGTCTTCATTTCTTTCATCAAATAGGCAAATAATAGAAAGATACCTATATATGTGCCATTATTCCCAACTGTTTTCTTATGTTCACAGGGTTTGGGGTTGTGGTTGTTGTTTTTCATTGTTCTTTGTTTTATTCTATGGTTGGGTTTTTTGGGGGGGACATTTTTAAAAAGTAGAGATATTCTATTGCAAGTTGTCCTTCTGCTGACATATTATTCTTATGTTGTTACCATTAAGTTTTATTTCCTGTCCTGGTAGAGGAGAAGAAAGACCTTAAAATGAGAAGTCTTCAATTTATGCTAGCTCTCTACAAATTCTGCAAGGGGACGAAAATGCAGTAATTTGGCTATTCCCTATAGATACAGATGCTGTAGGACTACGTTCTCTATAACAGCATATGCTAGAACAGCCTGAATGACTGAAGAAGCATGGTATGTTGTAAAAAAGAAATGCTGGATTTATACATAATCCTAAAGCCACCCCTTCCTTTGAAACCTTCTGGAGTTAGCAATGATAGAACTCACAGTGACCCAAGACAGATTTTCAGTTCATTCCACAAGTCCTTTCCCTTCAGTATTTCATTTTCCATCTTACAATAGAGGAAACTGCTCATGTATCCTTAAGCCTAAGATGTAACGCACATGGATTTACAGCCACACTACTGTTAAGAAGGGAAAACTTACCAGGTAAAGAACGCCTCCCTAAAGGGCAGTTCCCCTGTTGAAAG
This sequence comes from Pseudochirops cupreus, assembly GCA_028627135.1. NCBI lineage: Eukaryota > Metazoa > Chordata > Mammalia > Diprotodontia > Pseudocheiridae > Pseudochirops > Pseudochirops cupreus. The sequence goes on from CM053582.1 coordinate 437,565,138, forward strand.
AAAAAGCATCACCAGAATTTCTCAAGAGATAAGAAAAATTCCCCCTGTACACACACACACACACACACACTCCAAACTATCCCAGTGCCCCTGTAAAAAACAACAGAGAGGAGGTTTACAAGTGCCCGGTGTGTGAAGAGTTTAAAGTGGAAAGGATGGAGACTAGACGTTATGATTTCACTGGCAGAGGAAGCTCCCTTACAAAAGTCAAGTTTGCAGCTTCCCTGCAGGCACAGGAGCCCAGGGTCACAGAGCCAGCATCTGTCACACAAGGGACCTGAACCAAGGTCCCCCTAGCATGAGCTCTCTAGCCATCCTGCCATAATGCACTTTTTTAAAATTAGACTTTTCCAAAATTTTAAAAAATAAAAATCCCCTTCACTTTCCGAAACTGTAACTCCCACCGTTGGGGAACAGATTGACCCTTGCTCTTCCTAACTTTGGTGAAGAGCATTCTCTCCCAACACCTCATCTTCGCCCCGCCCCCTAACACCTTGGTCTTTTACTTCTCAGCATCCTCTGGGGATGGACCCTCGGGGGCGTGGAGGTCACCGGCCGAGTACCGCAAGCCCGCCCCCGCCCAGTCCCGGGAGCATTAATAACAGCACAAAGAGGACTTCAGCCCGGACTTTCCATCCCTTTCAGCTGGGGGGTCGGGGGACCGCTGTCTTTGTAAAGGTCATGAGCAGGAAAGGCAGCCTGACCTCGGTACCAGTCCCACGCCTCCCGGGGCGCAGCAGCGGAACGAGGGCACTGAGGGAGGCCTGGCCGGGATACATCAGAGCTCCGAGCCCGCCCTCGGGGCGCGGGGGGGAGGTGTCCCAGGCGGAGACAGGAGAGGGAGCGGGATACAAGGCCCCGCGCCCCGCCCGGTGCCTCTCTGGGCTGACGAACAGGCGGCTCTGAGCCGCCGCTACGGCCTCTCCCGCGGCCTCCTCGTCCCGGTGCCCTTGGTGCCCGGGCCAGCCCGGCAGCCTGCCCCGCCCCGGCCTGCCCTCCAGCCTCCATGGGCCTGCCCGCGCCCCTGCCGTGCAATCTCGGCTCCGGCTCGCACCCGGCCCGGTTCCTACCTTCTGGAAGGCGAAGAGTGAGCGGCTGAACGCCCGGGACACGCAGCGCGACCGGGACAGCATCGCGATCCGGGAAGCCAAGCCTAGGGCGGGCGGACACCGGATATAGGGCCCGGCAACTGCCGGAAGCGCTGCGGGCGGTGCCACGAGAGCGAGGAGGAGGGGAGGCCAGGGTGATACCATTGCACCTCTTCGAGAGGGAAGACCGCCGAGGGACTGGGGCCGTGGCCGGGGCTGCGCCTCCTAAAGGAACCTTCGCTTACCTCTAGCAGTTGAGGGCGGGCACCATTCCTTATTTACTTTTTTAATCTCCCTAGGTACCTAGCACAGGGCCCTGCGAACAGCAAGCGCCTAATAAGTACTTTATGGATAACTTCTATGAATGGCCAAGATAACAGCAATCCGATCTTAGCACAATTGCCTGAATATACCGTCTTCCTCTGACCAGAAACAAATCCCAAGGCAGCCTTCTGTGCGCCCTCTTCTAAGTCATGACATATGAGGAAGGGGGACCAGGGAAGTTTGTTTACACGAGCTATTATAATTGTTTGCGTTTGTGCCTTATCTCCCTACTAGACTGTTAGCTCTATCGGGGGAGGATTGAATACACTTTCTGTCTCCCCCAGCACGCACTATGGCACTCTGCACACAGTAGGACTTGATAAATGTTAAATGAATGAACAATTCTCTCATTAGTTCCCTACTGTTTCACCGGAGGCACTGGAGGTTTGGGACTCCAGCCTCTACCGGGTTTGCTCTTGATCTGGTCAGACACAGACTTCGGAGGGGTTAACAATCAGTTTTGTTCTAGTCTAGTCTTCTCAAAGGAAGTTGCTGATAATGGGAACCTCAGCTCCTACAGCATTCCCTAACAACCCTTCTCTAAGGGGCCAGGAAGAAGCAGGGGGCAACTACTCCTACGTCTCTATGGGGTCAATCGAGACAGGCACAACTTGTGCGTTCCCCTAAATCCCCTCAAGCCTTGATGGGGGCCAGTCAAGGCATGCATAGATTCCCCATGGATTCCCTGAGGTTTCCCCACTCACTGACGAGTACCCATTGCTTTAAAGGGCAACAGACAAAGAAGGTGTCTTGCCAACATCAAGCTCACATCATAACTTTAGCATTATCATCATTCTGTGCAAACATAATGCATGTAGTTATGTTACCCCCATATCTCATGGTATAGTCGCAATAGGACTGTGGCTATGATTCTAGGAACTATTATCTAGAATTCTTGGGGCTATTCTGGGAGTTGCCATGGCCATGGATCCTGATAAACTGAACTCTAAAAAAAGGACAACAAAATCTGCCTTATATACATCTACCTAAACCCTCTAATCAAAGCAGGTTCCCCATTATTGTTTGCCATACATATACATTCACATGTAGGAGAATACCTTTGCTCATACTACTCCCCTTTTCCTTCATTGCCCTCTTTCTTACTCTCTGCTTAACTAAATTCTGACTTTTCAAGGTTCAGTTCAAATCCACCTTTCCCCAAAGGCATTGGCATTCCCCAACTACTCCAATCCTTCTCTGAAGTCCTCTAGCACCTCTGAAGTCAATGCCACCAATATGGAATGTACAACAAACATTAACTAAAAGTTAATTATATGCCAGGCTCCATGCTAAGTGCTGCAGATACAAAGAAAATGCATTGCAAGGAGGCAGGAGAGTTCAGGATGAGAGCTAGTAACAGCCCATGGTTCAATTTGGTTGGAATATAAAGAATGTGGGAGATGGTAGAGTAAAATATCGTATATGCTACTTTGAACTTAATGTTCCCCAAAGCAATACCCAGCACATGCTTTGAATATGGTAAGTACTTGAATATTTGATAAATAAATGAACATGAAATTGAGTGAACCAGATTGTAAATCCCTTTGAGAAAGGCAACAATGGCTTATGCCTCTTAATATACAAAGTACCTACTCTAGAAATGCTTACTGGTGATGATGATAATGATGGAGTCCCCTGGAGGAAAAGATTTCAAGTTGGGTAAGTCAGTTTAGGAGTATAGTTCATATACTTCAGTTAGTTTATCATTAACTCATTTTCAATCTAGCCCTACTCAAAAGTCAGAGGTACATCCACCTTATAGAAAGCCACAGGTCATTGCTCACCTTCAGCTTATATCAATCAACATTTATTGAATACTTTCTTTGTTCATGGTATTGTGATAGGTGGGAAATACAATATGTAACAGTTCACACCACACGGCCCTTAGAGTCTAGCTGGGGACCTAGTAAGTGTGTTATAAGCTGAGGACTATAATAGATAATACAAGGCATTGAGTGAGTATACAAACAAGAATTGTTCAAGGGGGAAAAAGGAGATGAATAACTGTGACCAAGTCAAGGTAACTAATTGATACTTCACAAAGGCAGTGAATTTTGAGTTGAGCATTGAAGGATGGAGAGTTAAGTGGACAGAAAAAGATAAAGCATTCTGAATAAGGGAAACTGTAAGAAAAAGCAGAGAGTTGGCAATGTTCAATGTGTATAAAAGAAATAATAAATAGACTAATTTGACTAGAAAAGACAGCTAAATAGCTCATTGGATAGAGCTCTGGGCTCAGGAAGTCAGAAAGACCCGAGTTCAAATATAGCACCAGACACTTACTAGCTGTGTGACCTTGGGCAAGTCATTTGACTCTGCCTCAGTTTCTTCATCTGTAAAATGAACTGGAGAAGGAAATGGCAAACCACTCCAGTATCTTTGCCAAGAAAACCCCATGGACAGTATGGTTCATGGAGTCATGAAGAGTCAGACATGACTCAACAACTGAACAACAACAATGGTGATTCTTGAATGCTGTTTAAAGGAGTTCAGTCTTTATTCTAAAGACCATGGAATTCCATTCAAGGTTTTTGAGCATGATTAAAGTGATACTTTTAAAAGATTAACCTACTTGGGGTACACAGGACGAACTGGAGTGAGGAGAAAGCAAAGGCAGGGAGATCATCTGTTCATTCAACAAGTATTTGTTAAGAGTTTACTATGTGTGAGGCTCTGTGCTTGGCACTTTAGATACAAAGAGGAGGAAGGAGACAATGCAATAGTGGCAGGAGATAATAAAGACCTGATCCCGAGTGGCAGCAATGGGAATGAGAAAAAAGGGACAAACCTGAGACACATGGCAAAGATAGAATCAACAGCATTGGACTGGGGGGAGGTTTTGAAATTGGATGACAAGAAGGATGGTAGTTACTATCAATAGAAATAGGCAAAAAATCTGAAGGCAGAACAGTCTTTCTGTTTTCTTTTTTGGTTTTTGGTTTTTTAAGGCAGGCAGGGAGGAAGAAAGGAAGGATGCTCTGTTTTGAGTGGTCTGGAATAAGTGGCAAAGATCCAGAAGACAGGTCCTGTTATAATTACTCAACAGGAGTTTCCACACATGGGATTTTAACTGCTTAAGTCGTGCTTAAGGAATCAAGGGGAAGATGAGGGCTACTCACAGAAAGGATATTTTGCAGTCAGTCCTTCATTAAACCACTTCTGTTAACATAAGCCCTACATCTTCCGTTTCTCATCTGCCTTTTCCTCTTCACAGAAAAGGTGTGTTCCTTTGGGTCCTCTCCAGGTACTTAATAATATTATTGAATGAGTGGATGTTTATTGAATTAATGAATGAATGGTTTATTGACTAATAACACTGACTTTTTGGCTGAAGTTCTTTCATTTGGTGTTTTAGGTCACATGACTCATAGCATAGTATCTGGATGCTAGATCAGTTGATTGACTGACACTGTCTAGTCTTTCAGATCTTTCCCTTGCTTGCTATTTCCTGAAATCACAAGCCTACTAATAAGATTTTGTGGGGATAGGTAGAATGACTCCTGAGGAACTCTTAGCTGGCAGGGGAACAACACATAAACACCAAGAACAGCCCCAGACCTATCTGAAGGCCCAAAGAACACTCATCAGAAGTCATAATAACCTAGATTATATTCATAGATTGTTAGGGATAGAAGAGATCCAAGAGATCTGTTAGTAACCCCTTCACCTCTTTTGACTGGTGGGGTCAAGCCTAATGAGATTAACTGACTTTCTCCCAAGGTCACACAATCAGTGGAGCTGAGACTAGAATTTAGAGTTCCTGTCTCTTTTTCCTATTTTACTTCTTATAAACTACTCATGTTTCATCTTTATTGCTATTAATATCGATTTGGGGGTAGCTAAGTGGATAGAGTACTGGTCCTGGAGTCAGGAAGACTCATCTTCCTGGGTTCAAATCTATCCTAAGACACTTCGCTAGCTGTGTGACCATGGGCAAGGCACTTAACCAACTGATTGCCTCAGTTCATCTGCGAAAACAAGCTGAGAAAGACAATGGTAAACCACTTCACTATCTCTGCCAAGAAAACCCCAAATGGAGTCACAAAGAGTTGGGCAAGACTGAAAGTGACCAAACAACAAAATATTGGTCTGACATCTACCTAATTCCCCAAGAGATTTTTAGACTTTTTCCCTCTAAGGATTTTGATCATAAGCCTAAAACAAGGGTAAATATGGTCCATGGACACATTAGTATCTATCTACACAAACACATACACCTACACAGACCTACTAGGGATACAAATAGGCTCCATACTTTATGGCTTCCATTCAGTTATAAAGGTTCTGTTTTCACAAAGACACAATCTGCTGAGAAGGGAATTTGTGATGAGTGCTATACCACAGCTGCCAAAAGTTAATTTTCCTTTCCTCTTTCACTTGGTATGTGTGTTTGTGCACGCACATGAGCGTGTGTGTATGAAAATACAGAGACTGGCAACTCATTTTCTTTTATAAGTCTTATCGTTTATACTTCTTATACCAAGTACTAACCAATTCTGAACTGAGACAATCAGGGAAGCTCTAGTCAACAGATAGTATTCCCCTGGAAGATTCAATGGCAGAGACATTGTGCAACGTCCATTACTTATTCTTCTTTTTAAATCACAGAGAGAGAGAAAATGGTAAAGCTGAGGAAACTTTTGGGATAAATATTACAAAGGCTTGTCCCTAATTCTGCCCCCTCCCCAATCCCTCATGGTTCACTGGTGTCCCTACCCTCTTTCATTCAGAGAGCTGGACTCTGGAGATCATAGCACCTGGTTCTTTCCATAAAGTTGAAATGAGGTATTTTGCTGAGGAATAGGTTTCTAAAGCCTCCAGTCTAAAGCGAAGAGAAGAGGGGTATTCATTTTGGAGGGGATTTGCCTAGGTCTTCTGAAGTCAGGGCCCAGAGCTCCACTTGATGTTATCAATTGGTCAATCAACAAGCATTTATTAAGCTGCTACTTTGTGCCAGGCCCCATGCTAGGTTCTGGGAATTCAAAGAAATAGCCCACACACATCTTCAAAGAACTTACATTCTATTCGTTTAATCAATAGAAGGAGCTCATCTACATTTCCCTCAGACAGCATGGTATAGTGGAATTTGGAATTAGAGAATCTCCTTCCAAATCCCAGACCTGCTACTTCAGACCTGGGTGACCAGGAACAAACCTTTATCTTCCTTGGTCCTTAGTTTTTCATCCATAAAATGAGTGTACTGGACTAGATAACCACTAATGTCCCTTTCTGCTCTAAAGAGGCCCCTGAAGTTTGGGGAAAGGAAGAGAAAGCCACTTTTTCAGGCTGTTATATTGAAATGAGTTAAGCTGAGCTTTGTGGGCACCTGAGCAACACGGTCAGCCACATGCTGGGAAAAAAGCTCAACTTGCACTAGGCTGTACTTAATTTGCATATTCATAAGCCCCCCACAGCTGGTTGGCTGCTTTGGAACAGTCCCCCTTGCCTTGCCTTCTGTGAGAGCTTTCAACGCCAGAGCGAGAGCTCCAACACTGTGTCAGTGGGCCCTGCCCTTCAGCCTACTTACCACACCCTAGGAGCCACCAGTAGATAGCATCCCAATTCATCATAGTGGTGAAAGGACCTTACTGTGGGGGAAACAGAGGGCAGTTCCTAACAAAGTTTACTTTTCTGCAAATATCTGTGGGGATTTTTGTTGCCTCAAGACATCTCTCTGCCTATCCACCTTTGAGAGGAAATATACCCCTGACACGAAGTTACCAAGAACCAGATTGTTTGGGTGTACTTCTTGGGTAAGTAATCTCTTACACTTAGCACTTTTGTATCCTTACAGTAACACTTCAAGGTACTTAAAAAGAGGGGTTTGAGGTAGCATGATTATGAGTATGGGCAAATAGTAATATTCCCATTTTATAAGTAAGGAGACTAAGGCTAGAATTCTCATCTTCTGACTCTGGATTCCACAGAGGGGTTAAGGAGGTGGTATGGTATAGTGGAGTAAACACCAGACCTTGGGGCCAGGATAACCAGACTTCAAATCCCATCTCAAACATTTACTAACTGTGTTACCCCAGAAGTGTTTCTTAACCTCTCTGTCTCAGTTTCCTCATCTATAAAAATCAGACACTCGATGGCCTCTAAGTGCTTTTCCAACTCTAAATATAAATTCAATGATCCTATAAAAAGCCTTCAAAGCAACTCATCTTAGACAAGTTTGAGGAAGCCAAATACTTTCTTACTAATGTACCAATGAAATGAACAAGATTATATAAAAGGCAGACTACACATTGCATAACTTCAGAATTAGGAATAAGAATGGAAAAGTCTCTGGGAATCTTGATTGTCTAGGACTTTCTAATACTACCATAAACTAATTTAGTTATCTACAAAAGGCAAAAATGATACAGTCAGATTTCTAGATGTAACTATTTCCATTTCTATAATTGATCCTAAATATGAAAGTGAAATGGCCCATGCCATCCTGTGAGCTTATATTCTGTTGACTAAAACAATAGAAGAGGCAAGCTACTTGGCAGGACCACCTGGAATCTGATTTCTGTCCTCCACAAGACATTATCTTCAGTCTGTGTATCTATGGAGTGTTAACCCTCAGGAGTGTTGGAGACGAAAATGGGTTGTGTCTCTGTGCTCCGAACAATTGGAAATTAATGTATAGAGGACCTTAGTCACTTCATCTTTGAAAATGAAATAGAATCTTAGTGTTGGCAGGAAATATGCCAATACAAATACAGATGTATAGACATAGATGCATATGCATATATATGAGTATATATAGACACACATACAAAAAAAAGCTATAATTCAGTTACCCATATTAGTGGTAAAAGTTACCCATAATAGTGGCTAGAGTGGATTATTTATATTAACTTTTTATAAAGTAGAAACCAAGTCTGGCCATAGGCAAAATTGTGTGATTTGACCAAATTAAAAGTCAAAGACAGAAAATCAAAGGGTGGACAGGACTTTAAAAATAATCTAGTAAAAATCAGTAATTTTGTAAATGAGTTCTAGAAAATTTCAAAGGTCATATAGCTAATGAGTGACAGTGAAGATGTAAGTATCCTAATTCTCACTCCTGTGTTGATTCACCTTCTCCTGGCATCTCACAGATCCCTACTAACTTGAAAGCAATTAGTCACTATGCCTCAATGCCACTAACTCTGAAACTTCCTTCTCCTAAAAGTATTTGCATTTTAAGACACCAGAGTGCTTAAACCATTAAATTTCTAATAGTGAAATTTTTAATGGTTGCCAATTCATTGTGGCATCCAGGGAGAAAGGGAGAAAACTTTGGGATAAGACAGTCACCTCATAACCCTTAAGTCTTATCACCTCACTCAATTAGGTAGATTCATAGTAGAACTTAACAGCGATGATACATTAACATTTGCTCAAAACACTCTGGAGATGTGGTGCTATTATAATTACCATTTTATAGATGAGAAAACTGAAATAGACAGATGTTAAGGGACTGGGTGGAATAGAGCCCTGGCCCTGGAGTCAGGAGGACTTGAGTTCATATCAGGCTTCAGACACTTAACACTTACTAGCCGTGTGACCTTCGGCAAGTCACTTAACCCCAACTGCCCTGCCTTCCCCCTCCAAAAAAAGCATCAAAAAAAAAAAATTCAGAGACTTGCCTAGGACCACATAGTTAGTAAGTATCTGAAGCTGAATTTGAGCTCCGATCTTTTTGCCTCCAAGGGCAACTAGGTGACACAGTGGATAGAGTGCTGAGCTTGAAGTCAGAAGACTCAGCTTCCTGAGCTCAAATCCAGCCTTAGACACTTACCCTAGGAAAGGTATTTATCCCTGTATACCTCAGTTTCTTCATCGGTAAAACGGGCTGGAGAAGGAAATGGCAAACCACTCCAGTATCTCTGGACCCCAAATGGGGTCATGGAGAATCAGACTGACTGAAAAGCAACTGAAATTGTTTTGAGTCTAATTCCAGCATTCTATTCACTGCCCCATCTATGTGCCTTAAGGACTTTCTGGGAGCAGGGTCTCTTTGGGGAACTAGACTAACAATAGGAACTCACTGAATTAAATGTTTCAAAAGAACTAAGGCTTTGCTGATGAACAAAAGGAAGGAATTGCACTAAACCAAAATTGTTGAATCTTCTGTGGAACAACTCAGGCTGGTCTCTAAATTACGGCAATGATGATATTACCACACAGACTTGCCACAGTGTCTGTGTATAGCAGGTATTCAAGAAATATTTGCTGAATGGGTATAACAAAAATAACAACAGATGGTACCTTTTATCCAAAAACTTCAAAGTATTTTGTCCTTTTGGTTTGTTTCGAAAACAAAATGAAGAGTCCTTCCTGTTTCTTAAAAATCCACACTCAGAGGAACACAAGTATCTTCTAGTCACTAGAGGGACTCACTAGATTTCTCATGATCCTGGCTTTCTCCTTCGGAACCACTTTGGCAACAGTTCTCTCATGTTCCTGTGGCAGTGGACTGCTTAATTACACACTTTCAGGGAAGTCGCTTGCTGGGAGGTCTTTCTTGATGATGCTACGGTAGCCACCACAGTCTAACTGTCTATAGGTCCCATCTGCTGTGGTTTGATATCTTTACCCTCAGTCAGACAAAAGGAGAATGGCCTATTTAGTGTCTCACACACTCTGTGACTGTCTGTCATTCCATTTCATCGGTGTTTTGCATCTGCTGTCAAGAGAAGCTCAATGCTGACTTGCAGCTTGTTCATGAGTCTCGACCATTTCTGTGCTAGTGGTTGAAGTGTGGTTTTTGAGGATGCCACTTCCACGTTGCACAGGGAATCAATCCAGTTCAACAACAAGAGTCAGTAAAAGCAAATGGGTTTTGTATCTGGTTTTAAATGCTCAAAGATGAGGCTTTTGCTGATAATGAATGGCAAGACTATCTAAGCCCTTCTAACCCTGTGGTTAAATGTACTGGAGAAGAGCTATAATTTGTCCTTATATCCTAATGTATGTTCATGTTCATACCTTTTGTGTCAGAAAATTATGTTTTCTGTCCAATAGTCACACAGATGACCGGTTTCCATGACAGTTGTTTTCTCCTCTTGGGAATAAAAAGATCTATGCCATTTCTGGGATATTGTGGGTAGTATACCATTTGTAGTGTCTGGAGAATGCCTGTATTTTCAAGGATTTCCTTTCAGTTCAACAAACATTAAATGCCTATTATATCTAAAGTATGGTGCTATAGTCTGGGGAGGATATAAAAACAAAGAAATCACGGTCCTTGCCTTCTATGAATCTGTCTCCATTTATTGCTTCTACTTCCTCTACTCAAGAGAAGTAAAAGACTTCTCAGTCTGGTTTCTGGTCTCATCACTCAACTAAAACTGCTCTCTCCAAAGTAACGGTAAGTTTGTTGTTCAGTCATTTCAGTCATGTCTGACTCTTCATGACCTCATTTGGGGTTTTCTTGGCAAAGATACTGGAATGAGTATAGATATATAGATGTATATCGATTAGGTAGAAATATAGGAAAATATTCTAAATATATGGAATAGTGAGATCAAAGGTAGAGAAGAGATTGTGGCACGTACAAGAGAGGTTGATCATTGTAGTATCCTGATCAATTTGATGAATCCCCACAATCAACTGGATAAAAGTCAACGGACTTTTATCTAAAGGGCACCTCTCATGGGAGCATACATGTGCTGTAACACTTTGCTTACAGCAGTACTCTACAAATGTTTTTGATTGATCACAATCAATAAATTATTTTTTCCTAGTAAGTATGCTAAAGATGAGGTGTGATTCTTTTAATGTCAACTGCATGAGTGCTGTGGTGAGAGTTAGATTATAATTACCCATAAGGGTTGATACCCAGCTCACAAGGGGGAAAGTTGAGAATTTGCATAGCTTTAGAGTGGATGAAATGGGAAAGATTTGTGAGTAGGTGTGATTTTGTTGGAGACCAGCCCAGTTTCCATGGGGAGAGTGGGATGCAAACCATGCTCCCAACTGGCTAATGACATGGAATCAAGCCATTGCTCTTTGTGTGGGTAAGGATGATGGTACTTCTCCCTCACCCCCAGCAGAAGCTTAGAGGACAGTGGGAACTCTTCTGATTGGTTCTCAGTGACTGAAGCTACCTCCAAGATGTATAGTGACCAATGTCACTGGATGGAAGAGTATGTGGGGGAAGGAGTAAGAAGCCTGGAGAAGTAAGAGGGGACCAGGTTATGAAAGGCTTTGAATGCCAAACAGAGTTTTATAGTTGGTCCTGGAGGTAATAGGGAACAACTCGAATTTACTGAATAGGAGATGACATAGACACCCCCCACCTCGGATATTTTGCCTATGTAGGAGTTAGGGGCAAGAAGGGCATTGAACTCTTACCAAAAGAGCTGCTCTTACCCTATAGTTTATAAAATGAGCTGTGAAATGGTTCAACCCTTTTTCTAGCACATTCTCTCCCTTCTTGCTGTAGTTTACCAAATAAGGGGAGAAAGGAAATTTCTCCCTTTTTGCACCCCAAAGAGAAAATGATGGTGACTTTCAGGAGAAACATATAATAAGTTTAAGAGTTCCATTTCCTGTGTGCCTTCTTTTGCTTCTTTCCTTTTCTCAGCATAGTTCAGCAACTAAGAGTTCCTCAGTATGAACTTTCTCACGTTTAATGATTGCCTTATGGGTAATTCTAAATTCAAGTGTCTTAAGGATACTGGAACTTTCTGAAGGGAGATTGCCTCAGCAGTGTGCTCCTTGAGGAAGAAGGAAGACTGCCAATGCAGCTTCCACAGGCTGGAGGACGGAAGTCATCTTGAGGACTGGGGGGCAGGAGATCTGAACTTTGTCATCACTTCCCTGATATTTCCTTCTAGGCCAGCACAAATCCAAGGTGAATGGGGATTATTTGCTTAGGAGCCCCCAAGGTATGTTTACTTTCTGAGGGGAATCTGCCAGGCTGTTTGTGTTTCTGTATTTGTTGCAGGTTTCTATGAATTCTTTTCATCTTACACATCTTCTATAGGGAACAAAACAAAGTCTATTGCATACACAATACCAAATTGTAGACTGAGTGCCTGTGAAGTATATCGTGAACATTTATTTTCCTGGAGTGCTCCAGGTTGGGCCATGAGTCAAAGAGAATGACCTTTTGAGTAAAAAATTATCCCACCATGGTTAGATAGGCCATTCAACCTGTTAGTACTAAAATGATATAATACTCATTGCCTCATTGGGTGAGATCTAAGACTCTCTCTAGGTTAAAGGCAGTTACCTTGTTTCCAGTGGGAGAGCTTCTTCACTCCTGATAAGTATTCTCGTGTGTATGTCTGTGTATGTGTGCATGTGTGTCTGTCTGTGTACATACACATATATACACAGGTATATGTGTATATGTGTGTATGTATGTGTGTATACTTTTTCTGGTTTTTGTTTTTTACTATCGATTTGAATAAATGGGTTTCTTGGGTAATCTCCTTACTATGTGTGTTCACTGTGGAACTGAGTTTTGATGGAAAGGGAGTTAAGCCTTAGATGTAAATTGTGGGGTCCTGCTCCCCTCAATTAATGAAATTAGCAACAAGAAGTTAGATTGAACCTAAGGGAGAAGATAAATTCTAGCCCATAAACCTCCTCTCTTTGAAGAGAGCAGAGTGGCTAAACTTCTAACTCCAATTTCCTGCTTCTCCTCCTGGCAGGAATTAAAATCTTCCTTAAAGAAGTCAGGGAAGAAGAGGCTAGAGATGGCTATTCTGCTTCCCTTCAAGACATACAGCAATAGTCCCATGCTACATGTGGAGGACAGCCCCGTTACTCGATCTTTGTCTCTTATATTTGTCCCCTTCTCTTTTCTGTCGCTACCACCACTCTTGTCCAGTCCTTCATTACTTCACACTTGGACTATTTGCAGCAGCTTGTTGGTTGGTATCCCTGCCTCAAATCTCTCCCCACTCCAGTCTATTTTCCCCTCACCTATTGATTTTCTTTAAGTACAGGTCAGATCCTACACATTTTTTGTTGTTTGTGCTAGTATTTAAAAGCAAACCAATCTAGCGACTCTGATTTAACATCCCTAATTTCTTGTTTTCACTGGTGTTTTTTTTTAATAGTGTTAATGACCTAAAATACTCTGCCACCTAATACTTCAGTTTTCTTCAACACGAAGTAATTAGGAGTAACAAAATTCTGTTTCAGACACTCAACAAATGTCCTATGTTTTTAAAAGAGAAAGGTCAATGCTATAGGCTAATGAGCATTACGGCAAATCCTGATAAAATTCTAGACACGTTATTAATACATTATTTAGAGAAAATATGTGGTATAATAGTACTGGACCTGGAGACAGAAAGACCTGGGTTCAAATCCTACCTTTGACATTTACTAGTTGTATGGCCAGAGGTAAACTATCTAAGGCTTATCTACTAAGTTATAGATGGGTCCCACACTGAATCCCAGACTCTTTAAGCATAGAAGTATAAATATCATTAAGAGGCTTGCACTTATAGGATTATAAAAAAGGAAATGTCAGCATTAAGAACAAGATATGTTGTTTTTATCTCAGCCCCATAATGCATGACTGACCCTCCTCAACCAATCATGAGATATTTCTTATGTGGAAACTTTCATCCAACAGCTCAAAGGCATGTTCGGTGACAGCTTATACCTTTAATTGACTCAAGAGACATTTTTAAGCCTTGTTTGCACCTGGTTCATATCTCTGATTGACTCAACAGAGACAGGCCTTGTTCACATCTAGTTCATAACCTGATTCAATTCAGAAGTCATGGTTCACTGTCATTGTTGAGCTAGGAGCATGGAACAACTAAAGGATCAACTAAAGGAACTAGGTGTATTTTGTCTGGAGAATGAATGGATGATAAAGCATTTATTAAGTGCCTACTATGTACTAGGCATTGTGTTTGTTGGGGGTACAAGATAGCCCCTGCCCTCAAGGAGCTTACATTCTAATGGAAGGAAAGACATTAAGAGCAGCTAATTAAATAAGGGGTTGGAGGAGTAGAGGTTGGTTTAGAAATAACTGGGAAAGAACTGATAAAAAGTGAAATAAGCAGAACCAGGAGAACATCATACACAGTAACAGCAATATTGTATGATGGTCAACTGTGAATGACTTAACTATTCTCAGCAATACAGTGATCCAAGACAATTCCAAAGGACTTGTAATGAAAAACACTATTCACCTCCAGAGAAAGAACTGATGGAGTCTGAAAGCAGATCGAAGCATATTTTTTTAAACTTTATTTTTCTTGTTTGTTTGTTTGGTTTCGTTTGTGTTTCCTTTCATAGTGTGACTATATCAAATTGCTTACCTTTTCAATGAGGGAGGAAGAAGGGAAGGACGCGAATTTGGAGTTCAGAATTTCAAAAAATGAATGTTAAAAACTGTTTTTACATGTAATTGGGAAAAATCAGAACAGTAAATAAAAAAGAAAAAGGAAGAACTGGGAAGTGACATACAGGCCTGGCTCTAGACAAGATAAAGGCAAAAGCTCACCTATTAGAGTAGTTCCAGGCAGAATCTGGGTTTCTAGTGGGAGAGGTGAAAAGGAGAAGATAGATTGTCTTCACTATCTGAAGGGGTATCATGTAGAAGAGAGATAAGACTTATTTTTCTTGGCTCCAGAGGGCAGAACTAGGAATAATGGGTGGAAGTAAGAGGAAGATTTTGGCTCAATATCAGGATACATTTCTTGACTGTCAAAGCTGTCCAAAAATGGAATGTGCTAGTCTGGGTAGCAATGAATTCTCCATACACAGAGATCTTTAATTGAAGGCTAGGTAATTATATGATAAGTATGTTGCAGAGGTGATTTAAGCTTCAGGTAGGAGATTGAAATAAATAATCTTTGAGATCTCTTCCAATCCTGAGACTATATGATTTTTTAATATTGCTATGGCTAGAACAACATAGGATTTGCCTAGAACACAAGCCACTCTTGTGGACTTGAGATTTACCTGACACAGAGGCAATTCTAATTAATAAAATTAACCCAAAAGTGTGTGGAGTGGGGGGAAAAAGTTCATTTAGGTAGTATACATGTGAATGGTTATAATGGGAACTGGGGATTTTCAAAGAGAGGGAGTTTCTTTTAACCTCCACTTGAAACCGTATGAATTGGGTTGTTTTTTTATTTTTAAAGACATGGGGAGAGGAGAGGAAGAAAGCTGGTTTATCTAGCCAGGAGTGGGGAATCTGTGACCTTGAGGCCACATGTGACCCTCTAGGTCCTCAAGTGCAGCTCTTTGATTGAATCTAAACTTCATAGAATAAATCCCCTTAATAAAAAGATTTGTTCTGTAAAACTTGGACTCAGTCAAAAGGCTGCACCCAAGCATCTAGAGGGCCACGTGTCCTTGAGGCCACAGGTTCCCCACCACTTCTCAAGTTTTGAGAAGGTTCCTGATTGAAGAAGGACCATATAAAACATAGCATACTTTGTAGGGCCAAGACAAAATAGGTAACCCCATCTACAATTAGTCAGAAGACAGAATGATCATAATTAAAAAAAAAAAAAGAATAGCACAGGCATGGGCACCCAAAATGCAACTGAGAAAAAAACTGAGCATAAACCCAGATGGGCAAATAGGGTCCTCTCTGAAAGGCAAGTCTTAGACGTCTCTCAGTTAAGTTCTCTTTCTCTTCCATTTCAGGAGTCTGCAAAGCAGAATTTGAAAATATGGTCCTGTTATGATCTTTCTTAGAATCCTGGAACTGAAGAGTCAAAGTTTTCCTCCTGTTCCTGTTCCCTGTCATTCTTCTAACTTCAGAGGAGAAAACTCGTTGAATGAACCAGTGTATTCCTGAGAACAGTCCTATAAGCTTTAGCTCTGAGTATTTAGGAAAAGAGAGACGCCTGCCCCAGTTTTAAAAAACAAAATAAAAGACTTATGAATACTCTCTGGTTCTAAGTTCCAGTGAAATTATAACTACTTGATAAGCTTGTAAGGAACCATCAGGATGGATCCAAATTTTATTTTTCTTTCCTCTAAATCTCAAACATATTCTCACATGGGAGAATCTATGAAAGAAGAGGGAAGCAGCCCATCTCCCAGAGGATGTGGGCAAGACTCACCCATTCCCTGGGACCAAATCACCATTTCTAACTTCGTTGATTCTGACTGGTTTTGTGATGAACACATACAAGCTAAAAGGGCCAGAGTAGAAACTATTATACAAGGCATGTCTCTTTCACCAAACCCACTGATGCCCTCAAGCAATTCCAGGGAAAAGGATAGTCAGTATCCCACAGAAAAAAGCAGGGAGAATAAGAGGAAACAAAAACTTCCTCAGCAACAGAATCCCCAGCGGGGAGAGTGGTCAGGGGTCAGTACAGGCAACTGGAAGGGAGAATGTCACCATTTTAAGGAACAATTTCAAA
This sequence comes from Pseudochirops cupreus, assembly GCA_028627135.1. Classification (NCBI taxonomy): domain Eukaryota; kingdom Metazoa; phylum Chordata; class Mammalia; order Diprotodontia; family Pseudocheiridae; genus Pseudochirops; species Pseudochirops cupreus. The sequence goes on from CM053582.1 coordinate 437,581,891, forward strand.
TGCTACAGCAGCAGCTAAGACATGTTCAAGAGAGACTCTTCCAGCTTTCTGAGCACAATGCCTTAGCTCAAAGCCAAGACATTGAAAGGAAAAAGGACTCTCTAAAATACAGGAATGACTCAAACCATGGCCATTGGGCTGTAGGCATTAATCAGTACAAGGATCTCAAAAGGAACTTCACCAAAGGAGAGAAACCCAAAATTTCTGAAGAGGAAAGCCAATCTAGGGTTCCCTGGTTAATAACTTATGAAGAGAAAACTCTATCAGAGATACTAAAGAAAGAATTAACTGGGGCTGTGTCACAGGTTGTGGATTCGGTCTTAAGAAAAGTATTATCAAAACCATTAGGTTACCAGACTCAGCTCGTAAACAACATCCAAGTGTCAGGACAAGATAGAAAAAGTGGGTATTATACTGCTACAGGAAACACAAGGAAAGATCAGCTTCCTATGGAAACCTCCCAGAATATGGCACAATCACAAGCTGAAGCCCAGACAAGTGCTTTGCCACTGTCCATGAAGAAGTGTTCAGATTCTCTAAGGCACCTAGTCAATTCAAGAATGACCCAGAAACCCTACCAGGATCCTCCAGGAAACTTAGCTATGACTTCTCACATTCAAGAAAAGCAGATTCTTAGCCAACTGTTAGGGTATGGACAAAATGGCCATTGGAGTTATAGCCCTTCCCAAATCTCTTCCTCTCAAGATACTTCCTCCCCACGGTCTCTAGACCTACCTTGGGGCACTATTAAACAGCAGTCATCAGGTATGAGCCAGCAGCGATACCCACTGCCCTTCACCTCTAGCCAAGTAGAAAGCCTGCCTCTTCTTCCAACAGTGAAGATGGAACAGGACAACCTAAAGACTGACACAGATGTGATTCCTTTCTCTTCTGTCCACATATCCTTTCTTGGTCACTGAGACTGTCTTGCCACTACCCCAAGAAACCGAAAAATTATAAATGATAGAGGGAGACCTCCATGATATGTGGAGAAAAGCTAAGGCTTCTCTCTCATGGCTTTTCTCATGCCTTTCCACACCAGTCTTTATCGCAGCCCAAAACTTTTCATTGCAGTCAAAGACCAGTCTTGCAAAGAGTTGGCAATTACCTCTAGTGTTATTTCATGGACTCCAGGAAGTCTTGCCAAAATGATTCTCTTCAATTCTTGTCATGGGGCCTGGCATTCTGCCATTAGAAATTAAATTCTTTGGGTCTTGAAGAATTTTCTCACTCCAAGTGTTCTTTTAACACCAGGACAGATAATGTCTTTAGGTCGTTTATCAGCTAATATCTTAATATTTTTATCCAATGCCTTTAATCCTGGTAGTTGTAAATAACACATATAAGGTAAAAGTGCTAGAATAAAAACCATCATGCGTACTATGGAGAGAGTATTAGTACCTGATAGTTCATGGGGAAACAGACCCTGATGGAATAAGAGAGATAATGTAGAGTAAGGAGTGGCAAAGGGTAGTCATGAGGGGAGTAAGCCAGTGCTCAGGCAAATTTTACATATGGTTGAAACTGATTACATTTATCAATGTAATAGCCTGGCATATAATAAGTTATTATTATTATTCAAATTTTATAGAAAGAAAAAAGGAAATGACTTTACCCAGAATCAGACTGGGGCAAAGGCAGGAGCAGAAGCTAGATTTCTCTGTTCCCTGTTGATCCCAGGGATTTTTCCAGGTGTAAATTTATTGTGCTCACATAGGCTTTAAGTAGCAGGTTTACTGCTGCCTTGTAAGGTATTTATATATAAGGGTAGGCATGGTTTGGGATGACTCACCTGGATATAGGTCCTAGATAAAAGGAGTACCTAAATTCTATACCATTATGTGTTTCAAATTTCTACCTCCTTCTGGCTTTGACAGTCTACATGTTTCTTACCCCTTTGTCCATGATAATAGTAGTATAATTAAGGTCCCTTCCAGTTTAAAAAATCGATATCCATCTAACCCTGTTATCCATAGATGTCATATGAGTAAGTAGTAATAACTACCTAGTTAAGAATCTTTCAGAATGAAGAGTCATCTGATGAAAACAGGGGAATTCTCAGATGGGGTGGGAACTTCAAATTTCAGGGCATTCTTTCTCCATGACAATGTCACAGACTAAATTAGATGACGGGGGTAGTAGCCTAAAGGATGACCCAAGTCTAAAATCTTTCTGTCTAGCACACCTGCAAAAGTTCATTAATAGAGGAGAGGAGGCATTGCCAACATTATCTGAGAAGGATCCAAAGGTGTCTCCTCTAACATGGCATTGAATAAAATCACAGACATAGAAAGCTCTGTTTCATGATGCCATGATGAGAATGTAAGGATAGGAAGGAACTTCAGTGGCCAACCAACCCAACCTTTATCTGGGCATGTCATCAGTATTTCTGGAAGTCTTAGTTTGAAGAATACTGGTGGGTGAGTAACCTACCCCTTCCTGAGGCAAACTGAATAGCTCTAATGGTTTAAAAAAAAGTGTTTCCTCCAATTGGTTGAACTCTGTCTCTCTCCTATATTGACCTCTTGGGGTCAAGAAAAACAAGTATAACCTCTCTTCTGAGTTAGAAACAATCTTGGGGTGGCTAGGTGGCGCAGTGAATAGAGCACCAGCCCTGGAGTCAGGATGACCTGAGGTCAAATATGGCTTCAGACACTTAACACTTACTAGAAGGAAGGAAGAAAGAAAGAAAGAAGGAAGGAAGGAAGGAAGGAAAGAAGGAAAGAAGGAAGGAATATATATAATACATATAAGGTATATATAATATATATACATTCTTTGATCCAAACATTCCCAGTTCGTTCCATTCCTTTAAGGGCATGACTTTTCATCCCTCACCATTTTGATCTCCCTCTTCTGGATGAGTTCTAGCTTGTCAATGTCTCTCCTAAAATGGACACCCAGAACTTAATATATAATATTCTATGCATGACCTGACCAGGGCAGACCAAAGCAGGACTATTACCTTCCTTGGAATGGAGACTTCTACTAATGCTGTCTAAGATTACATTGGCTTTTTTGACTGCTACATCCCACTGATTGCCTCTCCTGAGTTTGTACTCCATTATAAGAGATCAAGTGACATCTCTCCCATCTTTTTATTAAGGTAGTTGATTTTTTTTTTGGACTCAAGTGCTGAACTTGCATGTATCTCCACTAAATTTCATCTAGCTAGACCAGTGGTTCTCAACCTTCCTAATGCTGCGACCCTTTAATACCCGTATGTGGGTGTATCTGCATGTGGGTGGACCAGTTCCTAAGACCATCAGAAATATGTGTTTTCTGATGGTCTTAGGTGACCCCATTTGACCCCTAAAGGGGTCGTGACCTACAGGTTGAGAACTGCTGAGCTAGACTGACTGAATCCACTGTTCTAGCCTACTGAGATCTTGGATCTAGCTTTGGTCATAGCTTCATACTTGTCACTAAGACAAAGGGAATTTCTAGGGCTGGTCTCATGCCATTACTTCATTCAAAGTAGTTGCCAATATGGTAACATTCTGAAGGATAACAAAATACTCCAAAATATCATCCCCTTCCTTCACATTTTCCCCCTCCCCCCACCAAAAGTATATTCACTCATTAGAAACTCAATTCTCTTGAGTCCTGAAAACTTAACAGGTTTTAAGAGTACTCAAATCACACACACACACACACACACACACACACACACACACACACACACACACACACCTCTGTGTAGCAGAGTCTTAAACCAGCTCAGTTAGTCCTTTGAGAGGATTACTAGGACCAAGATCTAGTGGGAGAGCAATAGGGCCTAGGCCAGTAGGATAGAGTAGAAGACATTAAAATAAGATGAATGCCAAAGATAATCTTTATTTACTTCACTGTTTCAGGACTGCTCAAGGATTACTGTCCTTAGCTGATTTTCTTTTGCTAAATTTTATCATAATACATCGTTTACTTGTCTAAAACTTCTTATGGTAGCTAATTTAACCCAAAGTCACCCCTTTATTATTCACTTTTGTTGCTTTCAAATTCTCTCAGAATTGATTATTGCTGCATAACAACTTTTTCCCTCCCAAAGGACAAAGCAAACATCTAATTCCATATCTTTCCCCACCCCAGTCTGACCTTTATGCTTCTGGAATGAATAAAGGACAGCAATGCAGAATCACAGGCTCGGAATTGGAAGAACTCTTAGAGGTCAGCTAGCCTAATGGGAGATCCAGAGATCATGCAATACGTGATAGAGCTGAGATTTGAATACAGGTTCTCAGACTACCAAGTCCAGATTGGAGCTGTTATTGAGTTTCCATATTTAGTGTCATTTAGACACGAGGGTCAAAATTAATGACTTAATCAGCAATACATATATATATATATATATATATATATGTACATACATATATATAATCTCAAACTACTTGAATAACAGCAGGTAGTCTGCTGGTGTCTAGATCTTAATTTCTGGTAATGCAAATTTCTGAACTAAATTTTGCATATGCTCATGCATGACTCATAGATTCATGAAATGTTAGGGGTCTTAGAGATCCACCTAATACAACCCCCTTTATTTTACAAATGAGGAAAATGGAGTTTAGAGAAGCAAGGAATCTTTCTGCTTGGGTTTTTATGTGGGTTGGCGTCTTCATACACATACACACATACACATACATGGTATATTCTTCATTAAAAGCAATAATAACAAGAAAAGTCTCAAAACATTTCTGCATCTAAAGGTAAAATCATTAATCAAGCAGGGGGCCACTTGCTTAATCTTAATTAGAAATTTTACTTCCCCACCAATCTGCCTTCTTTACTCATGTCAAATGAGTATTCCAGAATATTAGAGATGTGGCATCACATAAACTATTATGTGTTTGTGTTTAAACAGAGCTGAACCCATGAAGTAAAGTTATATATTATGTGATTTCAAGCTTCAAAATGTAAATTATAGGTGAATTATAAAATAAAATAAAAAATCTGTAATGTATGATACCAAACATCAGGAAAGAAACATGATACTACTCAATCTCTTCTGAGTTAGGCAGCAAAGGAAGAAGAGCACCCGTTTGTAGGGAAAATAAAAACCACAAAGGGCAAGACAATTCACAGTTCAGAGGTTTTGATAAAAATTATCTCTCCTTGACCACGGGATAAATCCAGGAAGGGTTAAACCCCGGCCACCTGAAGAAGGCCAAGTTGATGTTTTTCTTCACCCGTTACCCAAGCTCCAGCCTCCTGAAAGCCTATTTCCCTGACGTTCAGGTAAAAACAACTCAATTCATTTGCATGGCTAATACAACCAATCAACCATTTTGAAAATACTGCATTGGTTTTACTTAGCAAGGGAGAAGGCGGCAACAGTCTTACTGCTTCGAATCATGTACTTTAGCTCCCCCAAGTGGCTAGTCATAGAAACATATTGAAATAGTACATTATAAAACAAATCCTTATTTGATCTTATGAAGGCTGAGTAGGACAAGACAGGAGCCTACCCTATAGGGTAGACAAGAATAAGTACAAGTTTTAGTGAGCTTTTAAAAAATTTATTTGAAGACCTTAGAATCATGGAGTTAAGAACTGGGAGGGACCTTAGTGATCTGGTCCAACCTTCTTATTTCACATTTGAGGAAACTTGCTATAGAGGTCAAGTGACTTTTCAGAGATCAAAAAATATAGTTAGTGCCAGGGTCAAGAGTGGGAACATGGTCTGTGAGCGGTGCTCTTCCCACAATGCACCACTCTATTCACCTGAACAGCAAAGTTACAAGAACACAAAGAAAGATTGGTAGACAGCTCTGATCCAGTCAGGGTCTGGAAATTTGCAGGAAATGCAGGAAATGCAGGAAATTTATACAGTGGGGTCACAGAAACAGCTTTAACACAGAGAGATGCAGCAGGAGATGTCTGGCTTTCCATCTTCTATCCAGAGGGGTAAAGGCTGAGCTATCGATCCAGATTAACTTATCACAGTTTCTCTTGAGTTGCTGTTAATAGTGGCTGGCTGTCTTGATCTTGACTCACCACCAGCCAGAGTGGGGATGTAGGCAGGAAGGCAGGCAGGCAGGCAGGGGTGTGGTAGCTGGACACAGCTGGAGCCAGCTTACCTGAGAGCCAATTACTAAATTTTCAATGTAAGCACATGCACCTTCAATGTTGGCAAATGCTACATAATCAGGGCTTTATTTATTGTTTTGTTGAAACTTAGGAAAGTGTTAATAATGCAAACTAAGCTTAAAGTATGCCCTGCACACTTTTTCCCCCCTGGCAAGCTGGTTGTTAATCATTCATCAGCACTGGAGGATGCTAGAGGAAGACCATAGGCATGTAGTCTTCTTCTTCCCTAACCCTTTGCTGATTCGACCTCAGGTGGCCTTTGCAGCAATCTGAACATACAAAGTGTCCCTACTGCTCTGGAAGTACCTGATCAACAGTGGATATTGACAAATACTCAAACTACTGCTTAGTTTTCCTCTTTTAACTGAAAGGAATGTGTACCCTCACATGGACCAAAGCCCTCAAATGCACCAGTGAATTAAGCCCTTGGGTTCAGTATTCCCACTGAAAAGGTTCTAATCAGTGAGACACAACATTGGGAAAGGATGATTAGAAAAAGTAATACGATTGGTACCGTTAGCAATTTATACACGTCCCCAACTTTCCATGTTTCAAAGTTCAGGTTGGCTGACCTAATGCATGTGCCAACTGTGACACAGTAAAGGGAAACCTAGCTTTGATCTCCTGGAAACAGAATTCCTGTCCCTCAATCATCAAAGAAGAATTTGTTGAGTGACCTATGTTCTTGACCCTATCTATGATAGAAAAGACTCTCATAGCTTATCGTGAATTCTGTGTCTGAAGCAAACCTTGACTTACTCATCCTCAAACACCTTCATGTTGTTGACAAGCTATCTCCTTGAAGGCCGTCCCTACACATATTACTCATGTCTTTGTCCCTTCTGTGGGGGGTTGACAGCAGCCGCGAGGTCCAAGACTCTGTACTATACCTGCTGATCTGTATTTTTCTGCCTCTCTTTTCCACCTGCATACCATGTAGTGTTAACCTTAGGGAATGAAAGTCAACAACCAAGAGGGGTCCAGAAAGCTGAAGAAGTAATTTTTCCTAAAAGGCAACACAACCCTGATTTTGTTCTATTTCTAAATGAAGAGCATGGAAAATAACCATGACACCTGTAGTTAAAAAAAAAAAGCAATACTTTTTAGAGAAGCCAAAAAGCTGTTCACATCACCGCATCGTTCTGAACTGGCTGTTTCTCATTACATATTTTAGGATCTCATGAGAACAGGGGGAACATTTTAATTTTTGACCTGTTGAAATTTTTTTTTTTCAGTTCAATCGCTGCATCACCTCCCAGCTCATCAAGTGGTTCAGTAATTTTCGTGAGTTTTATTATATCCAGATGGAAAAATTTGCCCGACAAGCTATCTCTGAAGGAATCACAAACCCAAATGTGCTGAAAGTTCCCAGGAACTCAGAACTCTTCCGGACTCTCAACATGCACTACAATAAGGGAAATGACTTTGAAGTAAGACTACTTATTTGTTTCCCACAAGGTTTTATAGTCAATATCTGTGTGATGATGTTGAGAGTTCAAGTGAATATGATGTTGCTTTCATTAAGAAACCAATGGAAGAATTACTAAGAATACAGGGGCAGCTAGGTGGCGCAGTGTATAGAGCACTGGCCTTGGAGTCAGGAGGATCTGAATTCAAATCCAGCCTCAGACACCTCAGACACCTAACATTTACTAGTTGTATGACCTTGGGCAAGTCACTTAACCCCAATTGCCCTGCCTTCCCCCCTTGGTAAAAAAAAAAGCACACACACACACACAAAAGAATGGCTTATACATAGTTAATCCAGAAGTCACCACTGCCAAAGACTAGGAATGGAGTTGAGTGGAACAAAACTCCATTTCATTGTCCCACTGTGTTCAGGCCTTTGTTTAGAAACTATCATGGGTCCAGGAAGAGATAGAAATCTACTTTAATCTTAATATTTATGCAACACTCAAATTCCCAATCCCTTAGGAACTTTCTGAAGGAGGCACTCACTGTAGTATACCCCAGTGGTAAAGCTGCCAATACAGGTGCACTGATTACCTGTTTGACTGATGTTTCTGCACAAAGACAGACAAATCTCTTATCCACCACTGACAACTCATTATTGGACTAACATGTGGTTTTCTCTGAACTAGAATTGATCCTATAATGAATGCCCCCCTTTTAAAAGCCACACTATTAATCGATTTGTTAATCCATTCATCAACATTTGGTCATGATTACAAACATCATCTCACCTCTGCAAGGGGAGGGACTGACCCCAGTGGGCAAGGCGCTCAATCGGAAGTTCCAAAAAGATTTTTGGGAACTAGGGAATTGAACTAGGACGTCATTCTTTTGTCTTGAGTATGTCATCCAAGGCTAGAATGGGTTTTAGGAATCATGGCATCCAACCCTTTCATTTTACAGACAAGGAAACAGTCCCAGAGAAGTAAAATAAATCCCGCAAGGTCACAGAGAACTACCTGGACAGCTTTCTACCCTCAATGCTTCATAGATTCTCTTAAATTTTGGTTGCTTCCTGATTAGATCAACTTGATTCTTAAGAAGTCTCTTTTGGCTGGCACATGAAATAGCAAAGCTGTTTCAAGATGCTCACTTGATTTATTCAGATTTACTTAAAAAACAAAGAAGTAACAATTTAAGTGAAAAAGTTAATGCCACATCTCTAAACTTTGAGACAACCATTTGACATGCAGACACTGACAAAGCCCTGGGTCTTCAAGCCCAGAATTAACAGATGGAGCCTGTTCATTTATGGTGACATTCCAGGAATTTGGGTCCACTTTCTATAGTCTGGCCTGAATCAGATTTCTGGGCTTGCTTCCCAGTTGGCACCGGGACCAAAGAATTCTGAGATACTTGAGTTAGCCTGGAAGGGAAGGAGTTGGGAGTGGGGGTAGGGAACGCCTGGGTATGAGCAAAGGTAACATAACTTAGACATATTCTTTATGTCAGGCTTATAAGAAAACACTGAAAAAAAGCCATGATGTATTAACCATAGATTGGTATATAACAAGGTATTACACTTGCTTACTAAAATGTTAGACCACCTAGGTGACTTACAAATACGGTAACCTGGAACATTCCTTGTGTGGTCACAGGGAAGATTCTTGTTGTTGCCACCATCTGGTTTGTAGTTATTCTTTGGTGCTTGTTGAAGGGGATCCTGGGACTTATTCCCATAAAAGTCAGGGAGAATCTCAGTTGCTTAGTGACTTCTTCACTAGGCCAGTGATGCCCAGCCCAACACTCACCACGGAATATATATTGTGTATGTGTGTGGTGGCCTTGCCATTTGTTCATTTCTTTGCCTCGGCAGGTCCCAGACCAGTTCCTGGAAATTGCCAGCCTGACACTGCAGGAATTCTTCAATGCTGTCACAGCAGGGAAAGACTCAGACCCCTCCTGGAAGAAACCCATTTATAAAATCATTTCAAAACTGGACAGTGACATTCCTGAGATGTTCAAATCTTCCAGCTGTCCACAGGAGCTACTTCAGAATTAAGAGTCTACTAGAGCAAGAAGGCTATCCTTTTTCATGACAAGAAATATGGAATAATATGCCAGAAAGATACTGGCCTGGGCTTAACATGTATTTGTATTAAAGGGCAAAGAATATAGCTTTACTCATATGGGAAAGCAAAATAAATAAATAAATAAATAGGACTATGATGATTTCTTTGCCAGTCTTCTCTTCCCTGAGTCTCAAAAGGTTTAATACTATGAAATTACATCACTTTTTAAAGCGCAACTGGGTAGCTTCACATGGGTTATGTAGGATTATCTTACATGTGGTATTTGGAACTTGGTAAGGAGTCCACAGGTTTATATTCTAGTCCTCTTGGCTGGGTACTTAATTTCTAGGTTGTCCACAATAGATATATTCAGTAAGCGTCTCACCTCTTTGGGATATATATAACACATAGTAATAAGTCAATGATATCCAACAATGGCTAATGCCCCAGACATAGTTTAGTACCTAGCCTGAGGGATCCAAGACACACTTACATATTGCTTCAGGTCAACTTGTTGCAGGAACTTAAGGAGGCTTTACAGTGTCACAGACCTTAAATGCACTGCAGTTCACTCACTACTATCAGCTGAAAAGCAGCCAATCAGTCAGAGGCTATCAAAAGTCTTTAGTGATTCATTGAAGTTGATGCCCAGGGAGGTAGCTTTTGGTGATGGCAATCCCCCACTGCAAACAAGGTTTCACCAAAGATCTCAGGAGCTTGGCGGCACTGCATGCTGCGCACTACGGCATTCGTGAGACCAACCTCTGTAATAAAGAAGAGAAAACCAGAGCTCAAAAGCTACTGTAATATACTGACTGGGCCCACCTGGGGGGAAGTCTGAGTCACACCAGAAGTCATATTAGCACAGTTTTGCAAATGGCAGTGGAACCTTGACTGCTCCACAGTGACATATCTGTCTACCGCCTATCTTCGGCACAGACTGAAGAATTTATGAAATTGATGTGCTGGCCTACCGCAAACTGTTGAATCACCCAAAGCATAGAAGCATGTCCTTTGCAAAGCTAACCTTTTCACAAAGCAGCATAGGTTTGTCACTCAGTCTGTAATTCTAATTATGGAAGGCCTGGGACTTTACTGTTTCCCTCTGCTCCACCTTTGTATGCTGCCACACTTGCTTGCTGCTTCTGGAATTGTCATAGGGGGCGAAATGAAAACTTTTCATTAAATATTTGGTGAGTTTCTCAAATATAAAGAACTCGGGCCCCTTTTCTTTAAGTAAAAACGCAAGTGTAAAGATAGCCTTCTAAAAAGTCCTTACAGGTTATGTTTTGGTTTAGAAAGAAACTTCCCCAAATGCCATGCTAATCCAACTACATTCAGACCTCCCCAGACTTTTTCCAGCTATAACACCTTTATAAAAAACAAACAAACATGCTAAATTGAAAAGTTAACAGGCAAACCCTAGTATTACTCTGAGGTAGTTCAATCATTCCATATTATATAAACAGAGCAACTGAGCACAATGTCTACTGAGGACTTGCATTGAAAAGTCATTGATGGGAAATGATTACAAGTTCACATGACTATCTCATATAGAGAGGTCCTGTTTTGAGTCCCAAACCTAAAATTCATTAGCATTAAAGACTAAAATAAAACTACCTCTAAGGCAGTAAACTTTGTATCTGAGACAATTCAATTAGATGATGTTTCCAATCAAAATTGAAACCATTTCTACACCCCATAGTCCTTCCAGGAAGTATTCCCTAACCACAGAGCTAAGAAAAGAAGAATGTATAAACATATCTACTAAGCCAACAGAAGAATTCCATTTAATTGCATTTTCTTTTTTTCTGCCATATAACTTTCTCTGTTGGGAACACTTATTGAGTGTGAACTGAGCAGAACTGAGTTCTTCTCGAAACCCAAATAGTGCTAATCAATTGCTCATTCTTTCCATTAAGATATAATAGGCAGCTATTTTCTCCTAAATTGGACATATTCACACATACATACTCTCCTCAAACATTTTGCATTTGTTTATCCCTTCAACACCATTCCATGGTGTTGTTTATTCTGATTTAATGCATATCAGTTAAAAGCAGGCAGTTAAATGATGATTCTTGCAGGAAAAAGTTTATTACAAGGAATACTTATAAAGACTTGTTTTCTAACAGCATATATAACTGCAAACATGACCTATACAGTGAGAGACTGACAATCATTTCCTTTCATTTTGAGTTATTAGAACTCTTTGCTTTCCAACTGAGGAAGGGCAAAACATAAAATGTTGAGATGATGATGTAGATGTCCCATTAACAAAGCCCCAGGAACCAATTAGGCCCTTCTCTATTAAAAAAAAAAAAGCGTTCATGAATTTCTAAGTTTATACTGGCAAAAATCAGAAAGAGAATTTCAGCCAACTTCTTGAATTCTCATCTGCAGCTCTAATACTTCAAAAATCTGTGATTTCCTAAGTATACTTCTACAGATGTAAATCACACCCTTTCCATAGCTTAAAAGAGTTGGTAGGGTAAAAAAATTCAGTACCTTGCAGGCATCCTGCTAAGTCTCTCCAAAATTAGTTAGACTGGCCCTCAGATGATCTAATCCAGGGGTGGGAACCTGTGGCCTTAGGACCACATGTGGCCTTCTAGGTCCTTGGTCTTTTGGCTAAATCCAAGTTTTACAGAACAAATACTTTTCCTAAAGGAATCTGTTCTGTGAAGTCTGGATTCAGTCAAAAGGGTTGCACTTGAGGACTTAGAAGGCTACATGTGGCCTTGAGACCACAGGTTCCCTACCCCTGAATCTATACTTAAGCCCATGGATGAAGTCTTTCCTGCTGGGTAGGATCTGCAAGGGTTCATACTCTGCTAAATTTCATGGCTGTCTACCTATTTAGGTGAAACTAAAACTTAATAATGTCTGTTGAATTTAACATTCAAGTCATGATGCTTTTCGGAATTTTATGTTTAATTGTCTATAAGAATCTATTTCAATACCAACATTCCCAATGACAGCCTTACCAATTTCTAATTCTCATAACCTTGGTTCATTGCCTACCTCTCTGCCTCTTTGTCCCCAAAGCCGGACTGGAATCAGAACAGCAGAAATCTACCTGTGACTGATGTCTTAAAACTCTGTGAGTAGGTCTATTGAATTCACACAATGAAGAGTAAAAAAGAATCTAAGACACAGACAAAGGCATACAATAATGGGGAAGGTTAGGAGGGAAAAAAAGAGTGAAAAACGCCTGATAATTAGGCTAAAATCAATATCACATCTCTACCCCAGACTGAAGATGAAGTTATGATACCTGTTAGTCAAAAGAGTGTCACAATAATTGATAACTGCTTTAACCTTGGTTAAAATACCTAGGTTTGTGGCAGTAAGATGAGATGTTTGTTGACCAATCCACTTCAAGACGATGGTTTAAAATGTTTCTGGTTTTTCAAAACAGTCATTAAGAGGAGGGGACTCTGATCATTTCTGTCTTGGAGATCTGTCTACACCTGACTAGACTCAACAATGAAGTCAAGCAGACCTCAGTTAAAATCCTACAAGCAACACGGATAATCTGTGTGACCAGGGGCAAGTCACTGAAGCCTGCTGAGTCACAGCCCTAAGACTTATCAATTAAATCATAGATAGGTCATGATCTAGATTAGTGCAGAAATTCCCACAGATATCACAGATCCTTGATATAAACTGTGGTAGCAAAAGGACACGAGCACCAAATATAATCAAGTGCTTAGATATATTATAGGTGTATTACTCTGGGTGTTAAAGTAAATGGAATATGATTCCTGGAAAAAAAAAACTTTCAGTTTGACAATAAACATAGCCTAAGCTGCAACTGCTTCTGAAATCCACAAATCTTTAGTGTGATCAAAGCCCAAGCAATCATATACAAAAAGGCCAGATACTTGTCCTTTTTGGTGAAAAAAAATTTTTTTGAGTCTAGGAGGCAATGAAAAGAATTTAAAGATAGGACATTTGAATGCTTAGAACTAAGATTACAGACAAGCTGAGAAAAGGTCATGATTGTACCTTATTTTACTGATTTTTTTTTAAACTAAAACCCAGCTTGGCAGGTCATAGTTTTAGTACATCTGCCATTCCCTCATTTTATTAGTCCACCTTTACTGTATTGTCTTCTTCCTAAACATTTCAGCTATTTCTTTCCTATCCCTGCTCAAATAGTGTTCTTCTCTAAGAGAACAGATCTCCCATCTTTTTTTGCCATATAGAACCTCATACCAAATCCTGACACTTTCAAAATTTACCCTAACAACTATTTTCCTAGTCTGCGACTGCTACTGGTACCCAAACTCATCCTTGGGAAAGTATCCTAACCATATGACCTACTTCTCATATACATTTTCATCACTAACACTATTTTCATTTTTATACTTTGCTCGCAGACGAACTGTCCTCAACCATTATAATCTCAGGTTTCAAACTTCTTTAGTTGTACCACTTTGTTTTTCCTTCTAGATCAATGCCCTTACCAAAATCTTTTCATTTCTAACTTCAGTGTTTATAGGACATTAGCAGTAGTTAAGGAACATTAGCTAGCACTGGTTGGAATCAGAGCTGAACTTCTATCCCTGTGTTGAAATACTATTTGTTAGCTTAAGTAACTGAAGTTATAAATAGTAGACAGAGTGCTAGATTTGGAGTCAGACAACCTGGTTGGCTCTGCTACTCCTGTGAGACTCCCAAGGTCACTTAACCTCTCTGGGCCTCAATTTTAATTTTCTCATCTGTGAAATGATAGGGTTGGACTTGATAACCTCCAAGATCCCTTCCTGCTAAATATACAGTACTTTATTAACTCAATTAATACTATATTAACATACTTGGGAAATCTTTAATAAGTAGTAACTAATTTAATGTCTTTTTTTTTTAACAAAGTGCTAGCAATTATAATAAAGGCAGAAAACTTCAGCTCAGATCAACAAAACAGTTGATATAAAATATAAATGAATACACTTGCTATTAGTCTGGCTTCTTTTTGAGCTGACCATACATAAAACCTAATTAATGCTTCCTTGCAGCTTACAGCCAATTTATCACTTCTAAAATTACCCCACTGGTTGCTCAAAATATGGTTTTCTGTAGCTGTTTCGACATCCACTAAATAAGCTATTTGGGGTAGATTATATTTTTTCATCTCTATATGACTAATTATCATACCAGAAGGAGAACTGAAGTAATTTGGCTCTTTAAAAAGTTGAATCAATGCTTTCTTGATTTTAAGTTTTTTGTCATGTTTATAAGGTTCAAATAAAAGTTGGCTTCAGGATTATTTTCTTCACAAAGAAATGAACTATTCTTCCTAAGTCCCTTTGTTTTACTGTCATTGCCATCGATTTTAAGCCCAGCTTTTTCAGTGACTTGTATTTATACACCCTGACTCACTTTTTTACTCAGAATATTTACAACTGCATTACATGGTTTGAGGCTAATCAGTTCTTAAGCAGATCAGAGAGTGATGAAGATATTAAATGCTTTATGAAGTTCTCACTATTTTAAATCACAAGAAAAAAGATAGTATCTTTTTTTCTCCATCTGGTAGTATTTAATATTTATTCTTCACATTCTCAATCTGCTTTTGTCCATCATTGTTATCTTGATATTTAAGCATCTCCACACATGGTACTCCCATGTTCCCATCCTTTGCACTCATAAGGGACTGAGTTTATTGAGGTTGGACTTGACAGTACATAAATGACAGAAAGCTTTCTCTACAGAGCAAAGTCTTGCTCTGCCTAGAAGTTTCCAGGGAAGGTGAAATGTTGAAACTTCCAATGAAACACACAAGTACAAACCTCTTTGCTAGATGGTACTTTAGTGACAACTAGGCATCATGAAAAAAAATTAAGAGTAGGACTTACCATAGATTAACACCTAGTCCTCTCTTGAGTTGAAAATGATTCAACTAATCTTGCTTACTACGATTTCCTTTACTAATGGCCCCTACATTTTTAGTCTATAAACCTGTACTTCACAATATGCCTTTCTCTATAGTTTTGGCACTTTAGCAAGTATTCTTAAGTACGTGCTTAAACATCTTCATTCCTCGCTTATACTGTGCAAATACATATCGGTTGTGAGGCCAGAAACCATACTTTAGAGACAATAACATTTTGAAAATAAAAAATTTTAAACTGAAAACTGATCACACACATTTAAATTTTGTTTTGTCAATGTTTAAATTTGTTTTGTCATTGCTACTGAAAGAAAATTTTAGTGAATGCCTAAGAGATACTTTTTCCTTGGCTTTTTCAAACACATTAATGACTTCATGTTTAAAGTGAAAACTTAAATGAGTTTTCTTATACCTACTATGTTAACCAACCAACATTCACCACAAAGCATTCAGTGTTAACAATTCATTCTTTTGGAGTAAGATTTTCAATGTTGAAAAAGTAAGTCATCACCTTGGTATTATATCTG
Source organism: Pseudochirops cupreus (assembly GCA_028627135.1). NCBI lineage: Eukaryota > Metazoa > Chordata > Mammalia > Diprotodontia > Pseudocheiridae > Pseudochirops > Pseudochirops cupreus. The sequence goes on from CM053582.1 coordinate 437,597,883, forward strand.
AGTATTTATTTTGTCAAGCAGTTTTCAGGTGACTGGAGGTTCCCAAGGATAGGATATCAAGGCAATCTACCAAAAACATTGTGAGGATGTTCAATCACAGTTACTGTAATCTTAAGTAGCTTATAGTTTATGATGTAGCTGAAAAAAGAAATACTTTGCTATTCCTCTGCTAGTTCTTCTCCACCTCTACAAAGAGGAGTCTTTTACATAAAAGCAAAGATGACCAATAATGCAAAGTCTTCAAAGCTGGTGCTGAAGTTCATTTTTGAACACACTGAAATACTTCCCTCCTTTTTCCACTATAAGTTCCTACTGTTCAATTTCTTTGTAGTCAGAAGTTCGGAGATGGCTACTAAGGAAAGGTAATGTCACATCCTGGAGGAAAGAGCAAATGAGTCTTCATTGCCATTGACATACTCTTTTAAAAATCCTTAAGCCACAAATCTCTAATGCAGAAGAATTGCCTCAACAAGCCACACTTTAAAAATATTCTTTGATGTAATAAATATTATCATACTGGGGGAAATTAATGAGGATTGGCCATCAATACAAAGACAAATAACCCTATCAGACAAGTGCTTCTCTTCTAAATTCAAAGAGATGTCACAGGAAAGATTTATCCAGTCCCCTATACTAACTCGTTAAAATTTTTTTTACTTATTTATGTCTTCTGTAACATTTTTTCTAGTTCCATTACAACTACAAAGCTCCAAAATTGTTTTCAGGCCTGAGGCACATTTGTGGTTTCAATAAAAAAGTACATTTAATTGTTGACTTTATTTGAGCACAATAAAACAGCATCTCACTGTGTACACATTTCCCTTTGGCTGTCAGGCCCTTTTATTAAAACTCTTTCAAGGTTACATTAGTTTTATTTAGCATAAAATGTTGACTTAATTAGTAGGCATAAAAGCTAAGGTCATTCCATTTACAATAGGTATCTAGAAATCAGAAAATAATTTGCCCTTGAAGAATTCAACCAAAAAAATCCACACTTTGGTTAGAGCTGTAATGAGAAACTTCAAAATCTGTACCACAGATCATGTTTCATGAGTAGCTTTTATTTCCTTATCACTTACTTCAAAATATTTCAGTTAGAATCATCAAGGGATAGGTGAGTTATATATGGATCCTTTTAAGAAGCTAAGATTTCAACATGTGTTCTCTGATCAGGGGAAGATGGAAAATGCAAACAACCTTCTCATCCTGTTCAATTTTTGTCTCTTAATGAATCCTCCACAGAAGGTCCATTCAGCGTACTAGAGGCCTTCTGGTTCCTTTACTATCTTAGTGGTATCAGTGTAATGCATTGTTTATCCAACTGTTTGCTCTCATCCTTGATATAAGAATGGCCAGACTTTTCTAGTCAAACATGACTTCCATAATGAATGACTTTTGGCTGCATTTTAGCGTGCTTTTCATTTAAATTGTAATTACCACATTTACTGTTCTTAATTCTGCACTCATCAGTTTATGTCAGTCTTCTCATGTCTCAGAATTCCTCTTAGTCATAATTTTTTAGAGGACAGTAGCATATAACTATAGAGTACCCTTATTTATCCATTCATTTCACAATTATTAATTGCCCTAATTCATTAGGGCAGCCACTTTGAGCCCGTCTCATTGAGAAATCCCCTTTAGTCGCATTTGTGAAAGATACTTCCTTTTCAATCTCTTCCCCCCCCCCCCCCCCTTCATACGTTAAGTGATTGTGGTCACTTCTCCACTTGTAGCCTATTATGGTACATGGCATAAGAAAATCTAATTTTTGCCAAAATGTTTTTTCAGTTATCCTAGTAGTTCTTATCAAATAGGGAATCATTCCCTCAGCAGTTTGTGTTCATAGTTTCATCATACTGGAATGTTATGTTCAATTGCTTTTGGGTCCTGTTTGTCTGGTTTTTCCACTCAGCTAGTTTTCTGTTAATTTTTTTAAGATTTTAATTGTATTGATGTAAATCCTATGTGTGACTTGGTAGGTTAACTGAGAAATTTATGCGTTTTTTAAATATTAAGAGGAATTTTCTATCAATTAATCTTCATTTTTATTAATAATGTATTGAACATCAATTATTTGGGGGGATTTTGTGTTGTTAGTTTACTGACATTGTCTTGATTGGTTATCTTTGAGTATTTTTTGGGATCTTCTGAGTAAACCATCATGCCATCTACAAATGGATTTTTCCCTCATTTTTCGTCAAGGTTGATACTTTCTCTTTTGCTTTATTGCCATAGACAGCATTTCCACTACTATGTCAAACTATATTGGAGATAAAAGGCATTCTTGATTAACTGCTTTACTTATGGGGAAAGCTTCCAGTGCTTCTCTGTTGCCTTTGGCTTTAAGTATAAACCTCTGATCCTTGTATCCATTGAATAAACTGCACTTGGTCATAATGAATAACTTTGGGAGTTAAATATTTCTGTTGCAAAAACCCATCTCAACTAAAATTTCACTTATAAATTTTGCATCAATAATTATAATATTTTGCTGTAGGGGTTTCTCTTTTTGCTTTAGCCTAGGGACCAAGTCCAGTGCTCTTTACTACAGAACCAGTTAGCTGGTTTACTGATTTTTGTTTTAGTCTTTTTAATAAAAGCCACTTCTTACTTTGAAATGTTCTTTTTGTTTGTTTCCAAGTTTACCTATTTCTCTAATTTTCCAGTATCTTTTCTTTTGGGCTCATTTTAGATTTTTGAGTTTAGTTCTATAATCCTATTTAATTTTCAGAGATATTCTTCTTTCCACACCTGCTTTAGCTGCATCATTCAAATTTTGTTATTTTTCTATAATTTATTAAGCAATTTCTCATGTGCAGGACAGAGTTGGTCATCACAACAATCTATTTAGGATCACTATGCACTTCTTTGATCAACAGCTTTCTGAATTTTTAACTCTTTCAATATAACAGAGTACAATGATTGCAGCCACACAGCACATCACTATAGGAATAATTCACATTTTGGCTAGAGATGACAGAAAAGGAAAAAAAAAAGATACAAGATTTTTCATCTTTCCACACCACTCTCTCCCTGCCCCCCAATCATGACAAGGAAGAATTTTGGGGAAAAGTTTTTGTTTTTTTCAGGGTGGGAAAGTACTATCTGGGATCTTTTCCATTAAAAAAAAATTCCTTCAAGGTATGTTAAAAATAGATTTTTGAATGTCTTCAAATTGTGTTGCTTCCAAACACTGATTTCTTCTGGATGTTTTTTTTTTAATCAAATACAGTCTAACCACTCTTCCCTACTTCATCTTTCGAAGTTCTACTGCTATTATCTCACAGTACAATGGATGCAGAGGTAGTAGAGAAAAAATATGTAGTTACTACTGTTGTTGATGGAAATACATTACTGAAAACTAATGCAGGTCTGTTAAACTATGCAGTTGTTTATTAACTTCCTCTTGGTTTCATCTCCAAGTGATCTTTGGATGTAAGCCAAATCTCAGGTGAAGCTTTCTGTAGACTCTCTCTTCAATTATTTCTTAAGGCTATGCTGTCCATCTTCCATCTTACTTGTGTTGCAATAAAACTTTTACTAATTTCAAATCTGTGTTGTCCATCTGCCATGTCTCTCAACTTAACAAAGTTATTACATGTTTTCTGGCTGGGACAGTTTCTGTTATCTCAGGGCATCCATCACTTAAAGTTTCTCTAAAAAACAATGGAAGTCAGAAACAATGTCTTCAGTTTTGTTCATTTTACATTTTTTGAGTTGAGATCTTATCTAGTCAACTTTGAGCTGCTATGATCATTTGTTGTCTATCTTTAGCCCTTCTAATTCAATGAATACAAAGATAGCTGTTTTTGAAAAGACGTCTGCATCTCTAACCAGCTGTTTTCTATATGTTGATAGTCAACTTCACTTTCATGATGCTGTTAATGCTTGTCCCATTCAGTCGTTTATAAATCTTTCTTTGAAAGAATAAGATAGACATATGAATTCCTGGTATACAAGCATGAGATTGATTCTAAAAAGTTATCTTTTCTTCCTTAGTCCTGAGTCACATTTCCCACCATGGTTTTTTGTTGTCTTCCCTGTTGTCAAGAGTTTGCAATGAAATAACTAAACACGTTCACTCATTTGGAAGAATCTTGTCACTTTCTTCATAGATGTTCTCTATCTTCTGTAAGAGATGTTGGCACAAGAGCTGCAATTATCTCCATGGAGATGTGCCTGCTCCTATTCATCGATGAGCACTACAAGGTTATATGGCCAAGTACCACTATTATTTTCTTCTCATCTTTGGCACATGATGAAATCAATTCTATCAGCTCTGTTATTTACTCTACTAAAGAGATCTGAAAATGAGAGTGTGTCATTTCTTCATTTAGTTAGAAATTCTTTTAGTTTTTAGTAAGAATGTCAATACAGAGGTGGCTCACTTCCTATCATAGCCTCTCTCTTTAATAAGGTTCAACTCTGATGTTTCATCATGTTATAGAGATGTCCAAGGCTCCCAATGGCTCTTTTGGAGGATCTCAAGCTATAGCCAATCTTAGCAAGCAGAAAGGCTTTGAGTACAGGCCCTAAAAGTGCCTGTGTCTATAGGATGTGTCTAAATATGAAAAAGTTCACCAAGTAATTAGCAACCAGATCACATGATATTTTTGGGCACTTCATGTTGATGATATAGGTTAAAGTACAAAATGATCCTCATTCCTGTGCAATCCCTTCCTTCTTCAATGTGGGTAACAAAATAACAGGAAAAGGAGGAGAGCCTACTAAGAATTAAACAGTTCTTAGGTCAACTGCAAACATTAGTTTAACTTTTATTTCTTACCATGCAATCTTTGTACAGCAACCAGTGAACTGACACACATAACTAGAGGTTATATAGTGAACGCTTATTAAATCTCAGCAAATTTTTACACTAACAACTTACCAATTCAGGGGAGAGAACTAGGGTCAAGACAGCTTCTGCTTATTCAAATTATGAAAGAATGTATTTCTCATCTTATAAACTTAAATACTTTTAAAATAATAAAATTCATATCTAATGAAAGTAGTTTGCTCTGAAGAGAAGAAAGCTCACTAGAGTGTTTTGTCTTGGCAAATCAAGGTAAAAAGTAATGAACACAGATGGCTTAAGAAAATATTTCATTATTCCCTTTGTAAATATTCTGTGTAAGAAATCGCCCCACTTATTAGAAATCCAAGTCCAGGGGCACAGAACAAATGAACACTATTAGTCCAGAGGAAGTGGTCACAAAGGGAAAGTATGTGATAAAAAAAAAGAATCGCATATTAACTAAAATGTCTATTTTTTCCAGTCCATCAAAACACAACACACATCTACCCCAAACCATATTTATTTTGATTTACAGCTGTTGCTTTTTTGCAGTCTAAAATATTTTCAAATTTATTAGCTTTTTATCAGCACTACCAAGGACTCCAAAAGGAGGGTGGCGAAATTTAATAAGCTTAAAAGAATTTAAAGCTAGGGCCTTACCCATTCTAATACCAGGGGGCTTATAAAAACAACAGAAAAGGGAGTGTAACAAATCACAAACTTCAAGAAATCAATACACGGCAAAAATATACCAACCTTCAAATTGCTACTTGCCAGAGAGGGACTACAAGTGCTTCCATTTTTCCAAGGCAGAAACAATACAAAAGAATGGTGATTTGATAGCAAAATATTGAGGTCAAATTCATATCCAGGCATAGGCCACAGCTGCTCCACTTAACCAGAGGAAACTATTTTCTTCCTTTAGAGTAGGAACTTGACTATTTACTAGATAGTACTGATAAGTTCCCCTTTTAGGTGCAGAAAGTGCTATAACAAAAAGTGTGTGTAGAAATGGGGGCATTGGAGAACAACACCTAATAACGGCCTTATCAGTATTTTCACACTAAAGGAAGCAATGAACAAAATTGTTTTACTGCAAATTTGAGGTTAAAATAATTGTTTATTGTATTCTGGTACTTCAAGGAAACAAAACTTAACTACACCCCATGGTATGTTGGAAACACTGCTTTTAAAAAAACTCAACTTGCACATTGCCTAACATAACTAGAATTGTAATATTTAATTCTCTCTAATCCCTCACCAATGTTTATGCCCCCTCCACACACGCATACACACCCATTTTTAAAACATTTAAACTTGTTATACTTCCCTGATTCATGCATTTGTAGACGTTTACCACTGAAGTTACTGCTACACTGGAAAGGGGGAAAAGATAAAATACAGACCATTTTTGAAGTATTTGTAAACTAACCTGTGTTAATTTTGAAATCAAAATATATTATATGCCAATGAATAAAGTGGGAGAAAAGCATATAAGAAGCCATGGCAAAAAGTTATTACATTGCCTAAGAAGTTGGGTATTTGCATTGCAGAACTAAACTACTTGACATGCTGTTATATGCCTGTTTTTCCATATGATTTTTTCTACATGAAACTGCACTGTTTTCAGGCAGTAATAGAGTAAACATTCCCATAGGGTTTATTATTGGGTGTAATTACCCGGGAACAAACATCAGAGAATTTTTTAAATAAGCATTTAAGTGATGTATTAAGTAACAGGCCCAAACATGTTGTGTTTTGAGAGCATTAAAGACAGTCATCATTGGTATCATAGATTTGCCATATCCCAATCAATATTTTGAATACTGCAAAGTCTAGTCTTTTGGTAAATTTACAAAAGGGAATCTAGATTCAAGATTAATGTCCTTCCTAAGGAAGTCATCAGACTGCACTAATGTTAAGAACACTAGATCTGAATCCTATTCTTGATTTTACCACTACCCAGTTATGTGCCATCAGGTAAGTTCTTCCATCTCTCTGGACTGAATTTTCCATTGTAAGATGGAGTAGAGTTAAAAGGTTTCAAAGATGCCTTCCAGTTTCAACATTCTAAAGAGAAAGTATACATGCCTACTATGGAAGAACACTGAATCAAAGATAATAAAGTCTTAAGTGTCGTTTATCCTGTGCATGGGAAAAAAAGAAAAAAAACAAGTAGAAAAATAAATTCTAGTTACATCTTAAGGGGACAGGAACCCATTCTGCCAAAAACACGGAGTAAACATCTGTCTCAAGAAAGGAATATTAGTTAAGCTAAAAATACATATGACTTTGATCACTCAAATATAGTGGAGGGTTCTTCTAGGTAACATTGTCAAATGCTAAAGAACACCAAATGTGCATATTTGAGAGAGATTCCAAGCTTCTTACAGAAATGACTACCTTAAGTTGCAAACTTATCAATCTTTCCCTCGTTGTTCCCTCATGTTCAAACCTATAGGCCCTTCTTGGGATTAGATCTCAAGGTCAGTGTTAGAGGGTCATCAATTTTACTACAGGGCATGAAACTGCAGAAGAAAACATCAACGCAGACACTTATGGAGCATCCAGGTGGGAGGGTTATAAACCAAAGGGAAAAACTCAACTGTACTTTGGCTAATCCTTTTGTGGTGTTTCTACAGTATTTGTCCCCAGAGTGAGCATGTGCTTTTTGTTATTTGTTCAAAAGTTGGAGCTAATTATTGCATTCCTAAAGAAAGGAGATGTAACCATAAGATAGGGGATGTTTTTTACTTCAGACATTAAAACGCCTCCATTTCTAATCCACATTTGAACAAAATATGTCATCTATCAGGTTCAAACTCATACAGAGGAAACAAATTCCTAATAAATATTGAGTAAAATGAATGTCAACATCAAATGGGTTAGTGTGGATAAATGACTTGTGCTATCAATCATTAAAACATAAGGACAATACCGACCTCAATCTCAGTGATTCTCCCAAAGGGAAAAAGATAAGATCTCTGTTCCAACAAAGTTTGTTCAGAGGCGATTTATTATACATGAAATCACATTATGTATAGCTGAAGTCATGGATTACTTCATTCACTTTGTAATTTAAAGATGTTAGGATTTCTCTCATCATTATTCAATTCATTTTGCAGTGACATGGAGAATACTGGAATAATGTGTATACGTGTATATGCACATATATATGTGTGTATACAGATACACACACCTCCCTGATTCTTAGGACCACAGAAAGTATAGAGAACTCTATGAGAGGTAATACAGAGAGCCATCATCCAAGTCATAAAGATCTGGATTTCAAGCCTTTCCTGTACTGGCTGTGTGATTAAGAGCATGTCACTTAAACTCTAAGTGCACCCAAATAAATCCTTAAGACTCTAAGTATGTTACCACTTGCCTATCTTCATAGGTGAAAGGAGTTTCCTCAGTAGAAGTTCTCTGCTAGAGAAATGAAACACAGATCTGGACCCCATGGTCCCTTCCCCCTTTACATACACACGCCCTCTCCCCCATCCCCACTTTGCCCAGTCAATGCTAGAGATTTAATCTCTTTAAAGGCAAGACTTTAATTTTTGCTTTTGTATCCCTACAGCACAGGGCCTTGGCACACAAGCTTCTTGTGTGACTGAAATGAATAGAGAAAAATTTAGATCTTAGCTCAGTCCTTGGTATTCCCAAACAGAATACATACGTTAATAGATCTGAGGTAGCAACAAACTGACACACACACCAATTTCACATTATATTTAATGTATTTTCCAATACATCTATGGCTGTTTCTGATTCATTCTGCTCCCATTCATAATGCATTCATTAAAATTCCTTCAATTTTTTCTATTACGAACTTCACAATCCACAACACATTTTTAAGGCAAATGCTATATGAATTTCTTGTGGCAATTTGGGAAACACTCTGAAATCTAAATAGCAAAACCACAAAATCAGTTCACCTTTTTTCCCCAACTCAATTTTACTTTCTTTTAGGTGCAGCTACCCCAAATAAACCTTTGCACTAACCTCATGTGAATTAGGAAAGGTTTTGCCATTAACAATTAGTAATTTTGGTTCATTTCCCAAGGTCATTTTAACATAACTCTAGAGAGCTGCCTTCTTATGATCCTGCAAGTATTTTGAAGCAGGAGTGTTGTTGTTGTTGGTTTTATTTGCATAAAAAGACATGAGCACAGAAAGAGAAACATGCCTGCAAGGACAAAATAGGGCCCACTCAGATATTAGCAATGGCCACTTTTTACTCTGTACACAGAAAAAAGAGTGGATCACAACACCAAAATAAAAACCACCACAGTAAGATGAGCTTAGTGGGAATAAAGTAAGCCTATATCTTCTTCTGAATTATAGTACCCATTCTAGATGCTTTATTTTTCATATGAAAACAGATACTGAGTAGAAATGATAAACTGTAAAATAAACATCAAGTCCTTGCACAAACATTGAGATATTTTCTATTATTCACCCTGTGAAAAGTTTTTCATTGAAACATAATGAAAAAGGCTGAAGGAGCATGTTAACAGAAATGTAATAGATCAATAAGCAAACAGAGAAAGGATTATTAAATACTACAAACAGTGGTTCTTTTTTAATGTAGCAAATAATACATTCAGTATTGACTGGTTAAAGAACTTAGAAGCATCTTAAGTTTAAACATTTAGCATTGCTGGATAGAGAAGAGTACAGAAAAGGGTTTCACCTTAAATGAGTGTTTCAGGACTACAATTTCAAGTATATTATTAATATCTTGTTCAAAAAATGGTACTATCCAATTGCCAGTCAAATATTAGTTCTTTTTTACACCACATTGAATGTAAACAAGCAAACAAAACAATTTCTTAACTGTAAATGTAAAGGAAAATAAGTCTAAATTTTCAAGCTTTTTAAAAACAAACTTACGACTTGCTGTGTTAGGTTGTGAAATGGGAATTCTGTTTGGGAAGAAAGCTCATCTCCCACTCCCAGGCTGAAAAACTTTTCCCTTTGTTTCAAAAAAAAAAAGGTAAAAAGAGGTCCTCTTCTCTCTGTCGACAGGAGGGGTATTTGGGTTCTAGCTTGGGAAATTTCCAGGTTATAGCCTGGCATACCTATATAACAAGCTTAAGTTTTGTGTTGGAGGCAGAGTTCATTGAAGAGGAGTCATCTAGTAAAGGACAAGAAACCCAAACATTTCAGGGTTGTATTCCAGAGGACTCCTCATCACTTCACACCATTTTCTAGCATTTTGTTTGAAAAAAATCAGTACTTCAAGCTCAGCACTAAGGCAACATCCTACTGAGCTCCATGGAGCATATCAGTCCTGGCCACTAAGATTTTAAAGGACACACTGGAACAGAGGAAGACAAAAAAGAAAAACACTATCTTATAGAACAGATATTCTCCAGGGAGCTAATGAGTCAATTCAAATTAACCACTACCAGTCATCAAGAGGCAAAGATAGATAAAGAAGTCAGCTACAAAGACAAGATTGTGTGATTAAACATTGAGCTTTGTGTTTACAATATGTAGGTCCTACAGAATCACTGAGCTCTTCAATGTCAAGGGAAACAGGTTTGGTATGTAAAGCTAGCACACATTAAGGACATACAACATTAAATACAAAAAATAAAATGAAAAACAAAAAACAAAAACAAGAGAAAGGGGCCCATGCTGTATAGCCCATGAACCTCATTGGCTTTATAGTGAAAGTTTATTGTTCTTAATCCTAGTACAATCAGCTACCAATTACATACAGTATAAAAAGGAAACGGCCACAAAGCAATGATGATACAGTCTGTGACTTTGTACAGTGGAGGAAATCTTCTGTTAGATCTCTCCCATGATCCCACCCTGACTTTAGTAGCTAAGCTATCAATCCCTCCCTTCCCAAAACAGTTAAAAAGAAAACTCACATCTTGCTCAGGTACAGCAAGAGTCTAATACCTCTTGGGGGACACTGGAGATCATCTGCCAATATTTAGAGAAACTTGTAAAAACTAAAGCAGCAGAAATAAAACATAAAACTGAACTTGGAAGCGATGTGACCCCCAAAGGATCTCCATGAGTCCTTGACTTCAGAGTGCCTAAAAGCGATCATCCTGTAAAGAAAAGAAAGGGGTGTCATATAGCATAACTTAACAGAAGTAATAATACAATCTTGCAAAACGATAGTACTACATCAGTACATCCTCTTCAAAAGCCTACAGCACATCTAAGTTTTCTTGATGATCAAGCCTTTGTGGGGGGAGGGAAGTAATTATACAAACTTGCTAACCTTTTTAACCTCATTTATAGGTCATTACTCACAAAGGTATGTGATTTGTTAGCATGAATAACTTATAGAACTGGAAAAGTATGCAAGGGAGATAAGTCCTCTTAGGAAAGGATGCAGTCACTTTTTTAGGCAGAAACAACTACTTTACAGATGGTTTAGAAAATGTTACACTCTTACCTTATAGGCAATAAGGACTCCATTCAATAACTAAGTCTCAAATATATTTGGTGCGATTGAGGGCTCTTTCAGCAAGATGACCACTTTCATCTGTGATCTTCTCCCAGTCAGTCTGTCCAACCACAAAACCTATGGCCCTTTTCCTATCTGCATCTTTCTTTTCTTCCAAGTCTGCCCATCTTACCTACAAAGAACAAAGCATTAGGCTGTGTCTTTGGAGAAGAAATATGCAAGACTATAATGAGTTTCCTCCCTTCTCTGAATAGCCCATGGTATGGGCAAATGAACTTAAAATCAATGATTTAAACAATGAAGGCTATTTAAAAGTAAAAGAAATAATCCAAGTAAAAATGGTAGAAGCTTTTCTCCTTGACTCATAGGAGAGAAAATTCTTGAAACATTTCTTAAGACAATTAACTTTCATTTTGAATATAGTAGGGAAACACAGAATATTAAAGTACTTTCTAGTCTAACTCCATGATTAAAGAATAAACACATCTGAAAGAAAAGTCAGCCTGAATAGACCTTGACATAATTAACTGCCACATAAATAAGATGCAATGCTTAGTAAAATGACTATTCTTCTAATGGGTTCACATATCTCACTTATCTTGACATCACAGAGACAGAAACACAGCATAGCCACTACCACACCTATTTAAAGAGAAGGAAAGATCAATCAACAACAAGCATTTATTAAGCGCCCACTATATGCCAGGCATTGTGCTAGACACTGAAGACCCAAAGACAAAAAAGAAACAGTTCCTACAGAAGCTTAAATACTATCAGGAAAACAATCTGTACATATATAAGTAAAAATTAAAATATACGTAAAGCAAATCCAAGGTCATTTGGGGGAGGTGTGCGGCTGTAGTTAGAGGTGGTAGCAAGGGGTGGCAATCAGGCAAACCTCATGTAAGAGGTGGCCCCTGAGCTAAGCACTGAGGAAAACTCAGCATTCTAAAGGGTAGAATTGGGAAAGGAACGCAATTCAGGCATAGGTACAGCCTGTGCAAAAGTACAAAATATTGTGTGTGAGGAACAGCAAGCAGGATGGTTTGATGAGAATGTAAGCTATGTAAATATTAGTTCTGTGAAATAAAACCTGAATAGTGAAGCTGCAAGCCAGATCATGAGGACTTTAAGTGTCAAGAAAAAAGAGTGTGTATTTTATCCCAAAGGCAAAAAGGACCTGTCACAAGTTTTTGAGCAGGGGAATAATTCAGTTAGATTGCGGCTTTAGGAGCATCACTTTTGCAGCTGAGTAGAGATGGAATGGAAAAGAAAGATATCTGGGGAAGAGAAGAGGATATTGTAACAGCCCAACAGAAATTAAATGATAATGAATATGATGTTAATTAGTGGCAAGATTTGGTCTTGGAGACTGGAATCCTGCTTCCTTTCCTATGTTAGTAATCTCCCTAAGAAAAAATTTATGTCATTTAGGGATTACAAAGAACATTAACAAACTTCTTCAGCAGAACAGAAACTCGTTGGGAGCAAGAATCATCTCCTTTTTGTCTCCGTATCTTCAGTGCCCGGCATGCTACAGGAGACACAGGAGGCATTTGTGTTTATTGAAATTTATGCTCCAGTATTTAAAAACATGTAGGTATAATAATACAGTGTGTAAACACTGACAACTCTTCAAATGAAAATGAATGTATACAGTTTCTGCTACACATCAATTTCTACAATACTTATGTTTGGTAAAACTATCAAAGACACAAAAGTTATTTCTATTCTGATTTGGGAATTTTTCACATTTTCAGTGGGAGTAAATAGCTGCTTTCTGAAGAATAGCTATCATCCTAATTCTCATGTGAAAAGATGATACTGAAATTAATTTGCTCTCCATGAGCAATGCTTGATACAGATAAAGGCAAGTAATCCAGGAACATGTGCACAGGATCAAAACACATTATTTTCTCTCTTTTATTTCTCTCTCATGGTTTTTCCCTTTTGTTCTGATTCTTCTTTCCCAATATGACTAACGTGGAAATGTGTTTAATATGACTGTAGGACATGTATAGTCTGTATCAGATTGCTTGCCATCTTGTGGAGGGGGTGGAAAAAAAAATTTAGAACTCAAAATCTTAATAAGAGAATATTAAAAACTATCTTTACATGTAATTGAAAAAAAATAAAATACTATTAGTAGGATAAAAAATAAAAAGAATAAAAATAAAAATCTGTATAGAGTAATGGTGCTAATTATTCTTGATTCTCTGTTATAAAATTAATTTTCAAAATGTGGAACATTTGGTTCAATTTCCTCCACTGGTTTTATTGAAAAGTCTAGTGAATAATGGTCTTCTCTGCATGTGATGCTAGCAACCTACATATAGTTTAAGTTTATTCCATGAGAGATGTTGGATTTCTTTTGAGACATCCATAGTCTTTTTTGCCCAGTCTCTCTTATGATCAGGGACACACATCTTGTGAGTCAAATAACTGGATAGATATAAATAATTTACCCAAGAATTAAATCCATAGCTTTGGTAGCATCAACAGAGTTATCAATCCATCCAGACCTTGAACTGCCTACACTCACAGGATGATAAATTTAGAGCTAAAAAGTCACATGGCCAAGGGTGGGAGGGGGACAAGGGGAGGAGAGCGAGACTAGGTGTCACAGTGGATAGAGCACTGGCCCTGAAGTCAGGAGGACCTGAGTTCAAATATGGCCTCAGACACTTACTAGCTCGGCAACCCTGGGCAAGTTCCTTAACCTCTGTTTGCCTCAAAAAAAAAAAAAGTCACATTAGGGGATTTCAAACCTAAGCCTCCAATTACATATCTAGGGCCCTTTCCATTGCAATGTGCTGTTTCCCTAGACTTTTTTTTTAATCTTAAAATTCAAACAGAGCAAAACCTGCAAGTCAAAAAAGGGGTAGAGAGTAGAAAATTATATATAACCACTCTTATTTTGAACTATAATTTAAAACAGCTGCTCATTCAAGTTTGAACTAAAAAATTTAGTTTCTTTACAGAGGAACCACATAGAATAAAAAACAAACACCTAACCACTATAAGAAATGACCTTTGACTAAATGAATATCTGTGTCACTTAGAAGTAAATTTACTGAAATCTAAAACAAATTCCAGTTTAAGTAAGCACTTTGGTAAAATATAACAATGACAGACACCACAGGACTACCTAATTATTTTGTGGCATAATTTCATTATACTGAAAAACAAAGACTGAAAATGCTAGAAATCATATTCCCAGGATGGAAAACCTAGTGTTGAAATGCAGCTGAAGCATACCTTCTATATAGGGTTAGACTCTAGTAGGAAAAAGAGAAATGTGTTTATATATGTGTGTGTGTGTGTGTGTGTATATATAGATAGATATATAGATAGATATATAGATAGATATATACATACACACACATATACATACACACACATATGTGTGTATGTCTCTGTATATATGTAGATACGTACATGTGTGTTTAAATGTATACGTGTGCACATATGTGGATCCTCTGTGTCTTTGTTCCTACTGATAAGTGGTTTAGACATTAAGTGGCTGGCGTGCTTAAGGTTGCAGTGAGAAGCAAAGAAGGAGAGTTAAAAAGTAACTTCTATTTATTAGCAAGAAAAGAATGATGAGGAGCCAAAATGAACACTTCTTTTTGCTCATAGGTGCCTTTGTTCCCTGTAATACAACTGTGTAATGACATAGATGGATATAGAAGTTATGGCTATGCCCAGACAATAGAAGAGCATCCAATCAAATACTTTCATTATGGAGAACAAAATGTGCTGGAGAAAATATTCATTATCACCAGATCTGTAAAGCAGTATCACTAAAGGGGTCTTCCCAGTGAATGACCTTTTCCTAAGGAACTACTTTTGATTTACTAAGAATTCTACAGCACTATATACATAGTACTACAGTACTCACTATGCAAGAGGAGGGTAGATGTAGCTACCAGTCCTATTCCCTTCCCCTTTTTAAGAATCCCACAAATCTAAAGGAAGAGTATGGCCTGGAGGTCAACTAAGTCAGGAAGCTCAGATACAGATCATCCATTAGAACATGGAAATAGTTGTTGTATTCTTCTTTCCTATGTTATCTGTAGGGAGCCCTGCTGTTCCGCAGTAGGGCTGAGAAAGGGTCATCAGTTATGGGTCCGCA
>CM053582.1:437613354-437638944 GCA_028627135.1 Pseudochirops cupreus
GTAGGCAATGCAGGTCAGTGGTGACTTCACGCAGAGCGCGAGTCCAGCACTGGCAACATAGGGGAACAATGCAAACTGCAAGGAGACACAATGCAATCAGGGGAAAAGGGGTGCAAGTAATGTATATAACCATGTACAAATTCAGCGGTCTTTGCCTCTGTCTGCAGAGAGGTGATAGATACTGCAAGAACCACAGAAGACACAATAATAGATGCAAGCATTATAAGCACAACACACGAAACACACTTCTTCCACTGTCCCTTTTTGCCAATTGCATAAGTACTCAATCAGAAGGGCTACCAAACCACCCAAAGCTGTTTAATGGGCAAAAGGGCTTGAGTTACAACCACGACTTGCTTATTCCCAACAATACTGTGGTTTATACACTGCGCAAGTTGACACTAAACACAAGTAACATTCCACAAGGTCCCTGAATGTTTGTCTTCTATGGTGATGTATCCTATGAGAGAAGCAAATTGACAGGAAAGGCAGGCAGCCAAATTGGCATAAACGGTATTGTGCGGTATTGTCCATAGGGGTATGTCCCTGATAATTATGTACAATTGTCAATAGCTGCAAAAGCTTTTCACAAGTCCCACTGAGTTAGTCATTGTTCTTGATCATTCTCTGCTGGGGTTCCCGGGATTGGTTTATTCAGGGGGAGTGGTGTCAGCAGGATCAGGCAGCTCTGTGCTCAAATGGGTCTTCCTGTTGCGGGGGCATCTTCTCCATCTAGAGGGGTGGAGGCGGTGGTATTGTGGCGTCATGTGCATCCTTTGAGGGCTCTGTGAACACTCGACCCCATCGCTGTGGGATCCAGATTGAAGCGGCTCAATCACCTGGGGAAATACAAACATAACCTTTCCCCAAGTAATCCCTGCCTCAGGCCCCCTCCAGGTGTCTGTGGCCAGATCCTTCCACATTACTTGTGTGGCCTGGTTCTTTTGTTGCCGAGTTCCTTCTACCTGACTTACGCCTTTCTCTTCCTGACACTTCATGGGATTTGTGCCAAACTGGCATTCAGCAGGAGTAAGCCCATCCTCACTGCATGTCAGGAAGCTTAAGGTGTACACAACTAGATTTAGTCTATTACAGGGTGTTCCACCCCTGTCTCCCCCTTTCTTTTGTTTTTGATGGAGAGTTTTGATGTCTCTGTGCTTTCTCTCCACGACTGCTTGGGCAGTTGAATTGTATTATGAATTATGGCATAGTCTTTGCAAAATGTAAAAATGCCTTAGAGGTATATGCTGGGCAATTATTGGTCTTTATTTGACAGTGTACCCCAAGAGTGGTAAAGCAATATAATAAATGTGTGACAACATGTGAGGTGGACTCTCCAGAGAGAGCCATGGCTAAGGTAAATGATGAAAAGGTATCTACTTTAACTTGGACATATTGAAGCTGACCAAAAGATGAAATGTGAGTAATGTCCATTTGCCAGATATGATTAGGGTAGAGGCCGCGGGGATTAAAGAATGGTCCCCAACGGGGTAGAATGAAAGGAACGCATTGAGGACATGCTCAAACAATGTCCTGTGCCTGGTCTTCTGGATATCTGAAACTGCCTCTTTAAAAAACTTGCAGATTGATGGAACTTGGAGACTGCTGAGCTTCATAGACAGAAAAAGTAAGAATTTCATCAGTAAGCCTATTGCCATCAATTATGGGACCTGGTAAATTAGTATGTGAATTAACATGAAGAATATATAAAGGGTGTGTTCTTTCCTGTCAGGATATCCTAACCTGACAACAGGGTCAGCCGGTTACTTACCCTAATCGAGAAGGGTAGCCAGCGCATTCTCAAGAACAGAAAAGTCGAGGCTCATAGCTACAAGCAGAGATGGTTTATTGAAGTCTCTCCATGAGGAAGCCTTACAGCAAGATCTCAGTACAGACTTCAAAACCACCCCCAAAGCTTAAGCCTTATATATCCCAGATGCACATGACAAAAAACAGAGCCCAGCTGAACAAAATTATGAGAGGGGAGGTGCAGTCACAAGGACATGAAGACCCCAGGGTGCGGAGACGCTAATCTGAAACACCTGGTAACCACACGTGGGAGAACCTTGAGCAATGCTCTGAACTCTCTGTGACCCAGCTTGTTCCAGGGCCTCAACACTCCCTGTGCCTCAACATAACCGCCTGCAACCTGCACGTATTTCCTAACCCTCACAAGGCCCCTTTTTTGCTTTGTGCATTGCACTCACGCTAGAGTGTGATCTGGGCTTTGAGTAGGCTCAAGGAGTTCTGCAACACACTAACAGCACATCTAATACCCACGGGAATACAGAACAGCAAAACAAGAAAACAAAAGGCAAGCATTCCTAGACTAGTCGCCAATTTCCAACCCCAGGCCCACCACGACATATTCTTCAATCTGTTTATCAAATCAACCACAATATCCTATGCGGACAAGCCCTCATGGTTGGCATGATTCATGTCCCATATCAATTTATCCGGGTCCATCATGTCAGCTGACAAATTACCCCCTTCTATAAGGCCATGCAGGTGGTGTTTAATGGTTTCCCACTGCAATCCAGTGGCATTGTAAGGAGTGGGAGTGACACAAATGGAAGTTTGTTGGTAATTCTCAAAGTCCTGCCGGTTCAGCTTTTGTACTGAAATAGTCCTTTTGTAAGCATCAGTAATAGTCACATTATACTGAGAAACAGGGCACAGTGGAACAGGAGGTTGAAAGTATGTTCCCAGATAGGAGTCATTGTTATGAGGCTGGTTATATTGACAAGCCTTGTTTCCTGGTGCCAGTAGTTCAAGTTTGTATGTAGAGTTGTCGGCCCTAAAGTATGTAATATGGAGACCGCCAATGCCCAAGCAATGGGAGGTGGCAGAGGTATTAAAGAATTTTGCCAGGCGCCAAGGTCTGCTTGCCCTTATGCTGGAGAAACTGAATCTCGAGGACAGGTTGACGAATGACGGGACCTGCTCTGCGCCATGGACAAGGTGAGTCCATTCCCATGGAGAATGGGATGAGCCGTGCGCTCTCCCCAGCTGACTACCTGAATCCATGGTGGATTTTTCACATACACCCATTTGTCACCCTCTCCTTGTGGGGGTAGCAGTTATAGCATGCTTAGCGCGAAACACAGCTGTTTCATGGTCTTAGCTCGGCTTCTTCTCTGCCTTGGTCGCCTCTTGGGTCTCCTTTTCTTCTTCTTCTTCTTTATGTTGCCGTCGTGGGAGGACCCGGACCCTTCGGACAGGATACCAGCGTGGCCCCTGTTCTGTGGAGACACAAACATACCCTCCTCCCCAAATGGTTATTTCATAAGGACCCACTCACACCTCTCCTTCTTGGACCATTGCTTGTTCCCCTGCACCAGCCTTAACCCGTGGTGGGACGCACAACTGTCCTCGGTGGCACAAAAGATGTTTCATAGCCGGTGTCAATTCCAAATTTTTTGTGAATGTCAAGTAATTGAATGTATACAGTGCTAGATCTATGTTTCTGTCTGATGGGGCCCCTGCCCCCTTTTTGTTTAGCGAGAATCGCCTTCAGTGTGCTGTTAGCACGTTCCACTATAGCTTGGCCTGTAGGGTTATAAGGGAGGCCTGTGACATGGGTTATGCCCCATTCCTGACAAAAGTGCTGAAAGGCCTTCAACGTGTAAGCCGGGCCATTATCAGTTTTTGTTTCCTGCAGTAGACCTGTGTGAGCAAAAATGTGGTACAAATGCGCAAGTACATGTGCTGTAGTTTCACCAGACTGACATGAACCCCAAAAAAGTGTCTACAGTAACATGTAGGATTTTTGCTCCCATGTGGGTCATGTCCATTTGCCACAATTTGTTAGGAGACTGACCCCTCGGGTTAACAGAGGGAGGGTGGGGCACTTGTAAAGGAATGCATCTCATGCAGGGTTTTACTATTTGGCGGGCCTCTTCTCTGGTTATGGCAAAGAGGCGTCTCAATGCTTTGGCATTTAAATGTAGCTGCTCATGAGAATGTTGAAGTCGTGTTGGAAAGCACAGCATATGGTGTAAGGCAGCATCAACCTTAGCATTCCCTTCAAATATGGGTCCTTTGCCTCCTGTGTGGGATCTAACGTGCAATATGTACTGAGCGCCTTTGAGCAACAATTTACCAGCTTCCTCCAGGATGTTAAGGAGGACTTTATGATGCCGAGTAGTATAAAGCCATGTCATAGCATATAGGCCCTGGTGGCAAACAGCCATAGGTGTAGGTGTAGTTAGGAGGGTTAATTCAACTGTGGACTGAGGGTCCCACCTAGAGGTTGGTATAGACAAGCATTGTAGGACAGCCTGAATCAATTCTTTACATTCCAGGGTTAGAGTTCTGGGAGATTTAAGATCAGAGGGTCCCCTTAAAATTTGATGTAAAGGTTGCATCTCCTCATTGGTGATTGGTACCTTAGCCCGTAGCCACTGTAGTTGCCCCACCAATTTTTGACAATCATTCAGGGTGGTCACCTTATTTAAGTCTAACTGTGGGGTCTTCATAAACACGGCAATGTCTTCCAAGATATATCCAAGATATTGATACAGTGTAACTTGTTGCACTTTATCCTCAGCAATATGTAACCCCAATCTAACCAAGTGGGTTCTCAATATCTTGTGCATTTTTTGAACCATCTCCACTTGTGGAGCAGCTAAAAGAATGTCATCCATGTAATGCAAACAATAACCCTGAGGGGACTGATCTCTGCGGGGAGCTACGGCTTGATTAACATACCACTGGCAGAGGATGGGGCTGTTAGCCATGCCTTGAGGGAGAACTTTCCGCTGAAAATGGGCCATAGGACCGCAATAATTTACTTGAGGCACTGAAAAGGCAAACCTCTCTCTGTCTTGCTCATGTAATGGGATACTGTAAAAACAATCCTTTATGTCAATAACCCATATATGATAACTCTGGGGATGGCAACCACATCAGGGAACCCTGGTTGCAGGGCTCCCATGGTTTGCATAGTGGCATTAATCTCCCGTAAGTCAGTCAGCACTCTAAAAGCTCCTGATTTTTTCTCTATAACAAACACAGGGGAATTCCATGGGGACAAGAATTCTTCTATATGTCCTAGAGCCAACTGTTCTTTTACGATCTGATGTAAAGTTTCCAGCTTGTCCTTAGCCAATGGCCACTGGTCTACCCATATAGGATCATTGTTTTTCTATCTTATGGGCAGACAGCTAAACGTGACCAGTGGCCTTACCCAAAATTTGTCACCTTCGCATTCATATATTTCAACACATCTCTCCCCCAAATATTTAAGCCCAAGCCAGCAGCTACTAAGGGAATGAATAGCCCCTGATATTGTTCATAACTCCATTGTAAAAGCTTGGCAGACTCTAGGATCCTGAGGGTCCCACCCACTCCTCCAATTTCCTTTTCTTGTTCTTTCAATGGCCAATTCTCAGGCCACTTTTCTGCTTGTAGCACAGTTCTGTCTGCCCCTGTATCCAGCAGCCCAGGAAAACAAACACCTTCCACTGGTATTGTGATCATAGGTCGGGAAGCTTACATATACTGGGTGAACATTACTTGCTCCAAGGGAGAGAAGGAGCAAATGGGGAAAGCCAAAGCAATAGGAATATCTTTACTAACATACAGCTCATCAATATATGGGTTGGTGACAACACATTCCTTAGAACCTTGCTCCAAGATAGTGCTATGCACTACAGCAGCACTACGAGGATGATTCAACACAAAACACTTAGAAGGCAAAAAGGATATGGGCAAAAGGACTGTGGTAAAGGGGGCTATCTTCCAATTGTCTAACGGGAATATTTCCCATTCTATTGAGGGTTCAAAGCTCTGGCCATCCGATATCCTCCCCTCAGCTGATTGGGGGTGGTTGGAACTGGTTGAGCCACTTGCATATCTGTTGCGGGACCCACGAGGGGCCCCCCCAGGAGTTTCCCAAGCCCACATTCCTAATCCCCCTTTTAGCTTTCCTGCATTGAGAGGCAAAATGACCTAGCTTGCCACAATTAAAGCACCCACCTACCTCCTGAGTTCCACCTTTCCTTTTAGTTCCTGCTCTACACTGTGCACACAGGTGCCCCTTCTTCCCACAATTAAAGCAAGCTCGATCCTTTCTTCTGAGAAGATCCAGGGTATGTGAGGATGCCCATAGCACCCAGTGGCAAGAGTGGTGTGCTCTGCACTGGGACAATGATGTGACTAAATTGAGGCACTATGACTTCCTGATCAGCAAAAATAGGAAGAGTTACCAGATGAAGAGAGGTTTGCGATCTGCAGTAGTTTTGTCCTATTGAATTTGCTGTTATATGTACTGCTGCCATAAACTTGGGGTGGTACTCAAGGTTGCGGCCATTCCCCATTGTGGCTGATACTGCCCCCCCTCCCCCAGCTGTTTCTGACCTACATTCTGAAGACCAACGAAAACCTTTTCCACTTTGGGCATAGGGTGTTAGGCCTGGAGGGCCTAGTTCTAACAGGCTCCTTCGTATCTTTCTTTTTGCATGCACTGGGCTTGCAAATGACCCGGTTTTCCAAAATTAAAACATTTTTGATCTTCCTTCCTCCGAGCTCTCTCACGTCCTGCGCTAAGGCTCACTGCCCCCAATTTTTTTTCAGGCATGTTCACATAGAAAGTCTGAGTGCCCACTGTGGCACACTTTTCAATCATCTCTTCCATGGTGACATCCGTTTTGCAACCTGCAAGAGCTCTCTCACAATCTTCGTTGCAGTTTTCTCATGCTGTTTTATCTGAATGTTGGCTGTGGGTCCTTCCTTCTCCAACTGCTCTAATGACAGCCTGTGTAAGGCAGGCTAGGAAATCTGTGAAAGTTTCTTGGGGTCCCCGAGTTATTTTTGTGAATGATTGTCCTTTGTCCCCTTTTCTAGGGAGTGCTGCCCAAGCCCTGGTGGCATAAGCAGCTATTTGTTGGTATCCCCTTCTATCATAATGTAGCTGCCAACCTACTGCCTGATACAGGCCCATACCTGAGAGCTACTCGTAACTGAAGGGCACCTGTTGTTGCTCATTACGGGCGACCTGTTGCCTGCACTGCTCAAGGAACTCAGAGCTCCAAACCATATATTCTCCAGGTTCCAGGCAGGTGCGAGCCACCTGTCTCCAATCACGAGGGGGTAGGATGGTATAGGCTACTTGGTCCAAAAGTGTTCAAACATACATGGAAGTTGAACCAAATTCGCTAGGGGCCTTTTTAATCTCTCTGAGCAGCCTGATATCAAGGGGTTCGTAACCATGAAGGACTTGTCCGGGATTATTAGGGTCAGGTCTCTCTAGTATGGGAAATGTTTGCAAGCCTAGGTCTTGGCAATCCCCTCCCCACTGCTTAGCCTGTTGGATAGTTTTTTCAAGGGGGGAGAGCATACTGCGCTCTTTCCGCCTGACTACATCCCCAGCAGGGGTATGCTCTGATAAGAGGGGCATTGAGACAGCGGAGGGGTGGATGGCTGTGTAGGGCTCTCCACCTTAATTGCACAACAGCCCTTCTCTTCCTATGTATTCCCTTGTTCTTGTTCTTCTTCCTCCTCTTCTATCTGAGTCCCTGAATCAAACCTCTGAATCTCCTGGTAGTGATCTGGCTCGACTAAGCACAATTTAAGAATATTATATAACTGGAAGCAATGTACTGGGAGATTCTCTGGATCCATCGTGGAGTAATATTCTGTTAATTGTTCACCCACTATTTTCCACTTTTCAGGGTTCAATATGCCCTCTCTAGGTAACCCATGGAGAAGTGAACTCCAGCAGATCCAAAAATTCTTTTATCTGATTCTGCATGACAATGAGTCCCCTTTCTTTCATTATGCACAGGAGGACTTTCTCATAGGTCTGTCAGCTAGGTTGCTTAATCTACAATTGCCATATAGCCATTGCTTGCTCGGGAAGAAAGTGAAAGTACTGAAAGCAATTCATCTGAGCCTTCCCCTTACCTTGTCCTAGGATCCTATAATGCTCAAGGGGGACCTGTGGGTGAAACCAACAAGGGCTTGCGACACCCACTCAGCCTGGCGACACCCACTCAGCCTGTCGTTTCTGTGCCTTGGCCCCATGCTGGGTGCCAGCTGTGGAGAGTCCTGCCATTCCACAGCAGGGCTGAGAAAAGGTTGCCTACCCAGAGACCTAAAAGGGTGCATAAGAGAGGCTGCATAAAAGAGGGCTATAGAAGCCTTTATAGGAGGCTTCCTAATTGTTTTCCCCTGAGGACATTGTGCACTTCTTTGTTCCCAGGAAGGTGGGGGGGGAGGGTGTAAGCCACAATTATTTTGAGGACATACTCCTCACACCTGTGCCTTTGAATTCCTTCCTAGGGGGTGGGGAACCAATCCAGGCCCGGTAGCAGGCTGTTCAGCTGAGAGGGCTTATTCAACCATCAGGGTCAGAGTCCCACTGGCCTGTGGTCCTCTACAGTTATCCATTGTAATAGAGGTTTTCTGATACGTGTATATAAATATATGCACATATTTAATATTATATATGATATACAGACATTTACATATTTTTCCTCCTGCAATAGTTTTTGCATGTCAGTAAGCTTTATAATGTTCCTTTTAATATTCAAGTGTTATAAAATAATATCACATTTAACAAAGGGCTCTCAATGCACAGGACACAATCTAATTTTCCTCTTAGAGCCAATATAACAAAAAAATCTTACATTCTGCCTCTCTCTCAAAATATAAATCTAGCTATTTTTCTAAATACATTGCACCAACCTTCTCTTAGCCTTCCACTTTATCTCAACAAGCACATCAGCTGGCATGTAGCAAGAAATGCTTACTGATTTGACTTGAACAGGATACCACCCCATTTCAAGTTCTCTACTCTGATGCTTTTAGATAATTTGAGTGTTTCATCTGGCAGTTCCTTTAGACCTCTCTAGTATTTTGGATTCACATAACCTAGTATATTAGATTACAGAAATAAAAGCATGTGGCTCAATAATGTAACATTCACTATTACTTGTCTAATTTGTTCTGCTAAGATAAAGTTGAGTATTTTAGCACACAGGAAAAGTAACTGACAAAGTTTCTTACCCTCTTCTTTCCAGGTTCAGAAGCTCGGGTATCATAATCATCAGGAAGCTGAAGATAATCTTCCATCCTACTGGCAATTGCTTCCCAGTCTCGTTTCCTCTTAGTGCCAGTCCTCAGGCCATCCAACTTGTCTGAGAGACAAACACAGAGCCCAAGTGTTAAGGGAGACAGAGTGAGTTTGCACAAAGCACATTAACAAGGGAAAAGGATCGAGCACACTTTCAGAAGACATCCATACTTCTGAAAGCAGCATCACTTGTAGATCCAACCTGTCTTCAGGGATGGGATAACATCTGACTCTTTATTTATCTTTCACACTGGTTTGGCAGCCACAATGATGTCAGCTGCATGATCAGTTCAATGAGTAAATACAAGCAAAGGAATACGACTGCCCAAATATTCACAGCATTTCAGCTGTCATGTTCTGAAGGCAAAATGCAATTAATTCAGGGAACTTCTGAGGGTGATCCCTTCTATTTGGTAGTTTAACGCAGTATTATCGCCCCATATTCAATCTAGAATAACATTAGTAATGTGTTATACACACAAGAAAATGCACTGCCAAAGATAGAGAGAGGTCAACTAGTGTATAAAATTATTTTAGATCAAGTTTCTATAGAGCACAGAATTCTGGGTCTCAAAAGTCAAAATGATGACTTTTAGTAAAATGGGGGATTTCTCCATGGATTTATGATCTACAGATACAAGTCAATCTGAATCACCATTTCCTTCTGTTTCTTAGTCAAGTACTGTCTGACTATGAAACAAAAGGCTAGGCAAATAAAATGACCAAGTGTTGGGTACAATTTCTGGCCATTCAGTCTCAAAGAGGTAGTTTGTGATTTTAAAATTACGTACGTCGACCTAGATAACTTCAAGAACATAACTTGTAGAAAAATATGTTAATAGCATTTATTCCTATCGATTCAGAATGCCATGTGTTACGCTAGGTGTATTTGTAGTCATTTGTAGCACTGTAATCATGGATCAAAACTCTTTTAAAAGTTACATTACTGATAACACTTCAATAAAAACAACCATTATTAAACTAACATAGAAGAGGCTCAAACCTCAGAAACATTTAGTCATACACAAACATAAAAATTCATTTAGTCATCGAGCTATGTAGAACTTAACTCTGAAAGAGAAAAGAGAAAAGCGGTCGAGGCCTTCAGAGACAAAAGAATAGATAATTTTATGTTTGTTACAGTAAATTTTAACACACATTACAAGTAGGCTTCAAAAATCTTGATTTTGTAAATTTAGCACAACTTTGACCCTCTACACAAAAGTATTCTTGAAAATCAACAATTGCAAACAATGACCATTTACTCTTTACAAGAAAAATTTCTAGCATGTCACTAGCATGACTCCTGGGTCAGTCAACTATATTCAAGAAAGGTATATCCTTTTACTCGCCCAAAATAAAAATCAACATTGTACCCACAAGGCTATATGTATAAATTAGAGCAAGTCACACAGAACCTAAGAAATAACTCTTTGACTTGTGAAGGGAGAAGGAATATGCATTACTTTTAAAACACAAACACACACAAGCACATACACACAAACCCATGCACCAATACAGTTCTTCTCAGTCCACCAGTACACAGTATAATCAGAAGAGTAAACTGACCCAACAGAGAATGTGATATTAAAAGAAAATCCCAAAGGACTTTAAGACTTGAAAAGAGGTCAATTTCAATATTAACATAGTTCAAATACCAATTCCACATATCATGGCTACAAAATAGGAATGAAGGGCACATTAAGAAATAGGAGAACTTTTCCACATGGGCTATCTGATGGGAGTTGTAGACTGAAAGTTTGAGATTTGCAACATGGACAAAAGAACAAGCATTTCTAGTTGGAATACTCAGGAATAGAACGTTTAACTGAAAACTTTAGTACTTCACAAAGTGTTTAAAAGTTTCCTTCTTGTATTTGAAGAAAAAGTTCATATACCTCCATAAGACATCCTAGAAACCCAAAACACAGATCTGTGCAAATGATTACTGGTGAGTAAAGAATAACCTGGCATGGCAAATATAGATCGATGTCAGTATATTTGACATTAATGGTTTTGGGAGGTTAGAGTTTTAAAGTGGCAGGAAAACGAAGTTATAAATATGCATCTAAGCAGATCACAGGCTCATACTGTATCTTCAAAAGAAGCTACAATATGTAATAAAAGAGAAAAATTCTCTTCAAATTAAACTGTGTTTTCTAAAAGTAAATGACATTTCTTAAGAATCTGTTCCAGGTGAACAATGAGCAGTTATAAGTCCCTAATGTAAGAATTACATTCTAAACTGAGATGTGGTCTAATTCTGCATGGAGCATAGAAAGTCAAAACACAACAACCTATCAACACAGGCAAAAAAGTTAACATTGTTAGAAGGCTGAAATCTGAAACAGAATGCTGACTGATGGCCAAAAATACTTTGGTTTTCATAGTCTGATGAGAGTTTACAATTGTGGTATTTTACCCAGTAAAGCAGCAGCTTCAAGCCTCCATGTCAGATTTGCACAAAATCTGACCTGGCATCTAATATCTAACATGAAATGAGATGCTTGAGTCACCACCTATGCAGGAGTCACAGCTCCTGTTATAAGATGGCAAGGGCAATATCCCTAAGAGTTCCAAAACATACCTAAGTACAGCTTATTTAAATTATACTAAAATTATATCACTGCAAATAGAATCAAGCTTATCAAAAAACTTTTTAAAAGAGTGTAACTTAGTATGTACCTCAGGGGTTCTCAAATTTTTTTGCTCATGGCATGGTATTCTTTGCTTTGAGGGATCAGGAGACTCACACATGTGATTGCAAGTGTAAGTTCCACATAATTCATGGAAAACTCATGCACACAAATTCCTGTGTGAGTTCCACATGCACTTGCAACTACAAGTATAATCTATGGTACTCTTGGCTAAATTTCACAGCATGCCCTTTGAGAACCACTGGGGAACTGAAATGACTGCAGGCTAAGAAGCTCACTAAGGCACTTAACTAGTTGCTTAAAAGCTTTTGGTTTAAAGACAGTATTTTTAGCCAGTGATTTGTTTGTAAATGAGGAACAGGAGGTCTGGCCTCAGCCCTGTTATGCTGTGACCCTGGTAAAATTTGCCATGTCCATCCAACTCGCAAGAGTGCTTTAAGAATACTTGGAGAATGTCTGTAGAGCACTCAAAAACAGAAGCTGTTTCTGGTTAATCAATTAATGTGTATTTAATAAACACCTATTACAGGCAACGTTGCTATAACATTCAAGTAAATGATAACAGGAAGATAAGTGAAACATGTGCTCTCTTGGTTGCCAAAGTCTCACCTCTTAGAAGTAAATTTCATTTCCTAGGCAGACTACTTGGCTCCTTGGACAAGATTCAAAGAGGTAAGCACTTCCAAGACTGCACATATTTAATTTACCTTCCACAACTGGCCTATCTCCCAAAAATAACAAGGTGGTCTGAGATGAAAACTGTTGAGGTATAGAATATCATTATCACTCCAGTTTAAAACAATAAAGATTAATTACAAACACATTAGTACTGATTTTCCAGGTTTATAGCCAGTTCTTCAAGAGACTTTAACAAACAATTTCGTCTCTGAAAATCACAATCTAAAACGTCTGCCCTTAACATCCACTGAATATGTATATAATGTGCTTTCTGATAAACAAATGGTAGACAGCCTGGAATTTTTCCAGGAATGACTTCCAAGTTCAATACAGAACTGCTTGGAAACATGCCATGACTACACTTCATTTTTTCATATGTCTTAGAAATTAGAAAGGAACAGACAGACTTGCAGAATTTTATCCTGGATCGTCAACTTGGATCACATACAACTTTTTAAGGTATATATTTAACTGATATTTACCATATTTTTTAGTATTCTTTTGTCTAAGTTTATTTTTTCTCTCTCTGACTTCACAGAAAGAGATAGTCAATTGTTGAAGAAAGGGAGAGAAGAAAATCCCAAAGTCAGCAAAACAACCTAGCCAAATAATACAGTATATGGAACTTTATTTCATTTTAAGGTAACTTTTAGGTGAGGAACAGGTTTAAAATGTGTTTAAAGAAACATGTATTCATGTATCTAACCATTTTTAAAACATGTAAATGACTTTAAAGACGATTGCAGCTGATTGAAAAATTAAAGGAGATAGCTAGTTGCCATTATGATTTGCCATGCATAGAAAGTACAAGATTATGCCAATGACTACCTATATTTTTCAAGCCACATATACCATGTGGTTCCAGAGAATTTTGCAAGAAATTACAACAAAGCACCTGGCCTGGTATAACATTACAATTGATTACACAATTACAATTCATCATTCTCTTCAAGTGTTTAATATGCTAACAGATGAGTCAGGCAAAATGAAAAGCATTCTCTAGGGAACTGCTTGTAGCATGTACCATTCTGATATAAGGAATCAACACAAGGTGTGAGCAACCTGAATGTTGTTCAAGCAGTAAGACAGTTCAAGAGTTTTAAAACATTCAACATTCCCCACTGCATCAACAGTTTTGAGAAAAGCAGAGACTTACAAGCATTCTGTACTTATTGCAGGATACATCATATTCTCTTGTATTTTCACAAAATGTGATTTTTTTTTCCAAAAAACATTTTTAAAAGTCAACTCAAAACATCAAAACACTTCTTTGTGAGGGCAATCAAATGAAGTAAAAGTTCCACTGTATCCATAATTCCACCTCTCCCCAGAATCTTGCACTGAACTACACCCAACTGTGATTCTGACAGTTATTTCAGACTCCTACTTTCAGGGGAGTTCTATAAGGAGGGCTCATTCTTCTCAGAGACTTCAACTTCATAACTCCCCCCTTTTTTTACTTTTACTTAAGAACAAGGGTTACTGTACTCAGAATGAAGTCTATGGTTGAACACTGGTCACATTACACTTTAAAAAACAGATATCCCATCGGTACCAATGCTACTGATCTATATTAAAAAGTATATAATAGGATCAATTTGTGAATTGGCAACAAAACTAAATTTATTTCATATTTTTTCTCTTTAGTCTAACATGTAAGTGGCATTGAAACTACATTTATAATACTGTTCACACATCTGTATATCATTTTCAGGCATCAGAACTGCAGGCTAACAAGAAGATATGACGGAAAATGTAGTATGTGTGCCAAAAAGTTTCACTAAATATAGAATCAGGGAAACCTACTTTTTGGATAGAAGATCTATGTAAATTACCACCAGGTATCAGACATATAAAAACAGGAAAAAGGGAATACCCACCTAGCTTTGCCTCAGATGTGTCCATCTCCCATTTGCTTTTCGGAATGTAACCCTAAATCGTACACAGAGAGAAGCTCAAAGGGTTAGAAAGAGACATACATGCATATCATTTTTGAACTGGAAACAGTATTAAAACTGGAAATAGATTCAAGTTCCACTCATTAGCTACAAACACTGCCTTGGGTAGAGCACAATCTGAATTATCAGCAGAGGAAACTATTCAGTTATTGAATACACCAAACTTGACTACTTGGTTCACAGCAGGCCCTACGGACGACCATGAAGACGCTCTGGGGGCAGCTGTAGCACAGATCTAACAAATGTGAGCTGAAATAACAGCTGTAAGCACATAAAACATGAGCACATAGATGGTTACTATACTGATAATGCTCAAAGTAACAGGACTTGTAATACATAACAGTAGCTAGGTTATTCCTTAAAATACAACTTCAATCCTCAAATTAATTAGGCATATTTTCCCAAGAGTGTTGTTCAAACAAAATGGTTTGTTTCACTGCAGCTTTAAATACTCAAAAGAAAGGAGAAAACTTAGTATCAATGGACCCAACACTGAAGTGCAAGATCATTTTAAAAAGACTTGGCCACTTACCAGGTAAATCTTAGAAAGGTTAGATTTTACTGAATTAATTCTTCATTGAAGTATTGAATTTTAAAGCAATTCAAAGTACATTTTATCGGTTAAAAATTATGTAGTAATACATGTTTTATTAAATCCAGGGCCTAGCATAGTGCCTGGCACATAGCTTATGTGCCTGTTGATTGATCAACTGATTAAATTACATTTCCCTTTGTGTAAAGTCAAATATCTAAGCAGATTAACTTACTGAATATATTTTATATGTAATAAGCAATTATTTTATGAAAGTCTCTATTTCAAAAAAATTCAAGGTCCTCAGTACATCTACTTAATCATCTTGTTTTCAATTAAGAGGTTTTGCTTAGTAAAGCTGATTTTTTTCTTGTGTACTGTGAATCCCACTGCCCTTTATTTAGTGTTCTGCTATGTATTCTCTCCTGACATGCAGACTTTAATCTAATATTGGGGTTTATTTTAGAGTATTATCCTTTTTTCCGAAATAATGGTATCTTTCTCAAGAATCAATAAGACCCTGCTACTTTAAACTTTCATGTTCATACATCCTGGTGAACACACACTGTAACCAAAATATTTGTGACATCGGGGCATATATATGACAGCACAATCGATTTAGGGGTCCTGCAGGTGTCATACATTTCTTGTCATTAGATAGCACCAACAGCTCAATTCCGTTTTACTAGATGTTATATCAGGTCATAAATTATACTAGATTCTTCACCAAGCACATTTTTAAAATAAGAACAGAACCGAGACAAAACTATACTGCAGTGAAATGTACTAAAAACTAAAAACCTGATCCAGTTTGTACAAATTATACCTTAAAATCAGTTCAAACCCTTAGCATCACCAGAACAATGTATTGTATAGACACTGAGCCACACCTACTAGCTTCGCTGAGGTCATAAGAGGACAAAATGGAATCATACTTCTAATCACAGGAAAAAAAGTGACTCTATTAACTTAACCAATTAGCTTAGATCTTACCCAAATGGAATAATTTGAACAGTGTGCAGAATGCCAGTTACTCTGTGTGTTCCATTTATATAATTCAACTAAAGTAAGACTCGCTCTTAACCCTTTGGGTGCAGGATGGTTGGATTTTTCCAAGGATCTTCTAACATAGTTAGTTTAGGCACTACCAACAGATCTAGGAGCCTGCTTTTTCCAATGGGTTAACAGAAGTCTTGTAACATAGCAAAATCAAAGAAAATAGGCATGTACTAATTTCCACCTAAGGTGAGCTGACACCACCCAGTTCTTTCTGGTGACTCTGATCATCCCATCCTCTCCTTAGGGGGCCCAACCTGGAAACAGAAGAAATAATACAAGAAGGAACAAACTCTATTGCTTCTCTTGTCATGTCTCTGAAGTAAAAGCAGTAGTAGTACTACTGTAATGTTTTCCTTTATCAGACAGAATACATTCAAGTACAAGTTTTCACCTGGACTCTGGCAAGTCAAAAGTTTCCTTAAGTGAACTGCACATACTATCTCTTCCATTGGGAAGATAATGCTTTTAAAAGTTGAATCTTTATGTAGTTGATGTGTGATCATTTCTCACCAGTGACACTACAGGTAGAGAACAGATGTTAGCAGTCCAGTCTTAGCAAAGAGTACGGACCCTTTACTTGAATTTCTCACCTGCAGTTTAATTTAAATATGTCCAAGCACAGTTTAGTGAAGAAAAAATTATGTCTTAAAAAACAATACAAAACATAACATGCTAAAACTCATATGCTGTGAACTTTAGAGCTCATTTTTTCATGCACATTCAGAATCTATGACATGGTTTCTAGAGGTTGACACCATCTCTACAAATTCACATGGGTTTCCTCAAGTCCCCTAAATCACAAAAGGGCTCCATGGTCTCACCTCCTAAAGAAGTTACTAAACATTGTTAGTACTAATACTAACACTTAAGACTTTGGGGGCTGGAAGCAGGGCTCTTACTTTGCATATTTTCAATAGAGCATAAAGAGGGGATCATGTGAGCCAAGGTATAGAATAAACCTAGCAATATTTCAAAACAACAGTTTTTTAAGCCACTGTGGGCTCTTTGACTTGCCAAGCTGTTCTACAGCTCATATTCCTGAACGATAGATTGAGCCAAAAGCACCTACATAATTATGGGGAAAATGGGTTGTGTTAGGTGCATAGGGACTTTTGACTCACTCTATGCAAGCCTAATGTGAAGCAAACAATGTCAGTGACTATATAGACAAGATACATTTTCACATACCCTTTTAATAGGACAGAATTTAGAAGAATAAATCCAGCAGCAAGTGGTAATCAACTGCTACTTCATCCAGTAACAGTTCTTAAGCAAGAGCTGATGTAAAACCAATTCTGAAACCTTGTAACAAGAACAGAGGTTTATGTAGGTGGCGGTTAAGCTGACCACACCACGTGCCTGCTGGAATGTAATTCTACCTTACCTCTTATAACCTTAGAAAATTCAAATGTGGAATAAATCCCCTTGAGAAGCAATGTTCCACAAAAACCTACAGCCTGCAGATGTATGTATAAAGGGGAAGTTGAGATATGCTCTGTTAAGAAGTTACTTGTTCTATGAACAAAGACAGCAGACGAGTCTTTGATTTCTGAACAAAGCAATGAGTTTCCTCAGGTCTTCTTAGGCTGGCTGGCATATGGAATCTATTACTTTCTACCGTATGTGGGGGAGCCATGGTGATGGGAATGGAAGACTGACAGGTCAATTAGGCCCTTTTTATACACAAGTTGTTCAAAGTGGCTGATCATTCTCCTACCAGTTCGCTTTCCTCTTCCTCTGCATCTTTCTTTTCTTCTTTTTGCTCTTCGATATTTGCATCAAAATCTTCCATCTCCACCTGGATACCCCATGCCAAAAGTGTTTGTAAGTTAACATTTACAAAAACAGTTTACTCTGAACTATGACTTGGGAAAAGGACACAAGGTAAACTGCCAAATCACAAACAATCAGCAGAACAGAAACTCGGTTACTGTTAATGTCCAATCTGGATATAAGAGCCTAAATTTAGAAGACAAGGTGGAACAAAATAGGAAATGTATTTTATTAAATCCTCCTTCATTTTGTCTTTCTGGAATGCCTTATGTCACCTAGTTAAATGGTCTGCTCAAAGTAGGCCCTTAATTTATATTGATCTTTAATAACAAAATAATCACTTCAGTATAAAAAAATCTTAGCAACTGAAAAAGAATTCTATTACCACAATGATTCAAATTGGTAAAGACAAGATTTTTCCCTTATGAAATAGGGAATGTTAATAAACTCTAGCATAATTAACAAGAACTAATTTTTTCATAACACATGCTGCTTTCTTAGACTAGGCCTTTTGTTATACTCTTAGCTTAAATGAAAAAGCAAAATGATTGCTTGAATTTATACAATCATTTCCACAGGCTCATCAATTGTGACGTGGATGGGCCTTGATGGTCATCTGAACAACCTTTTGTTCACTCAGGTAGTAAATGGAACAGCAGAATTCAAACCCAGACTCTCCAAGTTCAGGTCCAGAGGTCCTTTTACTACAATAACATGTCTCCACTAAAAGCAGATAAATTTGTCCCCATCTTTAACTATCATAAGGATAACTCTTGTCCTTTTAATAAACAAAGGCTACACATGAACTCCAGAAAGTGATTATTTGCATATCACTCTAAAGTTGTATTTATCAAAAAATTTAGCCATATCTCCTGTAACAATGACCTATGAAAACTAGAAAACACAGAAACCCTACTTCCAACTCTCTTTCATTATTAAAAGTCAAGTTTGTTTTGCATTCAAATATCAAAGAACATGTATCCACCTCTTCGATAGCAGCATCTTGCAACAAGGAACGAATATCCAGGCGCATCATATGACGAGGTGCAGTCTCCCAGTGATCAGCCATCTATGGAGAGATTTAAATGGTCAGGGCATCTGAGATAGCACAACAGAAAAAGCAATGAACTCCACATCAGAAAGGCTGAGTTTGAGTCCTGACTCTTCACTTAACAGCTGTGGGATCTCCCTGAGCTTCAGTTTCCTCATCTGTAAAATCAAGGTGAACTAAATGTCCCTCTAAGAGCCTGTCCAATTTTGAAAGTCTACAACTTTCACTTAAATATCCAAAGCTTGCTTGAGTATAATGGGAAAAGGGAGACATAGACACAGTTCATCACGGCAACTGGCAATTATGAGTGGCACTACAAATAATAATAACTGATATTTAGATAGCATTTTTAGAGCTTGCAAAGTTCTTTAGATATAGTTTATCATTTAATACTTAACAGCTCTGTGAAATAATCACTACCAGTACTATTATCCCCATTTTACAAATAAGAAAATAGACTAAGAGAGGTACAGTCATTTCTCATGGGTCAATCTAGCCAGTAAATAGCTGAGGGAAGATTTGAATACAAGTTTCTTGACTTCAGGCAGCCAAGGTGGTGCAGCAGATAAAGCACCAGGCCTGCAGTCAGGAAGACTCATCTTCCTAAATTCAAATCTGCCTTAAGATACTTCCTACCTGTATGACCCTGGGCAAATCAGTTAACCCTGTTTGCCTCCTTCTCCTCCTAGAGAAGGAAATGGCAAACCACTGTGGTCTCTTTGCCAAGAAAACCCTAAATGGGGTCACAGAGAGTAAGAAGTGACTGAAAAACAACTAAACAACTTCTAACTTCAAGTCTAACTCTATACTCACTACACTGTGCTACTGCTAAAAAGGAAAGACTAAGAGTTCTGATGCTTAGCTGGTCATGTCCAGGTACTCTCAACACCTTTCTCAATGAAACACAATGACAGCTACAAAAATCTTATAAAAGATTTAAAAAAAGGCCCTCTAAAGGAAAACTGGCTTTTATAAGCATATCAGTGAAGATCTTGATGAAGCTCCACCAACTATCTTCGAAAGCAAATGATTCTATACATTTCAAAACAATTACCTTATTAATTTCCTTAAGTTTTCTTCCATGGATGTTCCTTTTGCCACAAGTCTGGTTGTCTGCACTCATTTCAGCTAAATATACCTAGAAAGAAAGAATCAGAAATCAAGCACACATTCAAAGAGTTACTGTGACAACATAAGGTACTAAGAAATTAAATTATCCACGTACCTCAAAGCCCTTGGTTTTTGCTGCACTCCAGAATTGCTCAAAATGCCTAACACGGTCATTAATGGCATCTAGAATTATGAAGGGGAAAAAGCCATCATCCAAGGTCTTCTTGAAAGTTTTGAACATGCTGGTACGATAGGTTTCCTCCATATCTGCTTCATACTCATATTCCATCATCTAGTTTAAGGAAAGATTAGAACTTAGCAGAAATAAAGGAAGAAGTTTAAACCTGCCATCTGATTAGTACTTGGAGAGAATCAATTATTAGCTCTAAGCACATCTCTAAACTTTGTAATAATACTTCCATACACAAAAATACCGTTGTATATGTCTCGGGTGGGGGAGGAAGGGAAAGGAGACAGTTTTTTTTCCCCCTTCCCTCTCAAAAAAGTTTCTATTCCTAAAGATATCTTTCTTAAATTTCATTCCCAAACCACAGAAGTAAGCTACTGGGAATACAGCATACCTTCTTTTTCACCCTCTTTCCAGTATCAGGGTCTTTCTCTTCTTTTTCCACTTCAGTGATGAAGTAATCATCCAGACTGAGTACTCTAGGGGCAGGTCCCCCACACTCTACTTCCTTATCCTAAGAAGCAATTAAAAAAGGACTATTTTCCTCCAATTAAAACAAAGCCTGTTCTCTAAAGGCCAAGGAATCATTCAAACTTGTTTTCCTGATTCAGAAACCAGAAAGGCAATTGTAGGATACATTCACAGAAGCATGGTATCTAGAAAGTGGAAAATGATAACCTGGCTGTATACTTCCCTAATCAGACCACAAGTGAAGTACTTGCTTAATTCTGGGAAACACATTTTAGAAAGGACAATGAAAAAGTGAAGTATATCCAGAGAAGGGCAACTAGAAGGCGACTGGAAAGCAAGCCATAAAATGAATTAGTTGAAGGAACTGGAGATGTTTAGCCTCAAGAAAAGACTTAAGAAGAACATGATAGCTATGCTTAAGTTTTAAAAGAGATAATCACATGGACGAGGGACCTGTTCTACTTGGTTCCCAAGAGCAGAACTAGGCAAAATACATTAAGGTTTCTGCTTGACAGAAGGAAAAACTTCCTAACAAACAGTGTTGTTCAAAAGTGGACTAGGCTGCCTTGAAAAGAATCAAATTCCTCATTCTTGGGGTCTTTAAAAAGCAGAGACCAAATAACCATTTGTTGGAGGTATTGTAGTAGGGACTGCTATTCAGATACGAGTTGAATTCAAACTTGTTTTGTCAACTGCCTCACTGAACTTCCTGGGTTCTTTTTCATCAGCTATTCCAGTACATTTAGTGACAAGTTAAATGCTTGGCCAAAGAGAACAAAAAAACTTATAACATGCAGTAGCAATGTGAAGCACAGGGGACTAACAGAAACAGAAAAAAAAGAATTCTACCTCAAAATAGCAGGCTGCTGAGAAAAAAGGCTAATAATCATAATCACAAATATCTTTTGTCTTTTCTGAACTCACACGAATAAGTTTTGCAACATGTGTCTTTCCACTTCCAGGTAATCCTCTCATTATGACAACTATCTGAAATACAAACGGGAAAAAAAATGTTAGTCTTTCTCTCTAACAGAAAAATTTCTGTGCAATAAAAACCTTTACTTAACTGAGGCTGCCTTATGAATTATAGAAGCATACTACAATTTTCTACAACTATCAGCAAACAAATATAACTAAGTTAGAACCTGACCACTTCATAGTATGGAAGGGTTTTAGGGTACACACTTAGAGGAGCAACTTGAAAAATAAATTCCTTTTCTTAAGCAATCTAATCAAAATTCCTGCTTTTTTTTTCTTGCCTGTTTTCCTTCATATAAAAGGAATTTTAAAATCTAGGTCTTCCATTCTTATCTTCCACTTAGAGATCCTTTAAAGTGTCTTCACAAGGCACTTGGAGAATTTTTTTGAAACCCTAGTTAATAATCTAATTAAACTAGGGCTCTCTTAGGGTTTTTCTTTATTATTCTGAGGTCCCTAAGACAACCAGGGCACTTACCCCTCTGGCTTCCTCCCACCGAGATCTCTACTCGGTCTTCAGCTGCAGCTGGCTCCAACCCCACGGGTTAGAGAACGCTCCCCCACAGAATGACACCAGCCTTGGGCAAGGCGGCTCATTAACTTTTATTACAAGTGATTACAATTGTGCAAGCTTAAGCAGCCCTACTCTGCCTTGCCTGTTTCGGTCTTCTCCCGGATCTTCTCCCGGGCCGAATTCTTCTCCCCTCCCCCTGCCTCACTCCTGATATCTCCGTTCTATACTCCGTCCCCTTTTGGGGGGTCACCGTCCAGTGGACCTATCATGTACAGCCCCGAAGCTAGGGAGGCATCTCTCGTACCATGCCTGTCACACCCACTGCCTTGTGTGCCAAGCCCAACTCTTGTGGTTGGAAACTTGCCACATCAGCGGTTTCAAGACATGCGAGGGCCTCTACCCAGGCCCCAGGCTGTCACATTAGCGCCCCCGAACTTGTGACTGGGTAGATGCAATGGAATTTTCCTTACATTATTGGACTACTTGAAAGCCATGATCAAAAAAAGAACCTAGAAATCATCCTTCAATAAATTCTCGAGGAAAATTGCCCTGATACTTTAGAACCAGAGGGCAAAATAGAAATTGAAAGAATTGACCAATCACTTCTTGAAAAATATCCCAAAAAGAAAACTCCTGGGAATATTATAGCCAGATTCTGAAGTTCCCAGTTCAAGGAAAAAATACTACAAGCAACGAAGAAGAAAAAATTTGAATATTGTGGGAACACAATCAGGATAACACAGGATCTGGCAGCTTCTACATTAAGGGATCCAGGGATTTGGAAGATGATATTCCAGAGGTCAAAGCAGCTAGGATTAAAACTAAGAATCACCTGCCCAGCAAAATTGAGTATAATGGTTCAGGAGAAAATATGGTTATTTAATGAAATAGAGGACTTTCAAGCATTCTTGATGAAAAAAACAAAGTTGAATAGAAAATTTGACACTCAAATACAAGAAGCAAGAAATGCATGAGAAGGTAAAGAGGGAAAAGAAACCATATGTGTCTATATAGGACTGTATATGTGCATATAAATATATATGTTTGTGTATATATTTGTACAGGTATACATAGAAAGCACAGAATCAATTGATAAGGAAGGGATGGTATTTAAAAGGTGAAATTGAGAGGTGAGAGAGGAATATTATGAGAAGAGATGGAGAGAGACAGAATGGGGTAAATTATCTCATATAGAAGAGGCAAAGGATAACTGTTACAATGGAGGGGAAGAACAGGAAGGCAAAAGGGAATGGGTCAACTTTACTCTCCTTGAATTTGGCTTCAGGAGGGAATGATATACACACTAAATTGGATATCTTGCCCTACAGGAGAGTAGGGGGGAAGGGAATGAGAGGAAGGATGGTAGAGGGGAGGGCAGCTTGGAGTGGGGGAGGGTAGTTAGAAGCACACACTTTTGAAAAGGGACAGGGTCAAAGTAGAGAATAGAAGAAGTAGAGGGTAGGATAGGATGGAGGGAAATATGGTCAGTCTTTCACAATATATCCACTATGCAAATGTTTTGTGTAACTACACTTGCACAACCTATATTGAATTGCTTATCTTCCCAGTAAGGGTGGGTGATGAGGGAGGAAGGGAAAGAATCTGGAATTCAAAGTTATAAAATCAAATGTTTAAAAAAATTACTGTTGTTATTATTATTGTTTACATGCAATTGGGAAATAAGATATACAGGCACTGGGGTATGGAGATCCATCTTGCCCTACCGGAATACAAAGATTTGGGAGGAGGGATGGGGGAGGATATAGGAGAGAGCAGATTGGGAGAGGGAGTATACAGTGGGATCGCTGTTTTGGGGTAGTGGATAGGGGAAAGATGGGGAGAAAATTTGTAACTCAAATTCTTGTGGAAATTAATGATGTAAACTAAAAACATTCTATTTAATTTAAAAATAAAATAAGTAGAATCTTCTCACAATGACTATGTGTCATTTCTATGGCCAGTGCAGGAGCCCTTGTTGGGAGGGAAGGGACAGTAGAAAGAAAAGACTTGTATTTGCCCTGAATTTTGCCAGAACTCACTTTCTCAAAACAGTGAATTTTTCTATAATAAAGACATGCTTAACATTAACATATGAAAAATTACATTTTGGTGCAATTTCATACCTCTTCTGAGCCAATCGTTAATAGAAACTGGTTCTGTCACCATTACAAACCATGTTCTCCAAGTTTCTGTCTCACTATACTACTGTAACTTCATGTGAATGAAAAAAATAATATATTCCAAATGTTACTCCGACCTTCACAGCTTGTACAGAAGAAGATAGAGGCACAGGCATAGAAGCAAATATTCAGGACTGCACAATCTGTTTAATAATTGTTTAAAATTAATTTCAGCATTCTGAGAATAAAGGTTTTATACGTCTTGAGAAATGAAGGGACTAAGTTTGTATTTAAGCTATTCATGGGGGGAGGAAGGGAGGAATGAACAACAAATCTACCCATAACCATGACAAATGCTTTAAAAAATTCTGGGAGTTTGAGTGTGGATACTTGCACCAATGAGCTAACGACCCTCCCAAGTGTACTGCAACCAATTTAAATTACAAATCAGGATGTTAGAGATGTGGCAGACGTGGTGCTGACATCTTTTTACAGAGTTTCCTCATCAGGGTTTCCAACTACTTTCAACAAATTAAAATAACAGATCAGTTAAAGGGCAGTTGGCAAGACAAGAATTTAAAACAATTAGAGGGTTAATTACTTTGGAAGCATTAATGACCTTGAAACTGCAAATAAAAGGCTTGCTAATAATGCAAAAATGAAATTGAAAATGGAATGCAAAGGACTTAAGAAGTTCAGGAAGGACTATGTCACTTACTCTTTCTGCACTTCTTCTTCCCCTTGACTCCACAACTCATGATCCTCCATGTTTTAAAAATATGTTTAAAAAATCCATATTATAATAATGCCTTTCACTTTTTAGGATACCTTATGGTTTTGAAACACTTTCATATCCCTCCTCTCATGTAATCTTCACAACTACCTTGTGAGTGTCACATTTAATGGTAGGAAAATTAACATGTATAAGGGTTTGGTGACTTGACCAAGAACACACATGCTATGAATAGTGGAATTAGGACTCAGTTTCTGGCTACCAGCCCAGTAATCTTTCCACTGAATTTTACTGTTAGAGTAAAGTGCTAATCTAATTTTCCCAAGATGGGAATTTATCTAGGAGTCTGTAGACTTGGGTTCTAATTCCAGCTTTGCTACTTACTGGTGAAATGACTTTGGGCAAGACACTTTCTTCTCTGATAATCAATTTCCTCATTGATAAAAACAGACTATTGGATTAAGATCTCACAGGTTCTTTTTAGCTCTAAAGCTCCATGATTCTTTATTTATGAGATGATAATAAAGACATAGATTAGGTAAGCAATTGGAGGTGTTTTTCTGGGTTGCATTCTTATAAGGACAAGCCACTAGTACACCTGA
Organism: Pseudochirops cupreus; assembly: GCA_028627135.1. Taxonomy (NCBI): domain Eukaryota; kingdom Metazoa; phylum Chordata; class Mammalia; order Diprotodontia; family Pseudocheiridae; genus Pseudochirops; species Pseudochirops cupreus. The sequence continues at coordinate 437,638,854 of CM053582.1, forward strand.
ATAGGTGTCAACACAAGTACATATAAATCTGCATCCTTTGTCTTGTGGTAGTGGACCAATATAATCTATTTGCCAGATTTGGGCTGGGACC
>CM053582.1:437639444-437675745 GCA_028627135.1 Pseudochirops cupreus
AACTTGCCACATCAGCGGTTTCAAGACATGCGAGGGCCTCTACCCGGGCCCCAGGCTGTCATGTTAGCGCCCCCGAACTTGTGACAGGGTAGATGCAATGGAATTTTCCTTACAGGGCTCCTTAAAGATTTTACAATGGCTTTAAAGAAATTCAGAATACATGACAACTTTAGGGAAGGAAATACTTGTCACATTATATTTATGTATAGGAACTTAAAAATACTCAGGATTTGAAGGGGCTCAGATACTATATAACATCATGGAAAACATCCTGGATTCTTCAAAGAATAAATTTTCAGTCCCAAGTCAGTCACTATGTCTATGCCCCTCAGCTTCTTCATCTGTGAAATGGAGATTATAATATTTGCAACATCTAACTTATAGGTTTGCTTTTAGCAAAGTGCCAAAAAGCATGAAGTAAAGATGGGTTATGTGTACTTTTATATGAAAACTATCAGTACTCACTCTCTCAGGTCTGCTCTCTCGGCCTGGTGGTTTCAGAATATCATCAACATTCTTAGACTCAGGTTTCTTTTCTACCCGAGGGGCCGGAGGTGGCTGGTGACTTAGTGATGGTGTAGACATTGGCATCCGTTCCTCAGGATAAGTCCTTCGGTCTCCTAAAATTCCAGTAGTTGAATATATTATTTTTTACTTAAGTAACAACCTTAATTCCCTCTAATTATCAAAAGGTAATTTAATTTAAATCAACCCTAAAGATCCAGAGACTATTTTAAAGATTTAATTTGTCAAATTTAATTCTCATATAAATTTAAGTTAATATAAATAAAACAGAATGAGCTTTAATTATATCCCCAGGGATTTGGATGCCTTTAGGATGCCTGTCTACTTAATTTATACTGATTCACAGTAAACACAACTTTTTTAAAGGAAATGAAATCCAAAGGGAAATATTATGTATTCTTATAGTTTGACCTAAAACTTATGCTCTACAGTTTTAAGAGTAAAAAAATTTCTTTTCCTTAATAAGACAATCAACTGAGCATATTTCTGAGATGCTGTATTTTTAGCACTTTCAAGAAAAAAGGAAAAATCATATTACCTTACAATGACAACTACTAAATACTTTCTATATGTAAGACACTGTTGAAAGTTAATAAATGAAAAGAAAAAAAGCAAAAACAGCCCTTCAGGAGCTTACATTCTAATGGAAGAGATAACCCATACCTAAATAGACATATAACAAGGTAACAGGTCTGCAACAAGGTTTAGCAGGGAAGACACTATCATCTGGGGAGACCAGAAAAGGTCTCCTGCAGAGGGGTATGTCTGAGCTATCTTGAAGGAAGCCATGAGCTCCAAGAAGTAGAGGTAATAAGAGAAAGAACTCCAGATCTGAGGAACTGCCAGTACAAAGGCAGAGAGGTGGGAGATGGAGTGCATGTATGAAGTGTTTAACAGCTAATAGGTCAGTAGGGCTGGGTCACAGAGTGTGTGAAGTAATATGTAAGAAGAATGGAAGGAAAAGAAGGGCCAGGTTGTGTTTTAAATGCCAGCATGAAGACTATATATTTAATACAGCCACTGGAATTTACTAAGGAGGCGAGTGTCAGACTCATGCCTTAAGTCACACTTTGGTAGCTGTGTGGAAGAGGAATTGGACGAGCAAGAGACTTATTAGGAGGCTCCTGCAATATTGTCCAGGCAAGAAGTCTGGAGTAGTGGGTCTGAAGTAGTTGTGTAGTTGTATGACCATAGAGAAGGGAATCTACTGGAGAGATGTTGCAGAGATAGAAACAAGCTAGGATGGCTAACTGGATTCATGGGGTAAGGATTGAGAGAGAGAGAAATTTAAGATGAATACCCTTGACAGTAATAGGAAAATTTTAGAAGAATAGGGCTTGGGAAGGAAAGATAAAGAGTATGTTTTGGACATACTGAATCTGAGATCTTAAAATCAGAGGATCACAGATTTAGAGCTAGAAGGGACCTCAGAGGGTATGTAGTCCAACCCCTTCATTTTACAGAGGAGGAAACTAGGGTCCTATGGGACATCCATTTATCAATGTTCAAGACACAGTTCTTGACCAGGAAGTGGATCTCAATAGAAAAACTAGGGCTGATCTATAACTCTGGGAGTAACTGCATGGAGGGAACATATCTGAATATAGAACTAGATCCAATGGAGTTGATGAAATCTAGTGAGAATATAGAAACAAAAGAGAAGAGGCTTAAGATAGACCCTTTTGGAAGGCATCCCCCCAGACCAGCAGAGGTTGATCTTTGCCAGAAAGCAGCTAGAAGATGGGTACACCCTGTCTGACTACAACATCCAGAAAGAATCCACCCTGCACTTGGTCCTGCACTTGAGGGGAGGTATCTAAATTCCCTCAAGTTTCTTTCAAGCTTTTGAGTAATTTCACTGCACTTTTCTTTCAATAAAGTTGTTGCATTTCCCTCCCCCTGTCCCCCCAAAAAAGATAAACCCTTTTGGCACACCCAGAGTTACTGGGCAAGACATAAATAATGATCTGGTAAAGTAATGTCATGAAAAACCAGAGAAGAGATTAATTAATAGTGTCAAATGCTACAGAGAAGTTCAGAAGGATAAGACATAAGAACAGACCATTAGATTTGGCAACTGGAAGATCACTGATAACATTGGAGAGACCAGTTTCATTTGAATGAAAAGAAACACATGTGAATAAACTTCATTCTTAGAACTTAACATATAGTGACAATGAAAAAGCTCTCCCAATGGTAATATTCTCAATGTCCTAGTATTTACTGAGGCATTTCTTTACCTCCAAACATAGAAGGTCCATGGTCATAAGTTGGCCTCTCAGTTTTCCGTTCATACGAAGGCCTATCAAATCCACCACGTCTGGATGAGGAGTGTTCTTTTTTATCACGATAAGACTGTGTCCTGGGTGTGATTGGGGGTGCCCTGATTTAAAAAAAAAAAAAGGACAATTAGTGGCACTTTGGATTGCAAAATAACCATAACTCTAGCCTTTATCATGGATTCCTTACATGTCAAATACTCAAAGTCTTTATACTGCTTTACTATACAGATCAGTTTTACACATTCATTCAAAAAAAGGTTAAGAGTTGCAAAGGTTATCTGCCTATTTTAAGCATGCACTGGACTCACCTTTTTTCACAAGGTTACCTCTTCTCTCTTCCAACAAATTTTACCTCTTCCCTGGCTTATTATTCCAGAGAATTCCAGGAAACATAAATACTTGCTTAACAAAAAATGGATTCACAGTCTTTTTCCCACCCAAATTAATGTACATAAGAATCTAAATATGCAGTTAATTAAGTTTCTGTAAAGCCTGATTGATTAATTAATTGTGGACCCTGGGTTTATAGTAATCTGCACAGCTAACACAGTCATGTAATTTGTGCAAAGAGGATTTTCTGCAGCATACCGGTCCTCCCGAGGACGGCGATCTCTATCAAATCGATCACGATCATACTCGATAATGGCACGATCACGATCTCGGTCCCTGTGTGTTTCTCGATCTCTTTTAAAATCTCTGTGATCTACCATGACATTGCTCTGACGATCAAAATAAGGTTCACGATCCCTATCTCTATCATAGCGGTCTCGTTGGCCTGGGTGCTCTGGAAAAACAAATAATGTGAAATAAACAAAACAGTCTCAAACCTATAGTAAAGTTTAAAGATGAATTTAGTGTACAGATTACTGTAATCAACTAAAATGTGAACTTTTGGATACCACAAAGGTAGGTGTTAGAAAAGCAATTGTTACCTAACTCAAAAGGAAACATACAATATTCACATCCTAAAAGGTTTTAAAAGGTTCATTTCAGGGCATTTCTTACCTGTCTCAAAAGGTGATCTTTCAGGTAGGGGGTCAGGACGCAGAGTTATTCTCTCCCCATAAGGTATCTGCTCAACTTTATTGCTGGATATGTCTGGTAAGCAATAAAAATACTTAATGTGACACATAAGGTAGACAAGTAACCTAGTAAGATTTAGGTGCTATGAACTTTCTGAATGGGTTTAATACACTGACTTGTATTGTGACCGTAAGAAATACTTCTGGGTGCATATTTTATAATTACAGCAAAGAGAAAGAATAAAAGAGTTTGATAGAGACTTCTTTACTGATTTGCTACTACAGACACACACACTCTCCTACCACACATAGGACCTCTTCAAGAAGAACTCCTGGGTTGGCTACCAAATCCAGGATGTGAGAAACTTGTGTTGTAAGAGTTAAAGTCTTTGAGGAAAATTATTTTTTCCGGAAAAAAAAAAGTTTCTTAGGCCTTATATGTCAAATATATTTGCCAATTAGCTTTATTTCTTAAAAGATGGGATTCAGAAATGAATTCATCCACAAAAAGTTATGCATTAACATCAACTTTTGAAAATGCTGTTCAAGTCTGTATTACATTGTATTTCAATGATCTGGATAGCTAGAATAGTATTACTGGCACTGAAACAACAAAACTAAATTAGTCTTAAATCTGAGGAAAGACAAACGGAGGAAATGAGACAAAAACAGAGGCAGAAAGTAACATAGAAAAGACTGGCACAAAGACAGCTTGGTAACATCTTTGTCACTAAATTCCTATTCCAATGCCTCAAGATGGCATGAAGGTGACCCTGGAGTCTTCATAGCTGTATCAATGGGAGGCAAGTTCTGGAAGGCTCTATCATGGTAAAGATTTCCAATATGGTTCTACTTCAACCATCTTTCTCTGCTTTAGGACCAGCCTAAATATGCAAAGAATCATCCCTAATAGGTGTGCTTATTTCTTTGGCCATGGCAAAATGAAATTAGTGCTTACAAACCAAATGTACAATGTTCTCATTCTTGTTTCTCTCTCAACTAATGCCTTCAGTGGAAATTTTTTCTACCAATGCTTTAGTTTCATGATTCTTATATGAATAAGAGGCAGCTGGTTGGTGTCATGGATGGAGCACTAAATTTGGGATTAGGAAGAGCAGAGTACAAAATCCTGCCTCAAACACTAAACAGCTGTGTGACTTGAGCTGGTCTTATCAACTCTCTTGGACTCAGTTTCCTTATCTGCAAAATGAGAATAATAGCATCTACTTTATCACGGTAGTTATAAGGATTAAATAACATATGTAAAGGGCTGAGTAAATACTATTATTTTTTCTAATGACTTGATATATTCTTTTTAGATTGCTTATATTCCCCCTGCCCAAGAATTACCTATTATAATGAAGTTCTGGTTTTGTTTTTTTCTTTAAAGAGGAGGATAAAAAATATTCAGCAAAAATGTTTAACACATCAAAAAGAAATGACATTACATGCAGTACGGCGCACTCACGGCCTCCACCCCACTCCCACTCCCCACACAGCAGTCAGGGGAGTACCGTCACATACTTATCGTTGTTGTTATTAGTGTTATTAATCAAGCACACTTGCCAACTACCCAGCTGCCTCCTTTGTACTTAAATACTTCACTTTATATATATTCTCTATATACTTGTATGTATTTGTAGTCTTCCCCATTAGAATGTAAGCTCCTTTTGGAGTCAGTCTTCATATTTATATCTCTAGCATATGGCACAGCCCCTGGAATGTAGCAGGTACTTATTTTAAGCAATAAATGCTTCTTAACTCATTGGATCTTTTCTCTAGATATGTCAATTGAACTCATGAATACTTATTTGCTTTGACAAATATACTTGTACATCATTTTATTGAGGAAGAGGCAGAGTGACAAGGTTACACAAAGTAGTAACAGTAAGAATGGGAATATTTTACCTGTCAGGTTTATGATCTACGATTAAATTTTATTAAAAATAGGTCATATAAAAAATTAATAAAATTTAATAGGTCATATAAATTTTTCTTCAGTTTCCTGTTTTCCTTCTAATCTTGGCTGCATTTGTTTGTGCAAAATCTTTTTAATTTGATGCAATCAAAATTATCCATTTTATAGTCCCACAATGCTCTGTGTCTCTTATTTGGTCATAAATTCATAGCTACTCTTAGCAATACAATGATCCAAGACAATTCTGAAATATTTATGAGGAAAAATGCTATCCACCTCCAGAGAAAGAACTCATGGAGTCTGATATAGATTGTGGCATACCTTTTTTACTTTCCTTATTATTCTTGGGGTTTCTTGTCTACATTTTCTTTTGTAACACAGCTAATATGGAAATGTTTTGCATGACTGCATATGTATAATCTCTATCAAATCACTTGCCTTCTCACTGAGTGGGGAGAGGAGGAAGAGAATTCAGAACTCAAAATTAAATGTTAAATTATTAAATGTTAAAAAATTTTGTTTACATGTAATTGAGGGGGAAAAATTAAATGTTAAAAAAAACCCAGTAAGAATAGGGACCAAATGCCTGAATTTTAAAACTACTCCCAAGTTTTGGTTTCACAACTTAATATACTGCAATAAGATGCTTAGGTTATAGTAGAAGATTTGTGAAGCATACCATCACACAGAACAAAGCTTTTTTGAGATTTCTCATTACCTAATACTAGGGACACAAGTCAATCATTGTTACCTCGGCCATGGCCATAATCCACTGTCTGCTGCACTGGAGGTTTAGACATTGACTGCATAACCACAGGAATTGGGCTTGGAGGGGGAATAGAAGGATGAATAGGCGGTGCTTTCATTGCAACAGATGGTGGGCCTGTTTCTGAGGTATATTCTGAATTCAGTCCTTTATCTTCATTTGTATCCCAGAGTCCATGGAAAGAATCTTCATCCCAACGTTCTTGATCCATAGCAGCAGGCTGTGGCTTTACCACAGGAGGAGGAGGTGGGATTGGGACAGGTGGCCTTGCCATAGGAATAGATGGTCTTGCTGATGGAGCAGACTGTCTCATCCCTGGAAGAGGTGGTTTGCCCATGGCAGGGGGTGGCCTGTAGGATCCTGGAGGCTTTACAAAGAGTAAAAGATTTGCTAAGTATACAAATTACTCCCATAATTAGATGCTTGGGTTGTTATCAACAGTATTTATGTCTTAGCCCTGTTGTAAATTTATGGCATGGGCCATAAAGTAAAGCAAATGCCTCTGCACACATTGCTTTCCTTCTAACACTTTTTTTTTCCTAATTTTTCCAAAATTAACATCCAATCTTTCAGGACCATTGCAGCTTTAAGTTTTGTTATAAGATCTATCAAGAATATATATTGGTAAATACAGACCATGTCTTATCTGAACTTTCTATCTTCTTCCACACTATGCCCCAAATCCTTACAGAGTATTCTGCACAGAATAAGTGAAGTTTACTGTCAGAATGTGGAATGCTGCTTCTAGCAATCAAAAATTACTATTATATCATGAGTTTTTGTTATGCTTTCATTTATACTGAGTAAAGACATCAAGGAATGAAAGAAAACAGATAGGATTCCATCTACTGCATGATTTTTGCCGCTTTTTTTTTGAGGGGAGAAGGCATGGCAATTGAGGTTAAGTGACTTGCCCAAGGTCACACAGCTAGTAAGTGTGTCAAGTGTCTGAGGCTGGATTTGAACTCAGGTCCTCCTGGACTCCAAGGCTGGTACTCTATTCACTGTGCCACCCTTTGTCTCTTTTTTGCTAAGCTTATAACCCTGAAAATACATCCTATTTCTTACCTGAAAGATCCCAGGTGGCCGTGCAGATGTGGCCTGAAGTCTTGGCGGCTCAGGTGGCGGTGGGGGAAGGTCAGGTGCCTGTGGCTCAGCAGCAAAATCTTTGAGTTTCTGAAGCTGTTCTTTCTGTTCTCTGTGTGTACATTGTCAGAAATGGTCATGCTCTGTCTTAGTACTTTTGTAAGGTACTTATGACTGATGCTCAGGGAGAAAATTTACAACACTCCTTATACTCCCCACAGGGAAAAAAAATCAGAACACTCCAACACAAAAGGACTTCACAGATGTTGATCTCTGCCTCAAAGTAGGTCAAGACCTAACCCACTGAAAACCAATGGCTATTTTCTTCTTAAGGAACCATTAGAACAGAGATTTTATAATCTCCATATGCATTTCAGTGTTTTATCATTTGATAATCAAGTGTTATCTTTCTGGTTCTTTACCTTCACGTTCTAAGCCCATTTCTTCTTGTTTATTTTTGTGCCCAAATATTTAAAGTGAATTGGTTTTAGTCTATTAAAAAAAGCATTTTATATAGTTAAAGAAATTTGTGCTTTAACTGATATATCTTTAAGCTTTCTCTTCTCTGGTCAAACCAATCATCTCCCTTTCACCTTTCCTCACAGAAGCCTTTTCCTAAATTTTATTTTCTTTGGACCTACTCCAGTTTTTCTAAATACCTCTTAAAATACAATAGCAAAATAAAATAAAATAAAACACAATATCCCCAAACTGGACATAATAACAAGGGACTAGCTCACAACACAGTGGAAAGACTTCTGGGCCTTCTAAGTCATACTTCTTTTAATATATGTCAGTGTCATGCCGACTTTCCACAACAGCAGTACAATGTTTCCTTGTATTATTCTTAAGTATCATGATTATTTCTTATACTGCATTTCTGTGTTTTGATGAGACAGAAATAACTGTAATTAGAAGAAGTTGATGGGAATTAAGATATACAGGCACTGGGGTAGGGAGATCCATCTTTCCCTACTGGAAAGTCAGAGGGGCAATGGGGGAGGACATAGTTGAGAGCAGATTGGGGAAGGGGTTATATAGTGGGATGGCTGTTTTGGGGTGGTGGGTCGGGGAAAGATGGGGAGAAAATTTGTAACTCAAAATCTCGTGGAAATGAATGATGTAAACGAGAAAATAAATAAACTAAAAAAATTACAAGAAGTTGAGATTAAATGAGCAGATACTAAAATCAGAGAAAAACAATTTTCAGGCATATCAAAAGTAACACTACTTTTCAGAAAGGGATAAACAAATCCAATATGACATATTTAGTAATAAGTGAAATTTTTTTCATTAAAAAATGAAACTTAGAACAGTCATTCCCCAAAAGCTAAGGGGACAAATGACATAAACAAATAATTCTCAAAAGAAGAGTTACAAACTGTTAGCAACCACATGTAAGAATGATCCAAGTCATTAAAAGAAATATAAATTAAAACACTGAGGTTTCACCTCACGCCCTGCAAAATGGCAAAGATGACAATGGGAATAGCATTGGAGGGGTTTCTGGAAAACAGACACACTGGTACACTGTTGGTGGAGCCATGAATCTGTACGTTCCCTTTTGGAAAATAATTGAGAATTACACAAACAATGTCTGTAACCTCTGACCCAGAGATTCCACACTGCTAGTCTGGGTCACAGAAAAGTCCTCATATACACTCAACAATTTACATAGCAGCATTTTTTGTGATAACAAAAAATTAGAAACCAAGTAAGTGTCCATCAATTGGAGAATGGCTAAAAAAACTGCAACATGCAAATGAAGTGGAATATTACTGCCCTGTAAGAAATGAAAAAAAATGATAAATGCAGAGAAGTACAGAAAAGGCACAGAAAAAAACACAGAAAAATACTGCAGAGAAAGCAAAGAAGCAGGATGAAGCAGAGGGAAGAAAACAACATACACAGTAACTAAAACAATGTAAACAGAACAACCACCACAACAAAAAAATCAAAAGTGAATAACGCAAAATTACAAAGAACGTTATTTCCAAAGAAGAGGCATGAAAAGACAGCTTTTTACCCTAATTTACTGCAGAAGCAGGTTGATCAGTGTAATAGATTACACATATTTTCAGATTTTTGCAATCTGCTGAACAGTTTTGCTAATTTTTTTTCTTTTTCTTTTTTTTTTGTCCTTAAAAATATTGTTAGACGAGGTGGCTCTCTGGGAAGGGAAGTGATACTGGGAAAAATTTTAATAGTGATTTAACATAGATAAAAACAAATATTTCTAGAAAATGAAACGTGGTTAGGGTTAAAGAGCTTTAACAGCAAATAAGGATGTATTATCAATGTTCTATAGCACACATCTATTGTTCCCCCTACTTTCCAAGAGTTCTGAAGGAAAAAGAACCAGGTCTTCCTTTCATAAAAATATGTTTTCTGGAGTCTATAATGTTACTTTCTCAGACTCACAGTATCTGTACAAATTTCTCTAGCCAATAATTCCAGATGGACGGCCAGGCTCTTCATTTCTCCCTACGGTGACTCTCTATTATCATAGCAATATTGTTTTCTTGTTCTAGAACTTCAGTCATATCTTTAACTGGTATAATCTATCTATAATCTGGTAGCCTGGACTACCAACATCCAGGGAATGTTGTCAGCTCCTTGAGGGCAGGGACTGTCTTTCTTTTCATTAATTGTATCCCCAGCACTGAGCACATATGTTTGGCACATTAATAAACATCTACTTGATTAATGGATTGGATATTGTATATAAGACTATCCCAGAATGTAATCAAAAGTTTCTGAAGAATTACTAAAGACTAGATAAGCTGCCATGTACTCCTAAGTTTCTACTCCATAATAGGACAAATGTTTTCATGGTGTAAATTACGGTACATATAATACTGTACTAGGAGTCAAAAAATTTAGATTCTATTCCCTATTCCACTGTAGAAAATATCTCATTATGTAAAAACAGTAATAACCTCAAATAACAGTAGCCACTTCCAGTTATAGTTAAGGTTGAAATTTCCACAGGAAGTAAATCCAAGAATCCTGGGGATTTAACTATGAGAAACTTAAGATTGACAGAGCATTTCGAAATTATGACAAAGACTAGTAAGCACTGATCCTCTCCCATCCAATATAAAAGAAATGGCCCACTGAAACTAGAAAATAAATTATTCATTATTAAAAATAAAAAGACAATGATGTCATGCCTCAAAGAAATATGAGTACTTACAAGTAAAATACACAAAAACACAGTCAAATTGCTGGCAAGAGATTTAAAAAGATCAAATATCAATTTTCAATTTTTGTATTTTAGGGCACAAATTTATAACTCACATGGATCAGTTCAATTCAAAGGCTCATTAAAGGCACTATGCTAGGTGTTGGAGATACAAAGATGAAAAATGACATAGTCCTCAGCCCTTAGCTCATAATCGTGTTGGGGAGGAAGAAGGAAAGGAGGAGCACAAAAAATTGCCTCTGACAAATTAGAACATTGGTGGCACAAAAAACTGTATTTTAGAGTATGAAGAATGATATACACAAATGCACTGTCATATTAATATCCCCTTCTTGTCCTAGAGCTTGAAGGCAGAAAAGGGCAAGTAGTCCAAATTGACCGAAAATCTGTATTTTTGTAAATAGTCACCAAAAAAACCATTAAAAATCTTTGGAGCAAATGAGTGACATGACCAATCATGATCTGTACCCTAGAAAGATTACTTTGGCAACAATGAGATCAACAAATTAGAAGGCAGAAATTCAGAAGCAGGGATACAAGTTAGAAGGCTATTACAACAGTGCAGACAAGAGTTAGAGGCCTAAAATAAGGGTGGTAGCCATTGAAACAGAGGAGAGGCACAAGAGAGACTGTGGTCAGAAGTAAATTGAAAATCACTAAACTCACTTTCTGCTCCAATGCCTGTAGTCCTTTGAAAACATCATCTCATCCCCAATAAAGTCCCACCAAACAACTAACATTATCATAGAAAGGATTTTCATCTTCCATAAAAATTCAAGTACCAAATACTAAATTAAAACTATCTGAAAAGAACTAAGAAGGTAATTCCAACAAAGTATATCAGACCCTTCTGAAGAACAGTTTAAATACTTTTTTGACTCAAAAACTTATCTTCAGTAGTTAACTTACCGTAGCATTTTCAATTCCTGTGCAGCTTTCAAAATTATTTCATGCTGCCTTTGACTAAGGACCATTACCCCTCCAATAGACTGATCAGAGTCCAAGTTTCCTTCTGCTCCCAACATTTCAGAAGAGTGGTGTGATGAAGGAATAGGCGGCATATGATCCCCCATAGGGGAATGTCTGTCTACATCAGATGGGTACCATCTGTCTGACAATCGTTCTCTCTCCCAGTCCATTCGCTCAGGAAGGTAATCTCGTTTTTCCCGCCATGTTTCTCCTCTCTCAGGATATTCTCGAATTCTTAATTCCCCTCTGTCACGAAGATCACGATCATACACGTGATCTCTATCTCTTTCATCTCTCCACCTGTCATCACGATATCTATCCAAAGGTGGAAGAGGAGGCAGAGGTGGCAAAGGTGGTAGGGGAGGAATATCACGTTCATGAAATTGTGATTCTTGGTCATCCATTGGTCTCATGTAATCTCTGTCCCATTCTCTATCCAATTCTCGATCATATATATCCATAGGTCTTCCCATCCGGTCCCGGTCTCTGTCCCTTTCCCGGTCCCGGTCCATGTCCCTATCCATATCCCTAAAGTCTCGATCCATATCCCGATCTCTATCCCAATCATCCCACCAAGGTCCTCGCCGATCGACATCATGGGACCGAGAAGGTGGCAATGAAAATCTGTCCTCTCTGTTGTATGGATCTACATCATCTTGATAATCTGATTCACATTCTCTCCAATATCTCTCTCTGTCCCAATCATCAAGTCTTTCCCGTTCTAAAGGAGGGACATTTCTACCATCTAATGAAAAATCTTCATGTCCTCTATCCTCTCCATGATTCCAGGGAGCCCTAGATGCTTCATCTCGATGATAAGGAGGCATTTTTTCCCCATCTCCCATCCTAACTGATTTATCTATATTACCAGGTTCTAGTCTGGGTATGCCTTTATCCCGACCAAATTCTGGTCTGCCCAGACCCCTTTCCCGACTTCCAGGTCGCCGAGGAGGTCCCCTCTCTCTGCTCCCAGCCCTATGGAGTGGAAGTCCTCTCTCTCGGCTCCCAGCCCTTCTAGGAGGTCCTCTTTCTTGACTGTTGGCCCTCCGGGGAGGTCCCCTTTCCCGGCTGCTAGCTCTTCCCCTATCCTGGATATCTGCCTGACCACCTGGAATTTTATCCCTACCACTTCCCAACCTCCCTAACCCTCTGTCTCGGCTGCCTGATCGTCTTCCCATCACCCTCTCTCGATTGCCTTCTTGCCTGCCCATCTTCTCTCGACTCTCTTCCCTTCTGCCTATCACTTTCTCTCTAATGTCTTCTGGTTTGCCCATTCCAGGGCCCTGACTGATTATTTGTCCTCTCCCTCTGTTTGTCAGGCCCTTATCACGCATGTCTTCAATTCTTCCTTGTCCCCTACCTCTGTAAGATGAACTGCTACCTCTATTGCCTTCTGGTCTATGATCTCTGTTATCTAGCCGAGGCAAACCTTTGTCCTGGTTATTTTCTAATTGAGGGATACCAACTCCTACAGATTTTAAATCACTATTTGCAGTTAATGATGGTATAGATGGTGGTCCTCCTCCATCCATTCCTCCTGTTCGTGAGGGGAAAGTTGATTGAATAGAGGAAGATTTGTTTGAAAAAGGTTTCTGGCATTGTACAGATAATGGCTGACCAGTTTTGTCTATTTGTTTCTCCATATTTTGAGAATTCTGGCTCCAGTTTGAAGGATCATTAGGTCCTCCTTGGACTTCAGTTTGGGGAATATCATGTTGAGTATCTTTTAGTTTCTCACTGGACTGAAACGACTTAGAATCCTTTGCATCTGCAGTAAGAGAAAATGGAGTTGGCGACATTCTGTTGCTCTTTTGTTGGCCACTGCTGGGGTCCGTTAAAGGTTCCTTGTTTCCTAGATGGGACTCTGCTTGTGATTTCTGTGAATGTTGCTGCTGCTGCCCATAAGGTGGTTTAGAACCTCTCCACTGTGGTCCACTCTGTCGAGGGCCCTGAGAAGTATTTGAAGAAATATAAAATTGAGATGCTGGCCCCCGGGGAATTGTCCCCCACTTGCTTTTAGGTGCACCCTCTGAGTGGTGCCCTTCATATTTGGGTCTTGGTCCATCTGAACGATGTCCTTCAAAACGAGGTCCTTTGGGTCTTGGTCCTTCACATCTTGCCCCTGGTGCATCAAATCTCCCTCGAGGACCATCAAACCTATAAACAAAGTAAGATACATTTTAAGGAACCTAAATCGGTATGGTAGAAAGAAAATCCACATTTTAAAGACATTTTTCTTATAAGTGTTTTAGGTCCATAAATGTTTCTTTCATTAATAATTTCAATGAAGCCAATGTACTAACTAACATCTTGGAACCAGTGCTCTACAGCAAAGTTTGGAAAACTATGGCCCACAGGCAACTCCAGAACAATAATATTAAATAGATCTCAGAACAGATTTTCAAAATCCTGTCACTATTAACTGATTTTCTAGGAAATAAATATCATTATATATATAAGTAATAACTAAATAATATAGAAATTTATGGTTTATAAAGCATGCTAATAACTAAAAAGAAACATTAGAGAATAGAATTTATATACAAGTCCTTTCATTTTAAAAGTAACAATCTCCAAACGCACTATCTTAATAATATCTCTTAAGATGCTAATGGAATAAATGAGAAAAATTGGATGATTTTTAATACCTTTATTAATATTATACAGCTCTTAAAAATAAAAATGTCAATAGTTTAGCATTAAGGTTTTATTTGGAATGTTATTTCAAAGAAAAGTTTTAGGAGATAATTTGAGTCATATTTCATATATGTAGTTTAGAACTTTGAGAAAAATGCACAAAGATAATATTTCAGTTGGTTACATTACAATGACAGGAATGAAAATGTTACTTTGTTTCAGGACTTATTTTAAAGCAGAATCTTTTTTTTTTGGAGGGTGGAATGCAGGGCAATTAGGGGTTAAGTGACTTTCCCAAGGTAACACGGCTAATAAGTATTAAGTGTCTGAGGCCCGATTTGAACCCAGGTCCTCCTGACTCTAGGGCCAGTGCTCTATTCATTGTGCCACTTAGCTGCCCCTAAAGCAGAATCTTTTTGGTGAAATTTCAAGCATGTTTATCTCAAGTACAAGAAAAATTATTCCACAGGGTCAGATTTTACAAAGGTGGGATCTGGCAGGGAGTCCCTATGATAAGAAAAAAGCAATTCAGATACAACTAATATTCATGAGAGGTGACGTGGTAGAATGGTAAAAGAAGAATTCAGAGAAGTGGGTTCTAGTCATAGCACTCCACCTACCACCAATAAGTTAAAAGAATGAAGGCAAGTCAGTTAAACTCTTTAGGCTTCAGAGAGACTGCATAATTAGATGATCTCCAGGGTCTTGGCCACATTTAAAATTCTATGAGTGTATAGAAGCTAAAATACAACTGGTATGATCCCCAGATTAACGATGAGACACTTAAGAGGCATAAATTGAGAGTTTTTTAAATCACGGAAACTATTAATATGATTGGATATAAAATATATATTGTGCTTGAAATAATTATCTTGCTCAAGAGTTGTACTTTAAACAGACTTTGAACGAAAGTAATTAAAATTTCTAGTTTGGAGAACAGAGATCAAAAACTCTTGTTTTCATATACTATTAAAATCAGGGTTAAGTCTAATCTTGGACCTCAGAAAGAGACAATCAAAACACTTTCCTAAAGGTGCTGGTCAAAGCACAGGCACAGAATGCTATATACACTCTCAGATAAAGTCTATTTCAAATTACTATGTTACTAGGAAAGGTTTAGTGGGGGGAAAGCAGTATAGTTCAGGAAATGGCAATATGGTAAAAGACAAAAAGCACCAAAAAGACAAAAATAATTTTAAAAATAAAAATTTTTTATTTATAAATATTTATTCCCAATCAAAAGATAGCTTTCCCCCTTTCTAAATGAAAACTATGTTTTAAAAAAAACAGAAGATGAAGACATGTTTTCCTGATTGCTGAAGCAGAACAAGTTCAGTAAGTCGAAGTTCACACTTACGCTCCTTGTCATTGTGGATCTGGAGAAACCAGGCAAACCAACAATGGATTTTCTAGCTGTGTGTTTAAAACTCAAAAGTGATAAAGGAACGTGAAATACTGTAATTCAGTACTATATTCTCTTTACCCACAGCAGTTGTGGCTGTGATTATTGCTGTGATTCCTGAAGGAATGAAAACCAGCTGATATGCTGAAGTTGTTTATGGCTTTAAAGATGGATACCTAGAGTCCTGAGAAGTTAGTAACTTGACTCAGGGTCACAGTCAGTATAGAAGCGTCCTGAGATAAAACCTGAACCCATAGTATCCTGACACCAAGGTAGGTTCTCTATCAACTATGTCATTCTGCCTACCATGGAATAGCCTACCTCTGAGATAAAGATAGCAAACTTAGAGGGATTTTAACATCTCAGGGGAGGGGAAGGGCTCATATATCTCATAAGCAACATTTAAGCAACAATACTGATGGTTAAAAATTAGTAATTTTCTTTTTATGAATTAATTTTTTATTTAAGACCACAAAGTGTGATCTCTAGAGTAGGAAGGGACCTCAGAAACCATGCAGTACAACCCTTTCATTTCATAAATGAGAAAACTGAGGCCAAGGGATTTTAAGTGACTTCTCCAAGGTCATTAAGCTATTAAATGGTAAGAGGTAGAGTGATATGGCATAGAGAACGGGATACTGAACTTAAGGTTATGAAGTCCTGAGTACACGTCCCTCTTGGGCACTTGCTAGCTATATGACCTGGAGTAAATAACTTAATCTTTCTCTACCTCAGTTTTCTCATCTGTAAATGTCTTTTCAATCCATTCTGGCTCTGAACTCAGGTTCTCTAACTTAAGAGCTGGTGAGCGCTTTTTCCACTTCAACTTTTTAGGTCACATTCATTTCTTAATAGATCCCTTCCTCCACTCCAAACATTACTTAAAACAAGGATTTTAAAGAAAAGTTTAAAAAAGCAGTTTAGCAAAACAGCAATTAAATGACAGTATATGCAATATTCCATACCCACAGTCTTGCTCATCTGCAATGAAGGGAAAGAAGTGCACCAATCAACTCGTCTGTGATAAGCCTTGGTCATTTCAATCATATAGCATCCATTTTTAACTTCTTGTTCTTTCCACTTGTTATTTTAAACAACATTATATTGTTTCCTGGTTCTTTTTACTGCACCCCGTGTCAGTTCAGAGGTCTGCCCATGTTTCTCTGAACTCTTCACAATGATTGTTTCTATAGTGATATTCCTTTACATTTAGGGGTTCTTAACTTGTGATCCATGAACTTGTTTTTTACAATTATTTTTATAATTGTATTTCAACATAAATTGGCTTCCTTTGTAATCCCACATATTTTTCATTGACAGAAAAAACGTTAAGAAAACTCCTGCTTTACATTCATGTACCATAATTTGTTTAGCTATTTCCCAATCAATTAGCACCTAGTCTGTTTCAAGTTCTTTGATGCCACAAAAAGTTCTGCTAAAAACTTCCGTTTTTTGGTATACTTGAGTTCTTTACATTTTTTATACCTCTGGAATATACGCCTAGCAGTGGGATTTCTGGCTCAAAAGGCATAGACATTTTAATCACTTCTTTAGTGTAATCCTAAATTATTTCCAGAACCGGAGCAATGAATGTTCCTCCAATTTTTAGTCTTTCTTTAATTCTTTAAAGAGTATCTTGAAATCTCTGTATCAACTATCTCTGATAAGGTATGATATCCAAAAAATATAGAAAAGACAAATGTAAGAGACCAAGAGCCATTTCCCAATGGATAAAGTAAAGCAGATGAACAAACAGTTCTCAAAAGAATTCTGACATCCTTCCCACATGATATAAAAAACGAAAATCAATAAATGCTTTAAAAAGTTAGGTTTTTCCAGATTTTCCCCCCAAATAAGCATTTTACAACTGTATTTATGTCTTCGGTGGCGTTCACAGGTAAACTCTTAGATATTCTATGCCTTTTATAATTATTTTGAATGGCATTTCCCTTTCTATTATTTTCTCCTAGATTTTGTTACTAAAAAAGAACTTTTCCTATTTGTCACAGATACACTGATGTTTTGTGAATTTATTTGGAAACTTTCTACTTCAATGAAATTACTGTCTCAATTGCTTTATTTGATTCTTGTTGTTTTTAAAATAAACCATGTTCTCTCTTTGCAAATGTTCATGCATTCAATTTCTCTTTCCTCTTTGTTAGTCTTAACATTTCTATAAGTGCCTTCAAATAATAACACAAAAAGTAGGGCTTCACTGCTTTATTCTTGTATTAACTGGGACAGCTTCTAATCTTTACTCACTGCAAACAAAGCAAACTTCTGAGATATGTACTCTTTACATTTCAAAGCTGCCCTTCTATGCCTACCCCTTTAAAGGTTTTATTATTATTATTATTATTATTATTATTTTTAAATTATCATTTAAGGTTTTTTATAAGGGTTATACTTCATCAAAAACATTTTTGTATCTGTTGGTATAATGCATTCATTCAAAACGTTTTGTTTTAAATGATTATATTGTTTACTTAAACTATCTTTGCACTGTTAGTATAAGTCCAACTTAGTTACAGTGGAATTATTTTTTGCTATACTGTTCTATAATCTTTTTCTAGGATTTTATTTAAAATTTTTGCATAAATATTCATTATTAATATTAACCTATAGTTCTTTTTTTTGCTTTATCCTTCACTGGGCTGAGTATTAGGACAATATTTGTCTCAAAAAAAGGAGGGGTTTTCCCCTTAATTTTTGGAAATAATTTATGCAGAATAAGTACTAATTGCTCTTTAGACATCTTATAGAATTCACCTATAAATCTGGATGGAAAATTTTTTTTCCCTTTCAGTCAAATCATAATTTTCAAAGGCAAAAAACAATAATTATCCAACAATAACAACAACCCAACAGCAAGTACATATTATAACTATGTTGATGGAGTTTTTAATAACATTAGCCCTCACACAAAGTGCAATCAGCAAAGCAGCATCAGACATACCTGGGACCTCCTCTTGGACCTTCCAAGTAAGCACTTCTAGGAGGATCTGGAAGCAGCCCACCTGATCTCACTGGTGTGTCTTTAATGGTGTTACCAGGCTGGTTTGAAGCAGGTGAAGATCCTGTAGTAGGAATTTTGGATTCCATATGTCCTTGTTCAGACGAGAAAGAACTGAACGTCAGAGGAGCTTTAGAGTTCACTTGTTCTGAAGAGCTCAAGGATGATTTTATTGAAGGATGGTAAGGTGGAGGTGAACCAAAGGATATAGGAGTGGGAAGTAGTGCTGGTCTAGGTTTGTCTGGAGGTTTTGAGCTTTGAGAACTGGCAGCTGGTGGAACTGATGTGGAAGTTAATTGAGGGGGTAACCCTTGGGGGAGAACTGCTGAAGTGAGATTTGGGGGAGGCATTCCCGGAGGGGGTGTTGCTGACGACAAAGGTGGGGGAGGCAAGACGGGTGGAGCTGCTGTAGAGGAAAGGGATGGTGGGGGAAGAACAGGTGGAGGCCCTGTTGAAGAGAGAGATGGTGGAGGAAGAACAGGTGGAGGTCCAGCTGAAGAGAGAGATGGTGGAGGCAGAACTGGTGGAGGTCCAGCTGAAGGCAGAGATGGAGGCACCCCAGGTGGGGGAACAGACGTTGGTAGAGGAGGCATCACCGGTGGGGGCATCCCAGGTGGTGGCACTGTGGCAGGCAGAGCAGGGGGCATCACTGGTGGTGGTAATGATGTCGATAGAGATGGAGGCAATACAGGAGGGGGCATTGTTGGTATTGCTGGAGGCATTTGAGAATATGGAACAAATGGAGGCGGTATTGTCATGCCTCCCATATATTGATTTTTCACATTCTGAAGTGTGTTCACTTTCTCCTGAAGGTTGGACTGAGTAGCTTTTAAATGTCCCTGCCATGAGTTCCACTGCTTCTCATACTCTTGAAGCTGATCTTTGTGAGGATAGGTATGGAGCTGATCCTGCCACTGCTGAAACTCTCGTTCCCATTCTTTGAAAAGATGCTGAAACTGCTGCTGTTGCATCTCATAATGCCGCAACTGCATATCTACGGACATAGTCTATGAAATAGAGAAAAATAATTTTGTGATTTCATAATACACTCTGTTAAAATAGTTAAGACTTAGGGGCTTTGCTGTAATCAGGAGACATCAAGTATATGAGAGAGAGAAAAATTAAAGACTTTAGAAAAGTATGCTTATTAACTTAAATAATAATCATTTCTTTCCTTCTGATAATTTATTTAACATGTCTTCCATTTACCATGCACTCAGGAAAACCACATAAGCAGAAAATTACTAAAGGAAATATTTACTTCCTCAATGAATCAAACTTTGAATATATTGACAACTGACTAAAAGAGGTAAATATTTGTCTCCCCTTATGGTGCTTTTATATAGGATTCCAAAGGAAATACAGTAAAGTTGGATTTAAGTAAATTTCCTAAGATAATTCTAACAGCTGGAGACTACTACCTGACACCCTGAGTCTAGTAGTGAACAAGAAATTGTATAGTACAGCACCACCATGGGACTTTCAAGTTCTATTACAATGAGCAGAAACCCTCCCATACATAGGAAAAAGTGCCAGGCAACTGGAAAACCATTGCAGAAGACCCAACTCCTGGTTTTCACTTAATAATTTTAGTATTCTCCATATTTTACAAAGATTAAGAATTGAAAAAGAAAAAGCATAGTACTGTGCGAAAAGTGTTGGACCTAGAATCAGAGCACCTAAGGCTACAATCACAGCTTGACTTCTCTGGGCCTCTGCTTCCTGATCAACAAAATAAGGAGGTTAGACTAACAAGCTGATCAGATTCTTTTATGTTCCAAATCTATAATCTAAGATTCTGTGATCTTAGTCCCTAGGAACAAAGTTCATATCCTTTATACTAATAAGTGAATAAGAAAGTAACCTGTATGTGTGGTGGTTGCTGTATGATCTGCTGGTACTGTTGTAGGATCTGCTGTAGCTGGGCATGCTTCTGCATTATTCCCTGATACTGAAAGCCAACTCGGTGATGTTGCTGCTGCTGCCAATGTGCCGCAGCAGCCTGTAATTGTTTTAACCTGGCCTCTTCTTCAGGTTCTTCAGACTACATAAAAAAGAAGACAAAATCAAAGTTCTGACATGACACATACACACATACACACACACACACACACACACACACACACAAAAATCACTGAGACTTGCATAGTATCTTAAAATTTCCCACAGAGCCTTGAGTCCCTACAATTTATCTGGTTTTGGGTCATCTTCCTTACCATGAACACGATATGGCAAAGAAGGACTTCAACTTCATGGTTCTCCATAATAAGGACACCTGCCTGACAAGGGTCTTGTGAGGATCAAACAAGGTAATATTTGTAAATGGCTGAGCACAATGCCTGGCCCATAGCAGGTACATGACAAATGTTAATTCCTTAATTCCACAGAGGCCCATACACTCAATCGTGAACATGGGAGTAGTTATTCTGATAATCATTAGAATCCTCAGATCTTCATCAGAGAGTAAACCTGTATATTTATATATTTACTTTCTTTTTCTCTATACAAAAGATGAAAGGAATTATGATCCTTTTCTTTCCATTTTTACAACTTTCATAACCAACAAGGCCAGGAAACTATTACACTCCAAAAATGTCTTAGTTCAAGCTTCTTGGAGGGAACTATGACCTTTGGATTGGCACAATTTCTACTTATTTTCCTAAACCAATATATATAACTGTATTTTGTAATCAGGTTATGTCCCTAATGCTACTGCAATGCTAAGAACATACTATCATGTAATACAAAATAATTTAGAATACGACTAAGAGTAAAATAAAAAAGGAGACATTTGACATCTTTCAAACTTAGAAAAAATGGTATCTATAAATTACCCAAATATCCCTTCAGCATCTAGAAGTAAATAGTGTAGGGTCTCTCAATTATCTAAAACTAAGCAAAGAGAAAAGATACTTTCTTTAATCTATTAGATAGTGATGGATATAGTCATGCATTCTTCTCTAAAAGGTTATTTTTTGTGTCTGGTACATTTTGTTTTGAGACAACAGATACTTCCCAAATAGCCCAAGCCACCTGCTCCGCTGTTTATCTCCCTCCCTTCAATTAAGTAAAATCACCTAGTATTATGCTTAGAACTGATTCCACTTTTCAATTTTATAGCTTGCCAATGTTAAATAGAAAAGCAAAGATGTATATTTCAACTCTGATAGTAAGGTACTAACACGATCTGTTGTATCTGACTTGGGTTTTGTTGCTTTTTAATGTTTCTTTACATTGTTTTTTATTGTTAGGAAAGTATTTTATTATACAACAACATCACAAAAACAAACAACTTTTGAAAGACTTAAGAACTCTATCAACACAATTATCAACCACAATACCAGAGGACCCAGAATGAAGCATACTATCCATCTCCTGCTAGAACTGTGATGGAGCCATGGTGCAGATCGAGACATATTTTTTTTTTGAACATAGCGAATGAAGGAATCTGTCCTGCCTGACTAAGCAGATCCGTTACAAGGGTTTTGTTTTGCTCTTTCTTTTCTTTTTTTTAAATTTTAATTCTTAACTTTATATTGTTAAAGTCAGTGCATATACTGTTCTTTTGCCTCATTACTCTCCAAAATTATACATATACAACTTACATATCAATTTTAAAATCCCCACTTAAAGCCAAGGAATTAGGTGTATGACTTACCTGGGGCTCATCAGGAGGGAGAGGAGGTGGAACCTCTTCACTTGGGGGTAATAATGGGGGATCCTGAAACGGAGGAGGTTCAGGTATTTGACTGGTTGCTGTAGTTTCTTCTTTTGTTGGCTCTGGTGCATCTTTCACTGCTCCAGGGCCCTTTAGTGGTTGCTGTCCCTGTGCATGTGCTTTTGCCCTTTGCTGCAGGCTAAGCAAGTGCTGTTTGTACCAATACTGTTGCTGTTCCTACAAAGGAAATCATTTGTGAGAATCACTTGTATAAGCTATTTACCCTTAATACAGAGTTAAAGGAAAGAGAGAGAGAATATGAATATGCAGTCTATCTGCTCGCCTTTTTCAGAAAGGATGAAGACAAAGCGTGAAAGAGACAAGTAGGTATTTGTAGGCTTTTTTCACCCACAAGCTAGAGAATTCCAATTCTGCCTCCTCCTGAGATGTTAAAACAAACAAAACACCCTTAGGACATATAAAGTCAACACCTCTAAATAGAGACACCTCCTCCACATCCCTTCCTTCCCTCCCTCACCCTCTTTTTAAAGCACATGCTGCCATCTGATTCACCTAGAAGTGAGACTGGTCTGTTAGATGTCAGATCAGAAAAAGTACTAGTGATTCTCTTTTCACATTCACTTAAGGTTTATCTTTACTCCATGTTTATGCACATTTATCTCATCATCTTAAACCCAAAGAGAACAATCAATCCCATTTCGTTCATGAAGCCTCTCAAGCACTCCAATTTCCCTGTGATCTCTCCTTTCTCTGAACTTACTGCAATTATAGTCTGTACCACTTTTATTGCTCTCTAACTGCTTCAGGCCTGTTAATCATATTTTCCCAATTAAAATATAAGTTATTTATGCCTATATACTCATCCTTCCCCCCACAACCTCCTACCCCTACTGGTGCCAAGTATAGTACTGGGCACAAAGAGCCAGGTGGTAAATCACCTCTCCTTCCTATGGTCCTGAATCTTTCTATAGTCCATTCCCCTGCTCAAAGACTCTCTATTTATCGCCTCTAACATAAAATACAAACTCCTCAACACACCAACTGAGGCCCTCTGCAATGTGGCTCCTACCTATCTCTCCAGCTTTACTTAACACTGCTCCCCTGCATAAAACTTGCATTCTTGCCACACTGGAATACACACCTGAATCAGATCTCTGGCGTTTGTGCAGCTAGCACCCTTCCTCTCAGAATCCTTTTCTTCCTTCAAGGCTCAACTCTCATATTTCATCCTCAGTGAAGTTGTCTCTAGTTTTTAGTGTTCACTCTGTCCCTCCTTAAATTACCTTGGATTTACTTCTCTGTGTAAGCATTGCACCTCCTCAGAACAATGCAAGCTTCTTGGAGTCAGCAGCTACCTTTTTTGGGGGGGGTCTTTCAGCCCTAGAAACTAACACATTGCTTTGAACACAGAAGATGATTAATTGATGCTTACTGATTTGAAACAAAAATGGTGCACCTCCTTACGTTACCTTACTTCAAAATTTTAAGAATCTGTGATTTCATTATTATAAGCACTCCCTTTATAGATGAAAACAGCAATTCAAGTAAATAGTTTAACTTTTCAGATAGCCAAAAAGTTTATCATCATGAAGCCAACCTGGTGGTAGAGCCATTTCAAACTTCACTATCATGCTCCTTTGACAGTCACCATTGGGGCCAAATACCTGAAGACTTTCCAGCTGGGCAGGACCTACTAGAGCTTGCCCTCAGCTGCCATAGCTTTCAGGGGCGCTTGGTCACCACCAAGCCAGGGTAAGGCATCAGAGGAGGACTTTAGTAAACAGTTTTCAACCTGACCTTCTGTGAAAAAAACACTTCAGTTATACAATAGTACACTTATAAATAAGCAAGCATAAAATTCATAATGCTGGCTAAATATTCAACTAACGTTCACTATAACATATCTTTAATTTTTTCTAATACTTCAAATAATTACCCAAAAATAACATGAAGAGGCAGTCATTATATGAGATGTTTTTGCTTAATTGTCTGTGTTTCAAGGGAGGGTCTCTGAAGAAAGAGGGTGTTGAAATGACTAGAATGCAAAGACAAAGGCTTCAATAAAATGTTATGTTTTATAGAAAGAGAAAGAAAATAGATAAATCCAGTAACTTGAAAGATTAACAAACTCTTCAAATATTGGCAGAAGTTGAAAAGAAGATAAATCTACAATTCCAAGGTAAGTACTGAAAGGTATAAAGATGCAAGCTATTCTTTATAGATTAATGCCTACAGGTCTGAGAAGGACATAGACCTAATATCATGAACCATGCTGGGCTCTCAATACTTGCCAGTTCACCATCTTGTTTAACTCACTGGGTAAGAATCCTCCAGTTCAATGACAGGAATGTTAGCCCATGGCTGGAAGTCAATAAATGAATGATAAAATGATACCATCCTTCAGAAATGTCTTCAGAGAAGACATTTAACACCATTTTTTTTTTTTTGCTTTTTGGAGGGGGGAATGTAGGGCAATTGGGATAAAATGACTTGCCCACAGGGCTAGTTTTTTGTGGTAAGTGTCTGAGGCTGGATTTGAACTCAGGTCCTCCTGACTCCAGGGGCAGTGCTCTATTCACTGTGCCACCTAGTTGCCCCTAACACCACATTTTTGTGATAGCAAAGAGCTGAAAACAAAGCCGATGCCCACTGAATGGAGAATGGCTAAATGAATTGTCAGTACACAAACGTAATGGAATAGTACGGTGTTATAAGAAATGATGAATGTGACAAATACTAAGAAGCAAGGAACGATCTACATAAAATTGATGCAGAATGAAGCAAAACCAAGAAACAACATATACAATGACTACAACAATATAAATGAAAAGAACTACCAAAAACAAAGTGCTGCAAAATTATAAAGAATAAGCATGACTCCAAAGAATTAAGAAGACACTCTAGCCCCATCACTTTTCAAAGGTGGAGGGTTCACAAGCATACACTGCACATATTTTCAGACTTTTTCAATTAGTTATGCTGATTTTTCCCCCTCTTCTTTTTCTATTTTGTCTTTTAAAAATGCTATTTATATTATGGGATGACCCTCTGGGGTACTAGAGGAAACTATAATGATGTTAAACAAAAAGACATCCAGAAAAATGTGCATGTATACACACACATACATACATATACACACATACAAACAAAAACCTGAGTGAGCATTAAAGAAGTATACAAGATTTATTTTGATACATATATAACTTCCTCACCCCTGACAACCCACCCCCCCGATTTTTTTTCCCATAAAACCAAACTTCCTATTTGTTAGAAAACAATCATTAATCATCTACTGCGTAGAGAGTACTGACTTGCAGTCAGGTAGACCCGAGTTCAAATCCAGACTTGGACATTTATTAGTTGTTTGACTCTAGGCAAATCATTTAACAGCTGTCTGCCTCAGTTTCCTCATCTGTAAAATGGGGATAATAAATATCTACCTACCTCTCCCAGGGTTATGAGGACAAAATGAAATAATATTTATAAAGTTTTGCAAACCTTAAAGCACTCTATTAATGCTAGCTATTATTATACAAACCTATATGAAAAATAATATAAGGTATTTCAAGAAAGGAAATGTAAAGTTTGTATTTTATTTCAAAAAGTGCTGAGTTGGTTTAAGCTGTCTCCTCCAGGAATCAATAAAAAAGCATTTATTAATCAATTCCTACACATAAGGCCCTATACTAAGGGCTGGTGATACAAAAAGAAAAGGAAGACATTCCCTATTCTCAAAGAATTTACCTTCTAAAAGGGCAGGACAACATATAGAGTTTCAGGTGTAAGTCAGCCTATGGTTCTTAGGGTACAGCAATACAGAAGACGGCAAAACACCCTCTTTAATGCCATTTCAACTCATAAAGCAAGTACCTGTTTCTGATGTTGGTTACATCCTGATTAAAGCTAGATAATGTAAATTTATTATAAGTCCATATCACCATTTATTAAATTCTTAATTTCTTGATATTCCAAAGCAAAGAACAAAGAAATAAAAAATTTTAATTTATATTTGTACTTCTTAAAAACTTAATCCATTAAGAGAATCTACCTGAATTAGGTTCATTGATAAATAACAACTTTAAGATTATAAGTATAAATAGTGTCAAAATTCATGAATTACAAAATCCAAAATATACAACATTAAATTTTTACAAGGGTTACTTGCCATATATTGGCACTGACATGTTAAAAAAAAGTTTATAATACAATAAAGAAGAAAGTCTCTTGGTAATCAGAATTTTAAGAATCACATCTACCAAAAAACTTTTGTTCAAAATTACAATTTAATTGCTCCTTGTAAGAGAAAGGGAAATTCAAGTGTACAGAAGAGGGCTGACTTGAAATGATTTTAAGCAAACTTTCTATATGTTCAGAAGACACTGGAATTCTAGTGGGTTAGAGTTATAAGTGGTCTTTCAGGGGAACTGTGCCAGGAGAACCACAGGGGAACTTGTATTTGAAATTACACCAATGAAGAGATTCTGAACAGAAATACTTCCCCGATAATCTTGCCCCATACCTTTTTCCTTGATTCTTTTCCTTGTCCTAAGATCATAGAATTGAAAGCTGAAAAAAACCTTTGAAATAAACTCGTATAACCTCCTCAAACTTACAAATGAAATCAAGGCCCCAGAAGGTTAAATGACTTGCCCAAGGTCACAAAGGTTGTAATAACAGAGTCAGAATTCAAACTCTTCTCGTTTGATTACAAATTCAACATTCTTTCTCACTATACCAAACTGCCTCCTCAATCCTATAACAGATTTTCCATGGGGAAATATGCTAAGCATAATTTCTTAAATAATATGCTTTGGTGTTCAATTTCCAATGCTAAAGCTTTGAAAAGGTAAAGTTGTATATAATTAACTCTTGAGAATGGCATTACACGTGTCTTGGATTTGCTTTGTCCTGATCTGTGACTTGACTAGTGTACAAAACTCCCTGTAAGAAAGCTTCTTCCACCTATGAAGATGGGCAAGTACCATGCACTTGAAGTCTACAGGAGATACCTGGAAGCACTGAAAGATCCAATACCCGTCCAGAATCATATACCCAGTAAGCGTCAGACACTGGACCAATACTAAGTTTTCCTCTCAGTCCACTATGTTGCCTTGCTTCTAACGTTTACTGACATTCACTGAAAAACTCAACTCTCATTTTGCTCCAGTTAATGTAAGGGGATAGTGAATCTGTTTAAGTCAGTCAACAAGCATTTATTAAGTGCTTACTATGCTAAGCCTTCAAGAAGCTCACATTCTAATTGGAGAGACAATATGCAAACAAGTATGTAAGAACCTACAAGATACACACAAGGTAAACTGGAAGTAATCTTAGAAGGGATGCATCAGCATGAAAGGAGGCTGGGATAGCCTTTTGTTGAGGTAATTTTAGCTGAGACCAGAAGAAAGGAGGTGAGCTAAGAGGGAGAGACAATAGGGAGGGCCTTCTAGGCATGGAGGACAGCCAGTGATAAAGCATAGAGGTGGGAAATAGAATGTTTTATAGGAGGAATAGTAAGGCCAGTGTCACTAGATCTCAGAATACTTGGATGGTAGTAAAGTGTAAGAAGGCTGAAAAAGCTAGAAGACGCTGGCTTATGAAAGGCTTTAAAAGTCAGCGGATTTTATGTTTGATCCTCGAGGTAACAGTATTAACTAAATTCTTCATTTACTTGTAGTACTATCTTCCCCCCAACTAATAGAAGGCTAGGGCAGCTAGGTGGCACAGTGGATAGAGCGCTGGGCCAAGGGTCAGAAAAACTTAAGTTCACAACCGACTTCTGACACTTACTAGCTGTGTGACCCTGGGCAAATCACATAACCCTTCTTGCCTCAGTTTCTTCACCTGTCAAGTGACCTGGAGAAGGAAATGGCAAACCACTCCAGTATCTTTGCCAAGAAAACCCCAAATAGGGTGATGATAAGTCAGACACAACTAAAATGATTCAACAAGAAAAAGTCAATCATCATTCCTCTCAACCTCTGATCTGTGTAAAACATCTAAGAGAAGTCAGTCAGTCAACAAGCACCTGAGTGCTTAGTATGTGCCAAGGACTGTACAAAGTGCTAAGAATACAAAAAGTAGTCCTGCTCACAATCCATTCCCTGCATTGAAATGTGAACTCACAATCGAAGGGGAGAAACAAAAAAGAGGAAATAGACAAGTTCAGGAAATAGCATATGTACAGAAATGTATTGGTAATGGAGAATTATAATAATACCAGTATCTGCTGGAGTTTTCTGTTTGCCAAGAATAGTACAATTATTATCTTTTTTATTTACCTTCATGATAATTTTACCCTTCCAAATGAAAGGGAAATTTTATTCTGGAACTGACACTCAATATGGCAAGGACCTTGTTTCTGGAGGAGAAATTATGGAAACCTTGGAGTGGGGAAATACTATTCCCTCATAACATTTAAGGGAAAAAAGGAGAGGAAGGCTGGGTATAGTCCAATACATACCCTAGAATTTTAGGAGAGTAGATTTTAAAGGATTCAGAGGACTGACATCAAAGATCCCAAGGGCCAAAATTCCATAGTGGAACAGCACAGAAGGGATGAAAAATTCTTAAGAACAAAATTCTGAAGACATATAAAGAAAAAGTTCCTATAAAAAAGGAGGAGGTTGTCTCAAGTAACCAAAGTGGATGCACAGAACTCAAACACCTGAGATCTTTTAAAGATAATGTACAAATGAATGAAATAAGCAGAAGTAAGAGAGGATATATAAAATCAAGGCATAATACTGTAAGCATAGGGTCAGGAGAACCAAGGAAATGTTTAATGAGCTGCACAGCCAGTAAAGATAAGTAAGACTGCTGCTCAAGGTGCTAAGGATCATATCTGACAGAGAAGGCAGCATTGTTTGATTCTTAGTTTGTATGATTTTTTTTTTCTCTGCAAAGGAGAATGACCTTTGGATGGGAAAGGACAGAACAAAAATGGCTAAAGGGAAGGAAGAGGGTGATTAAAGATACATAAGGGGATAGGAGGAGATCACCAAGCTGGTTTAATCATCTATCTCAGATTATCTACATGCTCAAGAAATGAAAAAACTAGGGGAAGTAATTGTTGAACCAAGAAAAATCAAGAATAGGAGATGTGCCACCACAACTGGAAATTTACAAATGCCCTGATATTCAAAATAAGAGAAAAGAATAGTCTGTAAGCTACAGACCAATGAGTGCAACTTCAATTCTTGTGAAGATTCTAGAAGAAACTAAAGAAATCATCAATTAACATTTAGAAAAGTATTCAGTGATCAAAACAGCTAGCATTGTTTCAGCAACAAGTCATATGAGACTTTGGTTTCCTGGGTCTCTCTGAACGGCACAAGCTCAGCGAAGCAATGTCCAGTTACTCTGCTGTAGCTTTCACATACATTATAAGCAAAAATGATAAGAATCATGTGGGGTCTGAGAATATCTACATCTGGTGGCTTATTTTCCAAGAGAGGTTTTTACCTCCCCACAGTGAAAGTATATATCCACAATGGACTCAAGAAAAAACTGACAAGTGACCACATACCCTAACAAACATTTTATCACAGTATTAAAAATAAATTTTAAAATATGGGATTTGACTGAAATAAAATAGTGGTGAAAATAGTGATCAGAGTACAAGGAGATGAAGAAGTGAATATGGTTGCTCAATTTTTCTGGGATGCTGACACAGAAAACACTTGTGATGTTTTTACAAATATTCTGTGTTGCAGCTATATTTGGTTATTCCTACTATTTTCATTCTTTAAAGAGCAGGGCAAAGAATAAATGATGAAGAAATGTGAATTAGTTATATTCCTGGTTGGTAATTCAACAAACAAGTATTTGTACCTATGTCTTTTTAAAATAAAGATTAGTTCAGGGTTTACTAACTAGACATTATAAGAGAAGCTAAAGTAGTATAAGCCCATCTGGAAATGTTATGAATAGATATTATCTACTTATTTTACCTTAGACAAAGTACCAGTTTTCAAAGAACGGGTAACAATGATTCAGTCATCCTACAAAGAATAGTAACAATGATACCAACTTCTCCAGTTATTTGTTGCTGTCACCTACAAGCCGCAGAGTAGCTTCCTCCTTTTTCAAGGATCACAGGAATATAGGATCCTAGCTCTACAGGTAGAAAAGTCCACAGAAATCCTCTGGTCTGACCTGTTCATGTTAAAGATGAGGAAACTGAAGCTCAGGAAGGTTAAGTAACTTCCCCAACCTCAGACAGCTGGTAAGCATGAGAAGCAGGATTTAAATCCAGGTCTTCTGGATTGAATCAAGTGTTTGTTCCACTGTACTAGGTTCCCTCCTAAAAGAAGTTCAGTACCTGTGCTTAATCTTCCTTTGACCTCAACCCTTGCCCTTCTACTTGAGGACTATGATATCCACACTAACGTGGACATAATGTCCCTTTAAATATCCTGGTACCCCGAATTTGTCACTCTTCAACTCCAATGACCTACTTCCCTTTCACCTTATCTCAGCTACCCCCAGATAAAACAGATAATTCCATCACTTCATGGTGTAAGCTTCTGATATTCTCTTTTCTTACCATTCATCACTCCCACTCTTTTACTTTCCTAAATTTATTTATCCTTATCTCCACCTTCAGTATCAACACCATCTCCCTACTTTCTCCCTTCTCATCCTTAGTATAGGCTCACTTTCTTGCCATCACATTTTGGACAAATTAAACTATATATTATCCTCCACCCTTGAATCCCTTGCTCTTCTGTTCTTCCAACATTCACACCTGCCCATCCTCAACCCTAAGTCATCCCACCACTATTGCTGCCACCATTACCACCACCACTTGCTTTTTCTGCTTGTACTTCTTGGGCTGTTGGTACTGTTAGAGAAGTAGTCAACCACAATGACCAAGTCCAATACAAAGTAATGCAATATTTAATGTTACTAGACTTTTTGCTATTATAGGCCAATCCTTTTACTCTTCCCTGAATCATGTTCTCCCTACAGGGACTTCTGAATCTTGTCCCTTTCCTCAAGCTCCAAGACCACTTCTCTTCTCCTTGCCAATACTAACCCCTCTAATTCGTGTCCTTGATTTCATCCCCTCCAAGAAACTTCCCTAATTGATCATTCCCTCCTGTATCACAAATCATTCCTTATCTAACTGGCTCATTCCCCAATACCTAAAGACAGTCTCAAGATTCATTCATCCTTAATAAAGTCTTCATTTGTCCATGCCTTCCATTCACCTCATAGTCCTACATCCTTCCTCCATTCACTCACTCCAGATCCTACAAAGAGCTGTCTATACTCAATGCCTCCACCTCTTCACTTCTCAACCCCTGGCTTTGGAACCCTCCACTATATTGAAACTGCTCTCTCAAAAGTTAATAATGATCTCAACTACCAAATCCAATGGTGTTTTCTCAGTCTTCTTCCTTTTAAGTACTCTGCTGCATTTGACACTACCAACCAGCCCTTCCTCTCTGAATGGTCTTTCCTCCCCTCGCTTCCATAAATGGTTCATGAGATCATAAATATACATTTGCAAAGCATGTTAGAGATAAAGAGTCCAAAACCCTCATTTTATGGATGAGGAACCTGAGGACGTACAAGAGGAGGTAAAGTGACGTGCCCTGGGTTGTTACTGTTTGTTCTTCATTTTCAAAGAGAACCAATGACATCACAAGTGATGTCTTGACTTGCTTATGAACTGGATTTAAGTGAGGCAGAGCTGCACAAAGTTGTAGACTTCATTCTCTCTTCTAAGTCATCAGAGTCCAGTGGTAAGACAGAAGTCAGGGAGACTGACAATGGCCCAGTGGACGTATTGTCATCTTCAACGTCTGATCAAGCTCTAAGCGCTTTACAATAACTGTTTCTGCTCCTTTCATGGTCATTGGAACAAATTGTTCTCATTCTCCCATTCTGCCAGGGGAAGTCTTCACAGATTTAGGGTAGACATTCCTCTAACTCACCCACAGGTCTGAAGCCTATCAGTTACCCTCAACCTGGTTTTGCCCATCTGCTGAGACGATTTACTGGGGTGTGGTCACTGTGCAAGTTATAGCTTCTTGGAGCCACAGGTGAGAGTTGAGTGCCTGGTGAATGAGCAGTCCTAAAAAGGCTCAGCAAGCCCCCATACCAGAGGTGTTAGTCCTTTTTAAACAACCCATACACCCCTGGATTACACAGACAGTAAACAGCAAAACCATAACTGAACCCAAATGCAGTGTTCTTTCTTCTCTTAATGAGATAATACTTACAAAGTACTTACCAAATGCTTGGAACATAGTAGGTACTGAATGTAGGTGTATTCCCTCCTTTCTAAACCTGTTCTTTCTCAGTCTTCTCTGTTGAATCATCACAAATCTCTCACCTCCTATTCACAGATGTCTCCCAAGGACTGTCCTAGGCTCTTTTTTCTTTTTTAACTCTCTCCCCTTCCATTATTTTATCAATTCCCATGAGTTAATTATGACCTCTATGCTTGCTCTTAGGAACTCTAGTACCACATTTCCAACTGCTTCCTGGACACCTCCACCTAGACATCATATTTTGTCAATATCTCAAACTAAATTTGTCCAAAACCAAACTCATTATATTCCTCCTTAAGCCTTCTCTTTTTCCAAACTTTCCTATTTTCATGAAAGGTACTACCACCAATTTCCCAATTACTCAGGCTAATAATAACTAGCATTATCTTTGACTCTTATCTTTTCTCACCCAACACCATCTCTTCCCCGAGCCAACTAGTTGCTAAATCCTATTCCTTCTTTTACCTTCTTCTCCAAAGCCACCACATCCTAGTTCGAGGGCCCATCTCCTCTGGCCAGAACTATTACTGTCTCCAATTTCTCCCCATCACCAATCTTTCCTTCACAAAGCAACAGTTCCTTATTGCTTATTAAATAAAATACAACCCCATTAGCAGCAACCTATACTTAGTTTGTTTTATTCCACTTTATATATTATACATTCCAGCCAAATTGGAATACTATGTGTTCTCTATACTTGATATTCTATCTCCTATCATCGTGTAGTCACACAACCTGCGGCCCATGTTTGAAAATGTACCATTCACCTTCATCTCTGCCTTTCAAAATTCTATCTTCCTTTGAGGTCCAGCTCAAGTGCTATCTCATCTACAAAACCTTTTCATATCCTCAACATCCCACCCCACTCCCAATCATTAACACTTTCTCTCTCCTCAAATGACCTTGTATTAAACTTATCTTTTCACAGGTTGTACTCCTCCAATTCAAACCCTTAAGGAAGACTTTTTGTCTCTCTAGTCTAGAAAAGTACCTATTTTGCACTTAATGTTTGTTCAATTTAACTGAATTATCGATGGTCAACAAAATGGAATTCATCTATTGTTGCAGAATAAAAGATGTATAAGTTTATAATTAATTTTCTGAGTCACTGATTCCTCAAAAAGGTAAAATGTAAGGAGAGAAACCAGTGTAACTCCAAAGCAAGTACCTCATGGGAAGTTCTTAAATACAAAACAATTACCACTCTTAACAAGGCCGCCCTTGACAAGACAATCCTCATTTTCCAAAACAAGTTAGGAGTGGGTAGTGAAAAGAACCCTAGTTAGTAACTTAAATTGTTTAGCTACAAATGGCTTTCAAAATTAATACAAAATATAGTCAAAATCAGGCAAATGCTAATATATTCAGAGTATAACAATCAAACCAGTTTTCTTTATCTTTTCAATAGAAGTTTTGGGTTAAATTATTATAGAAAAACCATTTATTATATTTAGCAAAACTCTTGAGCCTAGTAGCTCTTAAGAGTTAAATTTTTAATTTAAAGGAGATGTCATCCCTTGCTCATCTCACTAATCCTGAGCATCTAAAATCTCTTTTAAACATTTACTGTTTTATAAACCTATAAATATCTCCCTCTTATACAGGGAAGAGCGTGTGCAACCTTAATTATTTCCTTAGTCTGTATACTTAGGTTGGACCTTCTACACTTTCATAATCTTCTGGATTTATTCCTAGTAAAGTGAATCCTACTAATTCCAAATGACCCCTCCAGATTCCAAAATATGCATGCTCTATTAAGGAACTTTCTCTCGAAAGTGAATCTTAAAGATTACCCAACTGGCAAACCCTCTATCCAACATGAACGCTTACCTGTGGGGTCATAGTGGAAGGATCTGGTTGAGGGGCTGGTTGCTCAGCGCTTGTGTTCTTGGCACCACTTTCCAATGGCTCTTGCTGGGCAGTTGTACTGGTACCCGAAGGGCTGGGTTGTGGTGGAGCCAGCTGTGATTTGGTATGGGACTGAGAGGAGTGGGAAGGAGATGACTGGGACTGGGGCAAGTAAGCCTGGGAATGGGGCAAGTAAGACTGAGAGGAGCTGGAGTAGGAAGAGGAAGACTGGGAAGGTGCAATGTAGGACTGGGGTGGGGACTGAGAAGGGGATGGTTGACCTGGTGGCAGGTAGGACTGGGATGAGGACTGGGGGAAATAAGAGGGCGGGGGCTGACTGTAGGTCTGGGATGGGGGGATGTAGGAACCGGGGGGCACTGGAGGAGACTCGGGAGGTGAATCCAGTTCCATGGGTACTGGGCCAGGGGGCCCCTCTCGGTGCTGCTGCTGGAGCATCTGATGCTTGTACTGCTGCTGCTTCTGATAGCTTAGGACTGGCCCCGGCGGCGGAGGCATCGGCGGCGGCGGCGGCTGCCAGTCCCCGTAGCCCCCGCCGGGCATGACCGGAGGGGGCGGCAGGGGGGGCGGGGGGAGGTGATGGGGCTGGAGGACGCACTGCATCTGCTTCTGGTGCATCTGCTGCAGCTGCTGGAGCTGCGCCAAGTGCTGCTCGCGGAAGCTCAGGAAGCCCGAGGAAGCAGGGGCCGCCGGCGCCGCCGCGCTCGAGTAGCCGCCGGGCCCCGGGGAGGCCTCGGGGAGTCCCACGGGCGGGGGCGGTGGAGGCACCGGGGGCGGCGGGTAATGGCTGGCCCCGCCATACCGGCCCCAAGTCGGGTACATGTCGGAGTAGGCGGCAGAGCGATCCCTGGCGCCGTTACTCGTTGCAACCGACCCAGAGGGGTGCAGCCGCCGCGACAGCCGGAACTCGCGGCGTCTCCAGGCCCCAGAGCGTGTAAACGGAGGGCGCAAGTGCGCAAGCGCGAACGCCTTCGCCCGCGACTGCAGAGGCGAAGGCAGGGGCGGGGTCTAACCCAGTGCGTTTGCGCAGTAACCATCGAGAGGAGAACAAAGGCAAGATAGAGCGGCCCTGTCGTGTGTTGACTCATGGTTGCCATCTTCCTTCAGACCCGGAAATTGTCTCCGGCTGTGGAACGTTGCCATAGAATCACAAACTGGTAACAGCACCATGCTACCCTGGAAGATGTGATCGGTGTCACAAGATCAAAGATCAAGACTTGGAAGGAACTCTGGACGTCATCTCATCTGCTCCTCCTCACATTTTACAGATGAGGAAGCTGAGACCCAAATGTCCCTGGACCCTCTGTGTAGCAATACCCTAGCCTGGCATTCAAGCCTCTCCACAATCTGACCCGAGCTACCTTTCCAACCTGATCTCCCCCAACCGATCTAGCGAAAATTGGACAGATTTAGAATTGAAAGGATATGAGTCTTCTAGACCATCCCATTTCCATTTTTTTTTAACCAGATGAAATGAATACCCGAATATGAATGGTTCCTCATATTTTACAGCAGGTCTTTTTAAAGGGGTCTTTAAAAAAAAAAAAGAATTGACAAACCTGTTCCAATGTAATAGGTTTCTTGTGTACTTTTATTCTGTGGATTTAAAAACAATTCTGAGAAGGGGCTTTATCACACTACCAAAGGA
>CM053582.1:437676245-437691755 GCA_028627135.1 Pseudochirops cupreus
AGGTGAAGGGAATATAAATGTGTGTGTGTGTATATATATATATATATATATATATATATTCATATATGCATATGAATACATATGGGACTGTGTGTATATATATGTAAAGAGACAGAGGGCACAGGATCAATTGAATAGGAAGGGATGATATTTTAAAAGGTAAAATTGAGAGGTGGGAGAGGAATATAATGAGAGGAGACGGGGAGAGACAAAATGGGGTCAATCATTTCATATAGAAGAGGCAAGGGATAACTGTTACAATGAAGGGAAAGAACAGGAAGGCAAAAGGGAAAGGGTCAACCTTGACTGTCATTGAATTTGGCTTAGGGAGGGAATGACATACACTCTAAATTGGGTATCTTGCCCTGCAGGAGAGTAGGGGGGTAGGGGATGAGAGGGGAGATAATGGAGGGGAGGGCAGGTTGGGGGGAAGGGTTGCTGGAAGCACACACTTCTGTAGAGGGACAGGGATAAAGTAGAGAATAGAACAAGGGGAGGGCGGGATAGAAAGGAAGTAGTGTTATACAGTGTTACACAATATGTCCATTGTGGAGATGTTCTGCTTAACTACACGTGTATAGACTGTATTGAATTGCTTGTCTTTCCAGTGGGGGGTAGGGGGGGTAACAAGGGAGGAAGAAAAAGAATCTAGAATTTAAAGCTCTAAAATCATATGTTAAAAAAAATTATATATATATATATATATTATTATTATTATTATTATTTACCTGCAACTGGGAAATAAGATATATAGGCACTGGGCTAGAGAGATCCATCTTGCTCTACCATAAAGCCAGAGGGGTGATGGGGGAGGATATAGGAGAGAGCAGATTGGGGGAGGGGTTATACAGTAGGATTGATGTTTTGGGGGATTGGGTAGGGGAAAGATGGGGAGAAAAATGGTAACTCAAAATCTTGCGGAAATCAGTGATGTAAACTAAAAATAAACAAAAGTTAATTTTAAAAAATACTAGCTCAGTTGCAGATAGATACTATTTACCATATTAGAGAATGGTTCATTGATTCCCATGTTTTTTTTTAAACATAAAGCAGTGTTATATTTCATCAAAAGCCTTTTCTGCACCTATTGATTTAATCATGTGACTTTTTTGTTATTAATAGGGTGTATTATGTTTATACTTTTTCTGATATCGAATCAACCCTCCAACCCTGGTATAAATTCAACCTGATCATAGTGTATAATCTTTTTAATATGTTGTTGTAATGACTTTGTGAATATTTTATTCGATATGCAACAAACCTACTTTGAAGTGTGTATCTGGTTTTATTGTTGAAATAAGACCTCTTAATGTAGGATAAAAAAATAATCAACATTCAGTGCATCAATATTCATTAGAGAGATTGCTTTACTGTTTTCTTTCTCTGCTTTGTCTCCTGATTTAAGGATTAGAAACAGATTTGCTTCATAGAAGGAATTTTGTACAATCTTTTCTTTCACTACTTGTACAAAAACTTTATGCGACATTTGAACGCTTCTTTTTTTGGATGTTTGCTATAAATCACTCGGAATCGAGCTGATACTGACATTTTGTTTTTGTTTTTTTAACCAGCTCCTTTATGCCTTATTCATTTTCATTTTTCAAGATTGACAGTTAAAATTCCTTATTTCTTGTCCTATGAATCTGCATATTTTTATTTTTAAAAATACTAATGCACTTAATTTATTAGCTGTATTGACAAGTGACTGGGCAAAAATTTCCTCCTTCATTTCCTCACTTTTTATTCATTCTCTTTTCATATTTTTTATATTGACAATTTGGTTTCCCTCTTTTTAAAAATCAAATTAGGTAATGATTTATCTATTTTGCTTTTTGTCTTTTTGAATTTTATTTTTTATTCTAAATTTAATAAACACTTCCCCCCAAAAGAAAACATATATTTACAAAGTAGAACAGAAAAAGAGGATTACCTGTGAAACCTTTATTATTTACAGTTTAATTTTTTAAAGGACATAATTCAGTATGTTACTTTCAGAGGTCCCGTGTTTCCCTCTAAACATCCCCATTCATCTGTGCATTTAAAAAAGCTTTGTTTCAGCGACCACCTTTTGTTTCCTTTCTGTTTTGTGAAAGATTATCACTAGATCTACCGTCCTTCCATAAACCCACCCCCATTAAAAAAGAAAAACAAAATTATTATAACAAATGAGCAAAACAAGTCCATTCATCTGTCTTGACCAAAAGTGTGTATCTCATTCTGCACATCACATACACCATTCCTTGTTCAGGAGGTGCATAGCATGCTTTATCAGTAGTTTTCTTGAGCCACAGTTGGTCTTTGCATTGATTGGAATTCTTAAGTCTTTCTCAGTAGTTTTTCTTTATAGTGTTGTACTTTTTAAATTGTTCTCTTTGTTCTACCCATTTCACTCTGTATCAGTTCATACAAGATTTCCAAATTTCCCTGAATCCATCCCTTCGATTTTTTCCTTCAATTCAATAATCTTCCATTAAATTTATATGCCATATGGTTCAACTATTTGCCATTTGATGGATACTCCTTTTGATTCTAATTCTTTGCTACATCATCAAAAACAAAAAGCTGCTATAAATATTTTTGAATATATGGTTCTTTTTCATTTTTCTGTGATCTCTTCAGGGATAAAATTATAGGCTAGATATTCACCAGTTAGTTCCCTTTCAGATATAGTTCCATGTGGCTTTCCAGAATCATTGGACTAATTCACAGATCTATAACAGTGCCCTCAGTGTGCTTTCCAATAGTTGCTTCAATTGTCATTTTTGTTTCAAAATAACTAGGGAATATATAAAACAATTGGGAGTTGAGTTACCAAAACAAGGACAGAAATTATATGCATACCGTTTTTAAAAAATCTTCATAGGTAAGAAGATCTAACTAAATAATTCTAAATATTAAACTTGCTGATGGTTAGACCATGAAAATATAATAAAAATGAAAAATTTTAAATCACCTAAAAACCTAAATTAATTTATGGATTCATTACCATACCAAAATTCTAAGTGGTAACTTTTGTTGTTTTTCATTTGTTTCAGTCATGTCTGACTTCGTGACCCCATTTGGGGTGGTCTTGGCAAAGGAGTGATTTGCCATTTCCTTCTCCAGCTCATTTTACAGATAAGGAACTGAGACAAACAAGGGTTAAGTGACTTGCCCAGGGTCACATAGCTAGTAAGCATCTGAGGCTAAGTTTGAACTCACAAAGATGAATCTTCCTGACTTGAGACTTGGTGCTCCATGTACTGTGCATCCAGTTGCCCCAAAAGATAATGTTTTAGAACTAGAAAAATAATAGCAAAATTCATTGAGGAATGAAAGATGAAGAATCTCAAAAGGAATAATAAAAAAATGAGAAGGAAGGCAGCCTAGATCTCAAAATATGCTACTACAAGTTTATCACTGGAACAGATTTCATTCACAAGACCCAAA
The DNA here is from genome assembly GCA_028627135.1 of Pseudochirops cupreus. Lineage (NCBI taxonomy): Eukaryota > Metazoa > Chordata > Mammalia > Diprotodontia > Pseudocheiridae > Pseudochirops > Pseudochirops cupreus. Next base: position 437,679,675 of record CM053582.1, read on the forward strand.
AGCAATTGAACATAGTAGTGTTTGATAATCCCAAGGATTACACAGCTACTGTGGTAAAACTAGACCAAAAGGTTGAGGGAGGAAAACAATCTGGTCATAATTAGGATTAGGTCATATTCCAAAATAGGGAAACAGATACAAGACCAAGACCTGAAAGTCATATCATAAATGAATGAAAGGAATACAGAAGGAAATACTTTTCACAATTGTGGATAGGTGAACAGTATTTTGATTAAGCAAAGGATAAAAAAAAATCACAGGAAATATCAGATGGACAGTTTTAATAAAATAAAAAAGATTCTGTATTTTAAAAAATCAATAGAAGGGAAACAGCTCATGGAAAAAATCTTTGCAATAAATTTCTTTAATAAAGGCTTACTATCCAAGATATATAGAGAATTGTTTCAAATATATAAGAACCTGAACCATTCTACAAGATAAAAAGTCAAAGGATAAGGACAGGCAATTTTTAAGAGAAGATAAGCTATCAACAACCATATTAATTTTTAAAAAATCTTTACTACTAAGAGAAATTAAAACAACACTAAGTTTCTATCTCCCATTTATTAGATTGGCAAAAAAGACAAAAAGGGTAGCGATAATTGTTGGAAGGGCTGTAAAAGGACAAGCACGCTATTACATTTTTGGTGGAGCTATGAAAAGGTCTGATTGTTCTAGAAAGCAACCTTGGTTCTGCACCCAAAAAGTCACTAAACTGTGCATACCCTTTACTCCAAGGATATTATTATTATTAGCACATACCCCAAAGAGATTTTTTTTAAGAAGAAAAAGGACCTATACACACAAAAACATTTGTATCTGGACTTTTTTTTTTGATGTATCAAGACTTTTTGTTAGAGCAAAAAACTGGGCATGCCCATCAATTGTGAAATGGATGAATAAATAAATGGAATATTACTGTGCCAAAAGAAATGATATGTCATTCATTCAGAGACACCTGAAAAATGTGTATGAATCAATGCAGAATGAAGTGATGCAGATCATGAGAAGAATTTATAGAATGATTGTATCATTATTAAGAAAAACAATTGTGAAATACTTAGACTTATAATCATGCATTAACCAACCAATTCTACGAAGATCAATGGTGAATCACAATTCCCTCCTCATTCTAGAGTTGATGACGGCTGAATGAGATACACATTTTCGCTGCAATGTGTGGACTTCTTTTGCATGACTTCATGTCTTCTGTTCGGTGTTCAAAGTCCTTTATAATCTAGTCCCCACCCACTATCTTTCCAGTTTTCTTTCGCCATATACCACCCTCCTCCCCACTCTATCTCGTATTATGTGATCTTTGATCCAGTCACACTGGCCTCCTGGCTGTCCTTGCAATGAGACACTCCCTCTCTCAACTCCAAGGCAAATTCTCTGGTTGTCCCCCATGGCCAGAATGCTCTCCCTCCTCATCTCCGCCAGCTAAAATTAGTGTCTCTTAATTCTAGAGCCTTTCCTCCATTGGTTATCTCTTATTTATTCTGTATCTAGCTTTTTTGTACATAGTTGTTTGCATGCTGACTCCCCTGTCAGACTGTAAACTCCTTAAGGGCAGAGACTATCTTTTTGCCTTTCTTTGTATGCATAGTACTTAGCACAGTGCCTATACACTGTAGGTGTTTAATGAATTCATTCCACCTGATTAATTTATTTGTTTATTTATTTATTTTGCCTTTTGGAGGGGGGGAAGGGCAGGGCAAGTGGGGTTAAGTGACTTGCCCAAGGTCACACAGCTAGTACGTGTCTGAGGCCGGATTTAAACTCAGATCCTCCTGACTCCAGGGCCAGTGTTCTATTGACTGCACCACCTAGCCGCCTCCTGATTTATTTTTTTATAGAGCAGAATAGGGAGGACTTCAAGAGGGGTGATAAGGATACTAAAAACCAAGGAAGAAAACAAAGAAAAGAACTTAGTTTAAAAATTAGCAGAAGAAAGTTCAGAAAGGGACAAAGACAGGCAAGCAAAGTATTGGATATACCAAGTAAAATTCGAATTACCCAAAAAGGTCAAACTACACATATTGGAAAGAAAAAGAAACTGTGCACACAACTAAGTTCAGTTTCAAATATAATCCCCTTTTTTGTTTTTGTTTTTTTCTGTGCATATTCAAATATTTAAGTTTCTTGATGTTTATAATAAAAAAAATTAGCACATATGAAGAATTCAGAGGAGTATGGGAAGATCTATATGAACTGATACTGAATGAAAGCAGCAGAACCAGGAAAACTATATACATGACTACAAAAATTTAAATGGATAGAACTAAAGAAACAAAACTGAATAATATGTAATTATAATGGTCAAACTTGTCCTCAAAGTAAAAATGAGAAAATGTGCTGATCTCACTTCCTTAAAGAGGTGGGAACTAGGGGTTTGAAATGCTGCAAGTACTATGAGATGCATTTAATGTGTTGATCAGTTTTATTAACTACTTTCTTTTTTCTTCTCTGTTACACAGGATGGCTTAAGGAGGAAGAAGGGTATATTTGGTAACAAAAGTGATATATGTTGCTGCTCCTATGCTGCCATCTTGGCTCCCAACAAAAGTGATATAACAACAAAAGATTAAAAAAACTTAAAAACTGTCCATCTTATAAAAAAATAAAAGAATTAAATTTTTTGTTATTAAAAAAATTTCAATAAAAATTGAAATTATTTGTTTTCTAAAGAGATTGGCCTGTGCTCCCAAGGCACATACTAGTTCCCAACTCTCCACACCACAGAAGGCCAAAGGAAAGGGTACAGTGGAAGAAGGAGGGCTGTAGGAGAGGAGGGCCATGGTTTTAGAAGTCTGAGGATGGAGGCCCAGGGTTGAGCAGAGAGCAAAGTTCAGGGATGGTGGGCTAAAGGAGCACTATGGGCATAAAATGAAAACTACAGAGGTTTTATTTATTTCCTCTCAGGTATTCTGTCTTCATATTCCAGTCAATAGGTACAAGATTATAGTTATAGAACCACAGAATCTCAGCATTGGAAGAGACTTTAAAGGTATTTCATTCAATCCATGCCTGAACAGGAATCTCTTTTGTTCTCAAAGAGGACCAAAATGACATCACTACATTGGAGTTCAGGGTAGTATGTCCAATTGTGACTGATCAGATCAATAAAAGTATGGAAGGCTCCCACCACAGGTCAGGCACAAATAGTCCACATGAACATTTGGAGTGAAGATGTCTCTAAATTTGCACATATCATATTTCCTTTGAGCTACTGTGATTTTGTTTTTTTCACAGAGCACAGCACCTTCTTTGATGAGGGCATGCCAGGCTGGGTGGGCCTTTGCCAGTGTCTCCCATGACATGTAATTCATTCCAAAGTTCTTCAGAGAGATCTTGAGAGTGTCCTTGTATTGCTTCTTCTGACCTCCATATAAGTACTTGCCTTGTGTGAGTTCTCCATAAAACAGTCTTTTAGGCAAACATACCTCTGGCATTTGAAAAATGTGGCCGGCCCATTAGAGTTGTGCTCTCTGTAGAAGAGCCAGCAGTTCAGGTTGGGAAAGGACCTCAGTGTCTAGTACCTTATCTTGCCAGGTGATCTTCAGAATCTTCCTAAGACAATTCAAATGGAAGTAATTCCATTTCCTGGCATGGTGCTGGTAGACTGTCCAGGTTTCACAGATATGCAACAATAAGGTCAGCACAACAGCTCTGTAGATAGACCTTCAGTTTGGTGGTCAGCCTGATACCTCTTCTCTCCCACACTTTCTTTCAGAGCCTCCCAAGCACTGAGCTAACTGGTAATGCATGCATCAATGTCATTACCAGTATGTACATCTGTGGAAGGTATACTGCCAAGGCAAGTGAACCTATCCACAGCATTCAGTATTTCTCCATTTGCTGTAACCAATGGTTCCCTGTATGGATGGCATGGCGCTGGCTGGCACATGTGTTTTCTTGGTGTTGTTAGGCCAAAATAAGCACAAGCAGCAGAATATCAATCCATACTTTGTTGCATCTCAGCCTCAGAGGCTGAATTGAATGCACAATCATCTGCAAACAAAAAGTCACATACAACTCTTCCTTCCTCTCTGACAAGCAGTCAATCCAATGTCTTCCTAAAAACCTCCAAAAATGGGGAAATCACCCCTCCTAAGGCAGCCCACTGCACTTTTGGACCATTCTTATTGTTAAGAAGTTTTTCTTTACACCAGGCTGAAATATACCTCTTTACAATTTTGGCTGCTCTTAATTATATGTATTCTCTCTTCCACATGGCATCCCCTCAAATGCTTGAAGACTATTATGTCTCCACCAAAAATCTTACCTCAAGGCTAACCAATGTTAATTCCTAAACTGATCTTCCTATTGCATGATCTGGAAACCCTCCACCATTCTGATCACCCTCCTCTACTGGCTCATCAATGCTTTTGTTAAAGTATTATACCTAGCACTGAACCCATTATTTCAGATGTGGTGAAACCCAGGCAAAGTAGTCTCTTCATCCTGCATACTATGCCTTCCTGAATGCAGTCTTAGATTGAGTTGAGGTTTTCTATTACTCTGCCACTGTCACGCTGTTGATTCCTCTTGAGCTTGCAATACATTAAACTCCACCTCCATAGATTTTTCTTACAAACTGCCATCTGTAACCCCTCCCCATTCTATACTTGTGCAATTAGTTTCCTGAATCCATTTAGGATTTTACATTAAATTTCATCTTGCTGGATGAATCTTACTGGATCTTACTTACATCCCACTACTCTAGCCCATCAGGGTTCTCCACCTCAAAAAAAAGTTTTTATTCAATATTTTTAAAAACTGCATTTTTTTTGGAATTTAACCAGATCCATGACCAAATCCACTTCTAACTTGGAATTCTGCCTTAGGACAACTAGGAATCATGGCAGGCACAATTTCAAAAGGGCAGGTGAAGACAATCCCAGAGGTACCAAATAACCTCACTAGTAAGGTACCAAGAGAAATATCTCCATGCAAATTGCACTTTCACATACCAACAACAACACTTCAGAGACTGTATGTGCTTCATGACATGAAGGTTGGACACATTCTTGTCTGACTGCTCAGGGTACTTTGGTTAATCTTTCTTGGTTAATGTTACTCTCTTCTTAAAAATGAGTTCATAGAGGGCAATTTGGATATTCTTGGAGATAGACTTCTTGGCAGTGGCTATTGCGACTCCTGATGGAGCCAGAACTAAAGAGCTCAAGATCCTTTTGAATCCAGATTCTTTCATTCAGTGTGTTAGATGATCAATCTAGCTTCATCTCAGCTACAAATCTGATAAGAATACCATCTACCCCTTCATCCAAATCATGAATAAAAATACTGAATATCATAGGATCAAGGACAGATCACTGGAGCATTCCATTAGTGGCCTGGATTCCATTAGTCCAGGTTGACATTCATCCATTTATATTCACTCTTTTAGTCTGGATGTTGAGTCAGTTCCAAATTCACCTAATTGTACTATCATCTATTATCCAGCCCACATCTCAGATACCTTGGGAAATATAAAATGCCTTGCTGAAATCCAAGTATGAGTATATGAAATTCTGATCCTCCAGTCTTATGTAACTGTCAATAAAAAAGATTCATCTCACATGACCTATTCTCAATGAAATTACATTAGTCTAAGTAGTCATTCTTTTTTTTTTTTTCTAAATGTTTACAACTCATCTTTTAAATTTTACGATGTAGGATTTTGACGAAAAAAAAAACTGAAGTCAGGCTCTTATAGTTTAAAGAATCCACCCTCTTCCTTAAAATAAAAAAATCAGGATTCTTGATGGTCTTCAGTTCTGCATGACCTCTCCCATTTGCCCTAATTTTTCAAAGATCAGTGATGAGGTCAGCAATCATATTCACCAGGTCTTTCAGCACTCTGCTAATTTTTCCAGGTTTACTGATTTGAACTCTTGAAGGAAACTCAGTGAACTTACATGTGATAGAGAATTAACTCCCATTATTTTCTGTTCTTTCCAGTAAGATCATTCTCCTTAGTAGAGAAAAAAAACGAGCAAAGTAAGTTGAATAGTTCTGCCCTGTCTCCATTATCATTAACCAGTGCTGCGACCAGCACAGTTTGTGGCTCAGCAACCACCTGAATGAAAAGAGAGAGAGAGAGAGAGAGAGAGAAAGAGAGAGGGAGAGACAGGCATTAAGTCTGTTTATTACAGAGCCATTTCATACAGAGCCAAGGTACAAGAAAATCACAGGGTTTATATACCTCATAGCAAGAATTCCTACGTGAAGGAATGCAGGGACCCTTCTTAGATCCTGACCACTCCCTACTCTAGCCCAACTATTATACATTAAGACTTAAATCCTAGGACCATGTCCGGAGGCACAAACAAACAGGGAGTAACAAACAAGACTTGCAGATTAACTACCCTGAAATTTTCTTTAGTCATTCATAGATCCAGTGAAAGCATCCACCCAACAAGATTATACTCTTTCTGCATATCTGCCTCATAGAAGAGGGGGAACGTGAAAGTCTGGTCTACTACAAACCTGCCCAACCCAAACAATGACCTTATCCCTATCCCTCCTTTAATCTTCCATTTGCTCCCATGATAGAAAAGAAAAACTTTTTTGGTTAACTTTATCATTCATTATTCAGCTCATTATTAATTGTAGGATTCCTGGCATTACTTACTCATCCATGCCACTCTTGTTGTATTCATCTTCATTTACCTGCCTTCATTTTCATCCTGTGCAAATCTTTTAACAATCTAACAATCTAAATTGGTTGATGAGTTCCCTGTGCATCCACATTAGTCATTTTTGGTTAGTTCTTCCTTCAACCTATGAATCATTTATTTGTGTCATCAGATTCTTGTTCTCGAGAGCTTCCCATCCCTACTGACCCTAACTTCTCTTGGGGAGGAAATTCGTTTTCTAGTTCTTCATTGTTCATACTTTGTTTAGAAGTCTAAGACCATGGATTTTATTGGTTTCCCTCTCTTAATGAATAGTGTGTGCTGTGAATGATTCATCCTCTTCATGGATATTCTTCTTCCTATGTCATACTTGCTACTCTCTGTAGGCTCTGTGACCCCTGAGGGTTCAGTGGATAGATGTCAGGGAGTCTGTGATTTTGATTGCAGGGGAAAAGATGACATCATTTTCACTAACCTCTAACTGAAATTTAGAAATTCCTTTAATACATCATTTTGAGAAGGCACCCACAGAATCCTTGTTCTAGACTATAGGTTCCCAAAATGGATGACACCACCCCCAAGGGAATTGGAATGAATGATCCAGGGAGGGTGGTAGTAGCCTCCATTGCAATTGGGGTTGTTGAATAAAAATAAGGGGGTGGGAGAAGCATAAGGAAAGAAGAGAAGAAAATTTTGAAAAACCATCCATACATGTTTCATCTATTGTTGTAACAGTTAAAGTTGTAGTGATTACACGATTTTCCAAATATACATACAAAGTCAAAGCTATAACCCATCAGTGGTTAAGTCCACTGACAGGTCTTAACAAGCAAGTGTTAACAAGCAAGGTGAACATATTGCATACTGTTGGGAAGTCCAGCATGCATCAGTCGGAATATGGATGTGTAATGACTTGTTTACAATATGATACTATATGGTTACATGATGCAATATTACACTGTCAAAATTTTAATGCAAGGACCTCAATTTACAAATCCCTGACAAGTGATCACCAAACCTCCACTGGAAAACTTTGGGGTTTGAGGTTTTTTTTTTTGCTTTTTGGAGGGGGGAAGGCAAGGTAATTGGGTAAGTGAAGTGACTTGCCCAAGGTCACATGGCTAGTAAGTGTTAAGTGTCTGAGGTCAAATTTGAACTCAGGTCCTCCTGACTCCAGGGCTGGTGCTCTATTCACTGCACCACCTAGCTGCCACAGCCGGAAAACTTTTAATGAATACCTACTACTTCCAGAAGCAGTCCATTTCCCTTTTTTTTTCTTTTTACTTTTCTAATTGTTAGGAAGTTTTGAGCTAAAATATGTCCTCCTGCAATGTCTTCCTGTTTATTAATTCTCATTCTGCTCTCTGGGATCAAGCAGAACAAGCTTAATTCTACTTGAAAGCCCTTCAAAGAATGGAAGACATAAGCAAATTAGTTTCACTTTCTTTGCATAAATCAGAAATATACCACATAAAGCAAGTGTTAAAAGAAATTTTAAAAAGTAAATGCCAATTAAAGTCCTTTACCACTAATTTGACTATTATCAATTCCTTCTTTAAATTTAGGCATGATATCCTTCGACCTATTGGCAGTTCCAGACTATTTTGATTGCTTCTGACCAGCTCCATCTGTTTCAGTTTGTCCTTAGCTGCTAGTTAACTCGTGTTAAACACCTCATCAACCCCTTTTTGCTCTTCACTCTGAGCATTAATCTCTCAAATTGAAGCCTTTCCTCTTTTGCTTATTTCCAATTTATTCTGTATACAGTTTGTACAGTTGTTTTCCTATCATGTCCCCATTAGGCTGTGAACTCCCTGAGAATGGAAAGCATCTTTATCTCTCTTTGCATGTTTCCCCAGCACTTAGCTGGCACATTGCTATGTGCACTTAATAAATGTTTACTGATTGACTGTCAATTTCCATGATACAGAGACTTATATGGCCTTTTACATTTACCTAGGGGGCAGTTCTCTCACTTGGTAGCCCCCCATCATTTGATATAAACAAGAATGCAAGAGTCCTGAAACAAAACAGATTCTTAAGATGATAACAGAGGGTGAGGTTGAGACATAAGGAAGGATATGGACTCAGCTAGAACTCCGAAATGCTGTGACAATAATCCTAAGGCAGGAAAAGAAATACGGTGACTTGAAATAGTAAAATGTCCATCTCTTTCAAATGACAAATTTGACTGGGCTCTGGTCTGGCTTTTTGGTATCCTTGTACAAGCTAGAATTTTTTGTCCTTTTACCATAATGCATCAACTTTAGAGACCTAGCTCATCAGATTACCCCTGAATGAACTCAACCCAAAAAAACCTTTTCACAATTCCTTGACTATGCTTCCATCTCCAGAGATCTCCAGAGCTGCACACTTGAGACTGCCAGGATACCATCTTAATACTCCTCTGACTGGGATATCCAAATCTCAGGCCTTAATTGTATGATCTTGGGTAAGTCACTTAGCCTCTTAGGACATCACTCCTTTTCATCTCTTAAAAAATTGGACTTTGCAATTTCCAAGGTTCCTTCCAAGTCCTAACATCTTGTGATTCCCTAGATAATTCAGGTCCCTTTTGTGGGATAACTTAAAATAAAGGAATCCCTTTCAGTATTGAAGTTCCTGGGGTAAACTGGATGCTTCAAGGAAGAAACTAAGGACTAGTTTTTCTACAGCCATATCCTGACCCAGGTCACATTCAGCTGAAATCAAGCTCAGAGACTTGAAGATCTGACTCTAGTTTGGGTCCAAACTTAGAAATATAAATCAGCGGCAGTCTTTTGCAAAAAGATGACCAGACTCCTGACTGCCTGTTTTTGATTAACATCAAGAAAAAATGGAGTGAAGTTGAGTTTCTCATCCAGTCTGGTCACGAACAACTGGTCTCATTGCATTGTACAGTTCTTTGCTGATCACTTCACAAAGCTGACTCAGCACTAGCTGTAGGGTCCATTAGACTTGGCATGACCTTATCTATTCTCTAGCCCCTTAGTTATTCCAACTAAAGTACAAGCTCATTTGATTGTAGTGATAGTCCTAGAGAAGTAAGCAGTACCCTGCCTCAACAATCAGACCTTAATTACATTCACCGTACAGGCAGGCCGCTGTCCAGCCCTTTGCTGCCAAAGTCAACACCTCAGGTCTGCTTTGTCTGGGACAGCAGGTTTAAGAGCATAGTGGGCTTTGGTACCATGTGATCAAATTTCCCAGTAGTGTTCCAGAGTCTGATTAGTTTGCACATGGGAGGTGGGGGGCCTCTGTCCTGCTGCTTCTTGGTTTAGAATTCATTTTTGCAGGTTTTCTTGCTTCTCTGCAAAGTAAAAAGGGAGGATAATTTTTCTTCATTCATACATGTAAAAAATGCACTTGACATTTACAGCTGTACCTCTTTTAAGTCTTCAAAATTCATAAACAGAAGTGTTTTCCCAAAAGCTAAATAGGATTGAGGAAAGGGGTTTCAGGTGCCCCACAAAGAAGGAAAGGGGAGGAAATATCCAAGGAAAACTGGAAGGTATACAAAGAAAAGACCACAAATTTGATAGGAGAGTATAAACTCTGGTGAAGGGTGTGTAAAGGAAATGGGGCCAGTGGTAGAGGCCCAGTTGAAGTAGAATGGCTTCAACTGTGAAGGTGGTAGGGAAGATACTTTAAGACAAATGGAGTACAGTGAATGGCTTACAGCCTTGGGAATGGCTGGCAGAGGCAACTATTACATACCTCTGAGCCTCATCTTGTTCTGTACCCTGGTACCTTTGGCTCTACCAATGTGGCTTAACCAACTGAGGTTAAGATGAGTAACTAAGTTATATGAACTCATACAAAGTGAAGCGAGCAGAACCAGAAGAACACTGTGCATAATAAGAGCAATAAGGATGACCAACTGTGATCGAGACAATGACCCAAGACAATTCCAAAGGACCTGCTATCCACCTTCAGAGAGAGAACTAATGAATTCTAAATGCAGATTGAAACATACTTAAAAAAATTTTTTTCTTGGGGTTTTTAAAGTCTGTTTTCTTTGGCAACATGGCTAATATGAAAATGTTTTGCATGACTTCACATGTATAATTAATTTAAAATAGCTTGCCATCTCAAGGAAGGGAGAGTGGTAGGAAGAAAGAAGAGAATTTGGAACTCAAAATTTTCTTTTCTTTTTTTTTTTTTAAGAGGAAAAGGAAATCTTTATTTCAAAATATCTCAAACTTCATAATTACAACAAAATTTCCATTAATATCATCCCCCAAAATATAAATTTTGTATTTGGGTAAAGTGCTATTTTACTTTGCAAATAATACAACGATGTTAAACTAGACTTCAATATATGCACATGTTCATAAACTTCATGATCTATACCCCAACATGGAGAGATGAGATAATGGTCTGAATTAATCACTATGGCTACTGAAATGATCAGACTGACTTGACTGCATTTTATTTATTTCCTATATGCCTAGGTAGGACCCCACCCTAAGTCTTGGCCTGCCCTTAAGACTGATGACTGGAATGACAGCACCTTTTAATAAACTTTAGCAAACAATAAGCAGAACAACCACAATCTGTAAAATTATTATATATAGGAAAATTAGTATTCAAAAAATTTATAAGCCTTTTGCATGAATAGTTAACCATCTGGTAAGCACCTGTTTATTTACAAGTCACACTGAGAAGTTCAACATGTTTTAAGATTCTTAAAGTTGTTTTCATTAAAAAGTATGAAAGCTATGCATATGTATGAAAGTAATCTAAGCGATCTAATGCAAAGGTTTCTGCATTAAGTTGTTCCCTATAAAATCAGAGATTACTCAACAAAACACCTTTTTAAAGGGTGCAGGAGAGAGAGAGTACCAAAACTCTATACTCCAGATTCATGATTTCAAGGATTTATCTTTTATTTTTCCTTATTCAGGGTATGCACTAGTTAACACATCATTTATTAGTGTCCTATTTAATACACACCTGCCAACACTGTATGTTTTAACAAAGTAATCCATGCACCATTAACTTCATATTCCTCTACATTATACGCACTAGCATAGATGTTATTTGTTATATGTTAAGTAGTACAAAATTCATTGTATCCACACTCGAGACTATCACACAGTTGGTTTGGAGGAATACTTTAAATTTCATTTTTCTAAGTAGGTTCTGTCTAACACTTTTATCTTGATGTACATGTTGAATTCTGTATTCTATTTTTTAAAAATTTATTTTATTTACTTTTAGTTTACAAGATTCAATTCCACAATCACTTGAGTTTCAAATTTTCTCTCCTCCCTCCCCCCCCATGGTGGCGTGCAATCATGTATAGGATCTGCAAATACTTTCACATTGTACAATAGTTTGGTCATATAGAAGGGCTGTAACCAATGAGTAATCACTGAGGAAAAAAAAAACAAACATGAAAAAGAACAATAGCATGTTTTGCTTCAGTCTCCATTTA
>CM053582.1:437692255-437709642 GCA_028627135.1 Pseudochirops cupreus
GTATATGTATATATGAATACATAGAGAGCATAAGATCAATTGAATAGGAAGGGACAATATTCCAAATGGTGAAATCCTGAGGTGAGAGAGGATGAGATTGGAAGGAGACAGGGAGAGACAGATTAGGGTTGAGCATCTCATGGAAGAGGCAAGAGATAATTGTTACAATAGAGGGCGAGAACAGGAAGGCAAAAGGGAAAGAGTCAACCTTACTCTCACTGTACTTGGCTTAGGGAAGGAATGACATAAGCTCTAAACAGGGCATCTTGCCACATAGAAGAGTAGGGGGAAGGGGGATGAGAGGTGGGATGATGGAGGGGAGCTCAGGGTGGGGTGGAGGGTTGATGAAAGTGCACACTTCTGTAGAGGGACAGGGACAGGGTAAAGAATGGATGGGGGGGGCAGGATAGGAAGAAGGGACATGTAATTAGACTCTCACAATATGCCTACTGTGGAGAGGTTCTGCTTAATTACACATGTTCAGCATGTATTTGATTGCTTGTCTTTCCAGTGGGGGTAGGTGACGAGGGAGGAAGAGAAAGAATCTAGAATTTAAAGTTCTATAATCAAATGTTAAAAATATATATGTATATATATATATACAATTATTATTATTATTATTATTATTATTAACTACATCCAACTGGAACTTGAGATACACAGGCACTGTGGTAGGGAGATCCATCCTGTCCTACCGGAGAGTCAGAGGGGTGAGGGGGTAGGATATAGGAGAGAATAGATTGGGGGAGGGGTTATACAATGGGATGACTGTTTTGGGGTGGTAGGTAGGGGAAAGATGGGGAGAAAATTTGTAACTCAAAATTTCACGGAAATGAATGATGTAAACTAAAATAAATAAAAGTTTTAATTAAGAAAAAATAATAAAATAAAATTGAAAAAAATTGAAAAAAATTGTCTTTACATATATATGATTTTTTTAAAAAGGGGAAAAAAAGACCCTTTGGAATTCCTGCTCCTGCCTCTCCCCAGTCAATATTATTTTTCCCATACTATATAGGTCAATGGGCCATTCAAGTCTGCATATTCCTTCTGCCCCATCCTCATTAAAATAGCATACCCTGCCCCACCGCCTCACCCCCACCAAAAGCTACCAAGGCTGCCCAGCACACTTCTTTCTCCTTCATCTCATGATTCCAATTACAATGGTGACATGGCAGTTGTGAAGTCTACCTCTCTCATAAGCACCTCAGCCAAAGAGAAACAGAGGCTGCTCCTTCTGGTCAGGACCTACACAAAAGGATGTTCAGAACATAACAAAGACTAAGAGAGTTTACACTTGAGAAGCCATTGTAAGCCCTGGTAAAACAAACTGTAGCTTGAAAGTGCTGAACCATGCCAGGGAAAATATAAATAGAAGAAAACAGTGGATACAATGAAAAAAATGGACTAACAGAAATCCAAGAGTTAATCCCAGACAAAAGGATTAACTCTACAACAAGTACATGCAGAAGCTCAGAAGGAAAAAAAAGACTTGGCCACAAAGACTATAGGAATGACTGAACAAAAGTGAATTTAAAAAATGAAATTAGAAACAAAATAATAGCTGGGGAAGAAAAAATGGAAAGGAGAATTAATAGTTTAGAAAAGAAGTAAATTATCCAAGTAGTATACTCCCTAAAAAATAGAATGAAACAATCAGAACTGAATGACTCCATGAAACAAGAAGAAATCTAGAACAAAGTCAAGAGGTTGAAAAACCAAAAAAAAAGTAAGGTACTTAACTATCAAAAACAACTGGTCTGGAAATTAGGTCACAGAACTGCATACCAAAATAAAACCCAAATGGGCACATGATTTAGATAAAAAGGCTGATACTACAAGCAAACTGGGAGAGCAAGGAACAGTTTACTTGTCAGATTTATGGAAAATGGAAGAATTTATGACCAAATGAGATAGAGAACATTATGAAATGCAAAATGGATAATTTTGATTACATTAAATTTTAAGTTTTTGTACAAAGCCATTGCATCCAAGATTAGGAGGGAAGCAGAAAACTTGGAAAAATTTTTTACAAGTGTCTCTGATAAAGGCCTCATTTCTAAAATATATAAAGAACTGAGTCAAATTCATAAGAATACAAGTCATTCCCCAATTGATAAATGGTCAAAGGAATGAACAGGCAGTTTTCAGAAGAAAAAATTAAAAGTTATCTATAGTCATATGAAAAAATGCTCTCAATCACTACTGATTAGAGAAATGCAAATCAAAACAACTCTTAGATACCACATCTCACTAGCCAGATTGGCTAACATGACAAAACAGGAAAATGATAAATGCTAGGGAAGATGTAGGAAAATTGGAACACTAATGCATTGTTGGTGGAGTCGTGAACTGATTCAACAATTCTGGAGAGTAATTTGGAATCATGCCCAAAGGACTATAAAAATGTACATATCCTTTGATCCAGCAATACCACTTCTAAGGCTGTACATATGTACAAAAATATTCATAGCAGCTCTTTTTTGTGGCAACCAAGAACTGGAAATTGAGGGGATGCCCATCAGTTGGGGAATGACTGAACAAGTTGTATATATGAATGTAATGGAATACTATTGTGCTATATATAAGAAATAACGAACAGGTAGGCAGACTTCAGGAAAACCTGGAAAGACTTACCTGAACTGATGCTGAGTGAAGTGAGCAGAACCAGGGAGAACATTATACACAGTAACAGCTACAGCGTGTGATGACTGATTTTGATAGACTTAACTCTTCTCATCAATGCAAGGACCTAAAACATTCCAAAAGACTCATGATGGAAAATGCCATCCACATTCAAAGAAATAACTATGGCTTCTGAATGCAGAGCAAAGCAGACTATTTTCTTTTTGTGTTTTGTTTTTTTCTTTCTCATGTTTCCTCCCATTCATTCTAATTCTTCTATACAACAGACTAATGTGAAAATATGTTTAATAGGAATGTATATGTAAAGCCTAAATCAGACTGCATGATGTCTTGGAGAGGGAGGAGGAGAGTAAGGGGGAGAAAATTTAAAACTTTGGGAAGTGAATGTTGAAAACTAAAAATTTAATAAATTAACTTATAAAAAATAAAATAGGCTACAGAGAGATCATTTAAGAATCATCAGGCTCCCTGAAAAAAAATGGCCAAACAAAAAACCTGAATATCATTTCAAGAAATATTAAAACAAAAATGCCCAGATCTGTTAGAAATAATGGGTTAAGTAAAAATTAAAAGCATCCATGAATCACCTCCTGGGAAAAAGAAAAAAAAAACAAAAAACAAAAACAAAATCCAGAGTTTTCAAATCAATGGAAAAATATACAATTAGCCAGAAAGAAAGAATTCAAGTGCCAAGGAACCAATATCAGTATCCCAAGACTTGACAGCAACTTCCATGAAAAAGACAGAAAATCTAGTAATACAGTATTATAAAAACCTGTAAGACTGAGTATACTCCAAAAAGGGAATAAGTGGTTCTCTAATAAATCAGAGCAGGGGACAATTAGGTGGCACAGTGGATAGAGCACCAACTCTGGAGCCAAGAGAACCTGAGTTCAAATCCACTCTCAGACACTTACTAGCTGTGTGATTCTGGAAGTCACTTAACTCCAGTTGTCACCACAAAAGTTTTGAAATGCCAACATGAGAGACAAAAGAAACCTTGAAGGGTAAATGTATTTCAACAATTAGAAGAGAGAAGATGGTGACGAAATACGTGCATTCAAATAGAGAAGAGATGTCTCTAGAATCCCAGCTTTCAAGTCATGGAGGGGGTTTAAAAAAAATACAGGCATAGAATCTGGGATTGGTTTTGTTGTTTTTAAGGCTGAAAAGGAAGAAAAAGACTATGCAAAGAAAGAAATAAGAAAGAAGGGGAAGCAACTTAACATCTCACAGAAACAAATTGCACAAAAAAAAGAAGATACAAATATGAAGGTAGGAATGAGAAAAAGGGGCATCTCATGATCCTCATTCTTATAGAAATCATGCAAAGGAGAGCTGAACACATGCGCATCCACAGAGTTTAACACATTAGTTTTGACAAGGAAAAAATCAGGTACAGGGAATGTTGAGGGAGAGCTAAAGAGGGAGGGAAAAATCTAAAGAAACACAAAACAAACCTCAAATTTGAAGCATAAATAGTGAAGGAAGGATTACAAAGAAAATAAGTAAAGTGTAAAAACCAAATTCAGGCAAAGGAGCAGGAAGAGACCACGTCAGTCCTAAATGACTACATTATTGATCAGATTCCTTCTCTTTCTTCATTCTTTTCATATTTCTAAGGAGAGGGACTAGTGGAAAAAAGATTTAAAAAGTAAAAGGGATATAATAAAGGGAAACACATAATTAACAATCATAAGAGTGACTGTAAATAGGATGGATGCCGTCATAAAATGGAAGAGGGTAGCAAAATGGATTAGAAAGCATGATCCAGCAATATATTATTTGCAAGAAGCACACTTTGAATATTATTTACACTTAAAACAAAGAGTTGGTGCAGAATTTACTATGTTTCAAGAAAATTGTAAAAAGTAGGATTAACAGTAACAATCTCAAACTAAGCAATAGTAAAAGCAGACACATCTAAAAGAGATAAGCAAGGAAGTTACGTTATGGTTAAAGAAACTACAGATAATGAAATAACATCAATATTTAACCATATATACACCAAGCAGAAAGGCATCTAAAGGATTTAAAGGAAAAATAAACTTAACTAAAAAGAAGTAGATATCAATGCTAAAAGTTAGAGTATTCAACTTGTCCCTTTCACACTTAAATAAATATAAGAAAGAAGCTAAGGAACTGAATTAATTTTAGAAAATTGAGATATAATAGCTTTCTGGTGATTAATGGGAACTAAAAGGAATATATATTTAGTTGCACAAGACACTTTTAGTCAATCAACAAGCATTTATTATGCTCCAGGCACCGTACTAAGCACTGGAGATAAAAAGAAAGGCAAAAACATGGTGGTTACACTTCATATTTTAATGAGGAGGCAACATGTAAATAATTATATACATACAAGATATATACAAGATAAACTGAAAATAATATTAGAGGGAATGAAAGAGGTGGAAAAAGAAAACAGGGAAGATCTCTTGCAAAAGGTAGGATTTTAGCTGAGACTTGAAGGAAGCCAAAGAAGTCAGGAGGCAGGAACAAGGACTAGAGCATTCTAAGAGTGGCAGCAGTGAGTAAAAATGCCCAGAGCTAGCAGACGAAATATCTCCTTCCATGAACAAGCAAGGAAGCCAGTGTAATTAGATTGCAGAATACATGGAGGGGAATAAAGCATAAGAAGATTGGACAGGAGTGAGGGAGAGAGTTCTGAAGGGATCTTGGAGGTTATAGAGAGCCACTGGAGTTTATTGAGTAGGAGAGTGACAAGTGAGTAGGAGAGATCTGTGCTTTAGAAGATCACTTTGGCATCTGAATGGAAGATGGACTGGAGTGGGAAAATACTTGAGGCAAAGAGACGGATCGATCAGAAGACTACTGCAACAGTCCTGTCATGAGAGCATGAAGGTCTGCACTATATTGGTACCAGTATTAGAGAACAGAAAAGAACATATATAAGAGATGTCATGAAGGTAGAATCTATAGGATTTGGCAACAAATTAGATATGCGAGGGAAGGGTGAAAATAGTGAAGAGTTGAGAATAATACCTAAATTATGAGCTTAGGTGATTGAGAGAATGATGGGCCCTTGATACTAACAGTTTGGGGAAAAGATGAGTTCAATTTTGGAAATCTGTTTAAGATATTTAGGATAGATTCAATTTTTTACAAAAATCGACAATGTGCTAGGGCATAAAAATCCCACACACAAATGCATAAAAACAAAAGTATTAAACATTTCCTTTATTAACCCCAATGAAATAAAATTATAATTAGTAAAGGGCATCTGATTTTTAAAAAAAGGATCCACACTTAGAGACTAAATAATTTAATCATAAAGAAATGGTGGCTTAAAGAATAAATTAAAAAGCAATAGATAATTTCATCAAAAGAGAATAGCAATATATTGTACCAAAACTTTTGGCAGCCAAAGCAGTCCCTAAGGAAAAATGTTTATCTCTAATACTTTCATCTACAAAAGAACAAGGGTAAATTGAGTATATCAATGAGTTTGGCATAAAAGTTTTTTTTTAACTACAAAAACAAGTAAAAAAGCCTTAACCAAACACAAAAATAGAAATTCTGAAAATCAAAGAGATAAACAAAACTAAAACAAAAAAGTTAGTTGAATTGATAAATAAAACCAAGTGTTTTTTGAAAAAAGTAAACTATTAGCTAATTTGATTTCTTAAAGGAAGAGGAAAACCAAATTGCCAATTTAAAACATGCAAAAAGGGAACTCACAACAAAAGAAGAGGACATAAAATTATTAAAAATGATTTTGTCTAGTTATATGTAAAAAATCAATCACAAATGAAACGGATGAGTATTTACAAAAAGATGTAAAATATCTAGATGAACAGAACTAGAAATAAATAATTTTAATAACATAATAAATTGAAAAAGCCATAAAGGAACTCTCTAAAGGGTAAAAATAACTTTGGAGTCAGATTTGCAAACGGATTTTAACGGTATTCAAAGAAAAATCCCGATATTAGATAAATTTTTGCAAAAATAAGGAATGAAAGAATTCTACCAAAGCTCTTCTTTGAGACAAATATGGTCATGATACCTAAACCAGGGAGAAAGAAATCAAGATTACAGATTAATAACTGTAGTAAGCATTGATGCAAAAATATTATCAACTATTAGCGAAGAAGTTAAAATAATATATTCAAAAGAGCATACAATATCATCGGGTCAAATTTATATCAGGGGGTAGCAGGCACAGTGAATAGAACACAGGTCCTGGAGTCAGGAGGACCTGAGTTCAAATCCGGCTTCAGGCACTTGACACACTTACTAGCTGTGTGCCCTTGGCCAAGTCATTTAACCCCAATTGCCTTGCCTTTCCCCTTCAAAAAAAAAACAATTATAACAAGAAGGCAGGTTTGGTTCAATATTAGGAAAACTATAAACATAATAGACCATATGAACAACAAAACCAAGATTATATCAAAGGGTGCAGAAAAAGCTTTTTACAAAATGCAACACTACTTTATGTTAAAAACACCAAGAAGAATAGGAATAAATGGACTTTCCATTAATATGGTAAATAGTATCTGCCTAATATCAAATGTTAAAATTATCTTATTATCAATAATGGAAAAATAACAGAAATCTTTCCAATAAGGAAAGAAGAACATTGTTAACACTATTGTTTGATTATAGTTGGAGAAATGCTAGCTACCGTACTACTGTAAGAAAAAAGAAATGGAAGGAATAACCATAGGCAAAAAGGACACAAAATTATTTCCTTTTGCACGTAATAGGATGTTTTACTTACACAGCCCTAAAAATTTAACTCCAAATCAAATGAAACGATAACTTTAGCAAATAAACTCACAAAAATCTTTCCGTATATTATCAACAAAACCTAGAAGGAAAAGATTTTTAAAAAAGGAATTTCTTCCAAAGTAACTACAAAATGTGTAAAATATCTGGCAGCCCCGCTACCAACATACAAAGAAGTCATAAATACAAGCACAAAATACTCTTCAAAGAGAGATCTAAATAACTAGAGAGATATGGAATGCTTATTGTTAGGTCGTGGCAGCATAATAAAAATGACAAGGCTGCCCAAATTAGTTCACAGATTCGGTGTAATAGCAATCAAATTACCAAAGCAATGTTATAGAGCTAAAAATAATAGTAACATAAATTCAATTAGAGGAAGAAAAGGTCGAGAACGCCCAGGGGAATAATTTTTTTTTTAGTGAGAAGAAAGGGAGCACGGCAGAACCATATCTCAAACTACATAACACAAAACAGTAATTACCAAAACTGTTCTTGATCAAAAAAAAGTTGATCAATGGAATAAGTTGTGCAAAAGTCACAGAAGCAATTAAATAGTAGTATAGTGTTCATTCAATTAGCAATTCCTGTTACAGAGGTAAGAATGTATTATTCAACAAAAACTGTTGGGAAAATTCAAAGGCAAAACCAACATCTCACACAATATACCAGAACAGGCTCTAAACACATACATGAACAAGACATATAGCAACATACATAAAGACCTTAGAGGATCAGGAAAGGAGATTTTATGAATATATTTGGGGGATAGTTCTTGACCAAATAAATGATAGGAGGCATGACAAGAGGTAAAACAGTCGGTTTTGTGCATATAAAATTGAAAAGTTTTTGTACAAATTCAATTCAACTAATATCAGAAGGGAAATAGCTAACTGCAAAAATCTTTGCAGAAAATTTCTCTGATAAAGATCTAATATTCAAGATGTGTAGTAAACTGTTTCAAATATATAAGAACCAGGGCCATTCCACAAGAGATAAGTGGTCAAAGGATATGACAAAGCGTTCCCTAAGGTAAGCTTTCAACCACCATATTGAGAAAATTCTCCAAATTACTACTAAGAGAAATGCAAATTAAAATAATTCTGAGGTTCTATCTCACACTTTTCATATTGGCAAAGAAGACAAAAAAGGATAGTGACAATTATTACGATAGCTGCAGAAGGACAGATACACTAATGCATTGCTGGTGGAACTGTGAATTGGTCCAACTATAAAATAATTTGATCCCATATATCTCCAAAGTTATTAACTGTACATGCCCTTTGATTCTGGGATATCATTACTAGGCATAGTGGGACAAGACACAATAACCTCCTCAGCTACACATTTAAAGCCCATCACATCTTGGTTCCAATCTACCTTTCCAAACTTTCTTCATATACTATGTATATTCCGTGGTCCAGCCAAATTGGTCTGCTTTCCCCCAAACTGGTAGTTCTGTTTCATCTCTCAATGCTTTTATACAGGTCATTCCCCAAATATAGAATGTTCTCACTCCTCTATTCCTTTGTCTACCCCAAGCATGTGAAGATTTCCCCCAGTGGAATGGGCAGATGAGAATAATTTGTTCCAATGGCAGGCATTGTAGAGTGCTTAGAGCTTGGTCAGGCATTTAAGACGCTAAGGTGATCCACAGCACTGCAGACCACCACCAGTTGTCTTGACTTTTGTCCTGTCACTAGATTTTGATGACTCATGGAAAGTGAGGCTAATGACTTTGAGCAATTCTGTCTTGCTTAAATCCAATGCATGCACAAGTCAAGACATTAATCCATGATGTCACTGGTCCTCAAAACAAAGAGCAAACAATATAACATAACCAAGCATACACTCCAAAGAGATGAAAGAAAGAAGGAAAAGGACCCAAATGCGCAAAGTTTTTATATCAGGACTTTTTTTTTAATAATGAAAAATTGTATAAAATGAGAGAGCGAAACAGAGCCAGTAGAACAACTTATACAATGACTATAATTCTATAAAGAAAAACCTGAAACAACTTATGTTGTTCAGTCATTTCAATTGTATGACTCTTTGTGACCCCCAACTGGGATATTCTTGGCAAAGATATGGTTTGCTATTTTCTTCTCCAGCTCATTTTACAATTGAGGAAATGGAGGTTGAGGGTTAAGTGTTAAGGGTTAAGTGACTTGCCCAGGTTCACATAACTAGTGTCTGAGGCCACATTTAAACTCAGCTCATCTGACTCCAGGCCCAGTACTCTATCCACTGAACCACCTCACTGCCCCCATGAAAGACTTAAGAACTATGATAAATGCAATGACCAATCCCAACTCCAGGAGACTGATGATTAATCATAATTCTCTCCCAGTAGAAAGGTTTTGGATTAGTGGTTTAGAACGAAGATAGAAAACTTCAGACATAACCAGTGTGAAGATCTGCTTTGCTCTTTCACTCATTTGTTAAGTGAAAACTTTTTTCAGGGTTTGAAAAGGCTCAAAGGTGTTCATGAGGCAGTGGAATATAGAGAACTGATAACAACAAAAAAAGAAAATTAAGAAAAGATCACTGATGGAAAAATTTTTTTAAATACACAGAAGAGAGTAGAAGGAAGGTCAGAAGAGGACAGACAGGCAGGGAATGTTGAAAACTACCATGTTAAATTTCATTTAAACAAATCAGCTATACAGAAGTGTCAGTATGATCCTCATTTTTTCATCTTCTTTATGTAGGGAAATGTTCCAGTTTGTTGATGTCAACTCCATAATAATAAATTAAAAAAACTTCTTAAAAGAAAATGTCATCATGTATTGAAGTGAAAAGGAAGCTTACTAAGTAGTAATAGACACAGAAAAAAGAACTATAAATAGCTGATAAACAAGCTTAGATGGTTGTACTGAAGTTCATGATTAAGTTTCCAATAAAAACATTTAAGATTTTTTAAAAAGGCTTTCAGGTCACACAGAGGGAAACAGCCAAGAAAGAAAAAGTGAGATAACATCATTATTAACCACTCACCTGAAAAAAACAGGATGCTTCCTTTGCCCCCTCTGGTAAGGTCATCTGCAACTTAGGTCAAAGGACTCTGCTTCTTCTGTTTACAAAACATATCTTTGTGTTAAGAAACTGGTGCTGCTTTGAAAAAACGGCTTTTTGGGGGTCAAACTCAAAGCACTCAGCAAGAAGAAACGAATGGGTTTGGCACAAGGCCAAGCAAAAATGCTAAGAAATTTCAGTGTATTACACTGGTATCTGGTGGTATAGTGGACAGAATGCTGAGGGACCTAGTCAGGAGGACCTGAGTTCAAATACAGCCTCTGACCCTCACTAGCTGTTTGCCTCTTTCAACTGTAAAATAAGAAAAAAATAATAGCATCTACTTGCAGGGTTTCTGCACAAAGTGCTTAGCACAGTGCCTGGAGCAGAACAGGCACTACAGAAATGCTTATGTCCTTCTCTTTCTTCCTCTTCTACAGCGAGCACCTGAGTTCTACCCCTACAACTTAATTTTTAAAATAAATGTGGAGAAATTAATGTGTTAACTCTTGTGTTAATGCAAAAAAAAAAATTAAACTACTCAGTAACTACTGGCTACAACCTAGCCCCCTGTTGTTTATTCACTAACTAACATAACCCGAAAATGAAGGTCTATACAAGAGCCAGGAGCATTTCCTGTGAAGGCCCTCCCTTAGACCTGCACACCAATGAGGTACTGAGGAAAAAGGGAAACATTTGAAATCAGCCATGGGCCTTCTTCCACTTTGTCCAACCTCTCCTCTTTCTACATCAACTCTAACAAACTGGCTCGATAATGTTCTCCCCTCCAGTTAGAAAGGAAGTATTAAAAAGATGTCACTCTCGTGTGCCTCTGCTTTCTGCTTAGCACTGTGGATGGTAGCTCTCAAATGTATAAATGATGAATTTTTGCACATCAGTTTAGGAAAAATAATTCTTATCTCATCATCTCTCTAACATGGATGCTTTCTCCATAAAGACCCACCCCAATGTGATGTAGTGAATTTGGAGGCAGGACCTGGATTTGAACCTTTTCTTCCTCTCTGGGTCTTGAATTTTTCTCATCTGGAAAATGAGGTTCGATCAAATGACCTCTAACATCCTTCCAAGCTCTCGGTATACGAGTATTCATTCTCCCTTCTTCAGTCAAGACTTTCCATTTAGTTCCCATGACATGATGCCTCTTCGGACAGTCTCGCACAGCTGCTTTCTCCATAGCCAGCCCAGATGATCTGAGCTTCTCTAAAAGACTGTACTTTTAGCGAAAATTTTTAAAAATTTATTTAGTATTTCATTTTTCCCCAGTTACATGTAAAAACAATCTTTGTCATCCGTTTTCAAAACTTCTAAGAGATTTTTAACACTGCTTACGGAAACCCTAAGTTTCTATTTTAAAGAACACACACATTCTTTACTCTTTCTTTTAAACTTTTATTTATTGTACAAATTATTTACATCATTGGCTGCAACTGCCCACATGGACTGAACCCTACCCAGCCTGACCCATCTGTAGTAGGGACTGGCCCTTGTCTCAAGTTCCTGAAACATGCAGCCTTTTTCTTTGTTGTGAACTCAGTTAACCCAAAGCACCTCAATCATGAGGGAATAAATAAAAGTGCTGACCAAAAAGATACATATCAAGAACTGCCAAAAAATTAATAATCTTTCCCTCAATGTTCTGTACCATCTTCCCCCACTGGTAAGTGCCAATGGCAGGATGGGAAGATCAGATAGGGCCAAGAGCCTTTTTGGATTGTATGAAGGAACAGCATAAACTGGAGGCTGGAAACAAACAAAACAAAACAAAAGAAACCAAAGAGGTTTCATTAACAAAGACATTGAAGACCCACTACAGTTACAGGGTTGACCTTAGAAGGCTAATATAAGACCCAAGTCCCCCTAAATGAATATTAAAACAAAAGTTTTACAGGACAGACTTCTAGCCAAAGAAATAACCTTAATTCCCAGCAGTAAGGTCTCTGGATGGCCACTGGAATGGTGATTAGGGAATCCAGAAGAGGGTCTACCACAGGAAAATCACGGAGGCAGTCCACATGTCCAAAACTGGAAACCCCTATCTGGGCCTGAGGGATGAGGGGTTGTTCCTGTTTTCCAGGGTAGTGATTGCACCTGCCTTCCTACATCCTACTGGGAGAGGATTAAGGCAAGAAGCAACACCTTGTCTGGGTCCCTGAGGAGAGCAGTAAACATGGGGCATGGAGGATCTAGGAGTGCTAAGGCCCCAGCTGCAGGATTCTGGTTCCAGCAGATGGGAGAGGACAGCACCCTGGTCAAGAAAGAACAAATGACAGCTGAAAGAGACTGAAGCCACAGAGGAGCTATAGCAGCTCAGGGAGAGAGCAATGAATAGGGGTGAGGGGGCTTGTCTGTCCTAGTCCCCACCTGGAGGTTTCCAGGAAGCTGAGGCCCTGCTGTAAGTTCTGCCTCTTCTTAGGACTCTTGTGTACTTGCTGGTTTTGACAACAAAGATGGCTTGTAGTATTCTTGGTGTAGAGCACTACACTAGGAATGGAATCTCACAGCAAAGCATCCTTGAAAATGGACATTTTGGGGGGGGGGCGCGCTAGGTGGCACAGCAAATAGAGCACCGGCCCTGCAGTCAGGAGGACCCGAGTTCAAATCCAGCCTCAGACACTTAACGCTTACTAGCCATGTGACCTTGGGCAAGTTACTTAACCCCAACTGCCCTGCCTTCCCCCCTCCAAAAAGAAAAAGAAAACGGAAACTTTTCAAATGGGAGAAATTTCTAATCTTGCAATCATTCTTATTATTCAAATTTATAATAAAAAAAGAAAATCTTTCAAGAGAGATTTGCCAATTTCTACCAGTCAAGACACTCCACAGAGCTCAGAAACTAGCAGTCATAATTTCTTCTTTCCCTTCCCTCTTGTCCATACCCCTCACACCCTGGTTGATAAGGGAAGGCACGGATACAGCTCAACTTTTACCATTAAAGCAGGTCTCTTTAAAGCATATTCTCAGTGCCCTGAACCTGAGAGAAAGGACATAGGAAGGCTTTACCACAGGTCAGTAGTGTGCCACAATTCAGGAATTCTACATCCCTTTCTCCTTGCCTCAGCACTCCCAGAGTGGGGAAAATACTAAGAAGAAAAATAAAATGAAATCTTATCTACCAGGGATAGTAATCCTTTGCTAGAAAGATTTCTCCAGTAGAATTCAAATAGATAATAAATAGGATCCCTAAGCTAGAAAATTTTCTCTAGCAGGGTCTCAGGACAAGATACTAGTGCCATGCAAAAGATGGATTCACAGGATATAGCAGACTGTCCAACATGGAGGAAAGTGAACAGACCGAGCTGAACCTCTGTGGGAAAAGAAACCCAATGCACAGTGTCAGTGGCCTTCAAGCCAGCCATGCACTCCAGAATGCCCCTTGAATCTACTACAGCTAAAGGTCGAGATATACCCACTATGTTCAACTTAGGAGGCTGTAAATTTATCATCTTATATATTCTAAACTTGGTCTGCTTTCTTCATCGGGTCTGAATTCAAGATGGGGAGAAACAAATAAACA
The DNA here is from genome assembly GCA_028627135.1 of Pseudochirops cupreus. Lineage (NCBI taxonomy): Eukaryota > Metazoa > Chordata > Mammalia > Diprotodontia > Pseudocheiridae > Pseudochirops > Pseudochirops cupreus. The sequence goes on from CM053582.1 coordinate 437,706,207, forward strand.
AAAACCCCAAAAAACCCCATCAAAAGAACTCTCCTGGGGCTTTATGAGCTCTTCTAGAAATGCTAACAAGAGCGGCTCCTCTTCCAGTCTTGTGCCCAGTGTCACGTGACACCAGGAGAAGGGCACCTTTGTGCTGCCAGTTCCCATTAGAGGTAGTACAATGCTATGGCCTATGTATGACTGCTTTGTGCAGGGAAACAAAGCAATGACCAGTCAGACTGGCCAGTTCCTATAGCAGATACTATGATTCTCTCTTCTCCTGATGAGAAAAGACATCGTCCTTTCCACAGAGAAGGTCTTGAGGCTGTGTCAGATCCTGGAGGGCAGAGAAATGAGGGTTCCACTGGGGAGCATTAGCGGAGGGCGCTGGAGCAAGGCGTGGGCAGAGATATTAAGGCTTCCACCAAGCCAGATGTCCAATGGCGCTCAAGAGCCCTTGGTGCACAGCTTTCTACAAGACAGGTCATCCCAACTATAGATAGCTGCTCCCTGAGGACCAAATGGAATTCCTCTTCTCTTAGATGGATAACATGCCAAAAACTTCCAATATTTATGTACCATACCAAAATGGCCTATGGTGAGGAGAAGGAAACAATACGGAATTTAGGGACAAGGCCTATAGGTGGCAAAATACTCCAGAAAGAGGGGAGCATGCAACATCTTCTGGCTGACTGTTATATCTGCCCTGAGGACCAAAGGTTATGTCTATGCTCTGCCTGAAAGGAAACTGTGCAGTCAGGACACTCTGGAAACCCCAGGGATCAGATGGAGAGTAGAAGAGTGGATCAGAGCATGCCAAAGCCTTCACAGCCCTCACTGATGGCCAGCTGCAGCATTTTGTGCACATCTTCATATGAGTCATATGTCGGGAGGCACAACTGGTTGAAACTGGAAGGCAAGAAGAAAATCAATTAAATTATATATAGGACAAGGGGTGGAAAGAAGATCCTCCAAAAGGATGTCATTTATGGTTCACCACTTACCATGTGTGTGCAGTAGGTAACGTGCTATGGGTTGGAGCTGCAATGATCTGGAATGAGGGACAGAGGGCGGCAAAGCCTCCGGGTGGCAACTGAGAGGAGCCAGTTGTGAATTGAAGCAACCTCGCCAATTCTTCCTGTGTGAGGCTGGAGACCACAGTCCAAAACCATCTCATTACCTGGAAAGAATAGCACAGGGTCAGAAAAATCAAGAAAAAGGAACTTATCCCAAAGACGATAAGCCTGATGGTTTAGGGAATAGAAGAATAAATTCTGGAATATTCAGGAGTTACATGGGTAACACTGAGAGCTGCTGTTTCTAAAGTGTGAGGAAAGGAAGGATTATGTCTAACGATCTCTTCGAAGATTAGCTCTAACTGCTGCAAGTGTACAAAGCACTGGTGACAGGACGGTTTCATTCTAAGACCAGGAAGGAATCTCATTCTACTCAGGAAGCAGAATGGTGCCAAAAGTAGTTGTCAGGCACTGGAAGAACTTCCCAATCTGACCCTGTCCCACCTGTCCTCTTCTTACACTTTACCCTTTACCCTCTACCCACTCTATAACCCAGTTTCTCTGGCCCACTTGCTGCCCCTCAAACATGGCCCTCCATCTCCCAACTCTTTTCAGTGGCTGTTCCCCATGCCTGGAACACTCTGCCTCCTCAGCTCTACCTGCTGGTGTCCCTGGCTTCATTCATGACAGCTCAAGTCCCACACGCGTGAAGTGTCTCCCAGCCCCCAGCTGCTGGTGCCTTTCCTCGAGTCTAGTACTGCCTTCTATTTTCTCTATATCTTGTTTGTACCTAGCTATGTACATGTTTTCTCCTCCATTAGAATGTCGGATCCTTGATGGCAAAGACATTACTTTTGTCTTTCTTTGCATCCCATGCACTTAGCTCTGTGCCTGGCACAAAATAAGTGTTTAATAAATTACTGACTAAATGATTACCTCAAAATCTCTTGACTGAAAGTAGCAAGTCTCAGTCTGGTCTACTCGCGTGGCCAATAAATGCTGTAATTAACCTTTTCTATGAGGATTTGTCAGCTGGCTGGTTATTTATATTTCCCACTGCACATTTTCTGATTTTCCTGATGCACGCCCCAGGAAAGCCTTTAAGGATTCTGTTCCTCTAACATTTCAATCTCCTCACCTCCACTTTTCATGCCTCTCCATTAAACATGTCTACTTCTCTAACTGCCTTTAACCTTCTTAGTCTCGCATTTGGAATTCTCTAGTTTGTTTTCACTTTGAAATCTGCTTTCCAAATGGCAAGGTGGGATGCCTGATATGAGGAGGTATAATTTTGTACCTCTGTGCATTTAAGAAAGAGTAGTTAATTATAGAATTTCTTTCTGAACAATAACAACAAAAAGCCCTACAAAACGAATCATCATGTAATTATAATGACCAAGCTTGGCTCCAAAGAAGAGATGAAAAAATGCACTGCCCACCTCTCATTCCAGAGGTGGCCGACTATGGATGACACATCTCCACATACTGTCAAAATTCAATTGATGGGGGGGCGGAGCCAAGATGGCGGCGTAGGAGCAGCAACATATCGCAGCTCTCACATAGCCACCCCAAAATACCCATAAAATATGACTCTAAACTAATCCTAGAACTCCAAAACGCGCACAAATATACTTTCCACTAAAGTCAGCTTGGCTATGAGGAACCATCTTAGCCCTGTGAACAGAAACCAGCCTGGCCTGAAACCTCAGCTGTGCCCCGGGGGTGGCTGGATGAGAGGAGCCCAGCCCTGGCTGGAGCTTCCAGTGAGCAGATTGGCGGCAGCTGTGGCAGGATCCAGAACTAGGTCAGTGGGCCTTGTGAGGTCTTGGGAGAAAAGCAGTCTGGCCAAACTGCCTAGAGGGCTGAGAAGCGGAAAGCAGAGGTCCTGCACCCGCCTCCACATTGCTGCTTCAGAGCTCTCTCCCTGCAGACTGCAGGGGGACCAAGTGATCATTCAGAGGCCAAGTGCTCTCGCACTGAGTGGCCTGGATCCGGATCATGGTCTTGGGCTTTGGTCCTGTGGTTTGTTTTTATTCAGTGAGCCGGAAGTGGCGGAGGGACCCGGCAACTTCCTAAGAGCTCCGGCAGCTGGGAGGACCCCAGTGATTTGGGACAGAGCTTTCCCCTCTGGAAGCAGAGCTCCACAGAGATTAAAAAAAAATCACGGACTGACCAACCATGAATAAGAATAAGCATAGGAAGCAGGGTAAGAACAGCAACCAAACCCTAGATCCCTTCTTTGAAGAAAAGAAGGACCAGGCAGAGAGCTGCAGGAGGACAGCACAGCCAGAGCTCCCCCACCAGGGGCTTCCAATAAACATGAAGATTGCCTTAAAGCTAGAGATCAGGTGAAGAAGGATTTTGAAAACCAAATGAGAGAAGTGGAAAAAAAATTGGGAAGAGAAATAAGAATGATGCAAGAAAATCATTAAAAGAGAGTC
>CM053582.1:437710142-437744105 GCA_028627135.1 Pseudochirops cupreus
GTCACCACAACATGAGGAACTGTATTAAAGGGTTGCGGCATTAGGAAGGTTGAGAACCACTGCTATAGCCCTTTGGGCATAGCTCCAAATTGCTCTCCAGAATGGTTGGATCAGTTCACAATTCCACCAGCAGTGCATTAATGTCACACTTTTCCCACATCTCTTTCAATATTTATTGTTTTCCTTTCTTGTCATATTAGTCAATCTGATAGGTGTGAGTTGGTACCTCAGAGTTGTTTTAATTTGCATTTCCCTAATCAATAGTGATTTAGAGCATTTTTAAAAATATGATTATAGATAGCTTTGATTTCTTTGTCTGAAAACTGCCTGAAAACTGACTGAACTTATCAGTTGGGGAATTGACCATTTATCAACTTGGGAATGTTGGTGCCTTTTAAAGAAAAACTAACCTAGCTTAGTTGAGGTGGGATCCTAGGAAAAGCTAGTTGCTCTAAATGGCATGTCTCTAGGAATCACTGCTTCTGCTATAAAGGGGCATGAGGCTCTGTGGTATTTGCTGCAGAAGGTTCCTGACTCAGGTGCATGGAGAAGCCAGTCAGAGAAGAACCACAGTAGTAGAGATGCCTTAGCCGAGTTCTCTCCTTAAATGGAGGTTTTGGAGTTTGTGATCCCTCCTTCTCCAATCAGAGTGACAGAGGGTGGTGATGAGGTGGAGTACCAAGTACCAAAAAGGTCTTACAGGAAGATGAGGTTACCCCAATAAGATTATTTCTTCACTTGGGTTTTTAAGACATTATTCTATTAGTTTTCCTTCTACTTATCTCTTGCTGGGACAACTAGATGGTACAGTGGATAGAGCACTGGGCCTGGAAGCAGGAAGACCTGAATTCAAATCTGACTTCAGACACTTACCAGCTGTGTGACCTCAGGCAAATCACTTACCCTGTTTGCCTCAGTTTCCTCACCTATAAAATGAGCTAGAGAAGGAAATGGCAAATGACTCCAGTATCTTGGCCAAGAAATACCCAAATGGGGTTATGAAGAGTCAGACATGACTGAAAAACATCTGAACATCTCCTTTGTTGATTCATTATTTACATCACTTCCCCTAGCTGAAATTATGCCCTGAGGCTCTGGCCTGAACCCTCTTCTAATTCCTATACTTTCTCATTTTATTAACTCATCAGCATCTGTGAATTCAATGATCATCTTTAAACCAATAAATTCTGAGCACATATCTAGCCCTTATCTCCCCCCTGATGTCTAATAGGATATCAGTTGTCTTTTTTAGAAGAAATATTCTTTTAAAAAAGATTTGCCTTTTAAATTTTGGGTTCCAAATTCTCTCATTTTCTCCCTCTCCCATCACTCAGCCAATGAGAAGGAATGTAAAATGTTAACAATTATACATATGAAATCATGCAAAACATATGCCCATATTAACCGTATCACAAAAAAGCGCAAGAAAATAAAGAAAATGAGAAAATAATGCTTTGATTTGCACTCAGAGGTCATCAGTTCTCTCTCTAGAGGTGGATAGCGTTTTTTCATCATGAATCCTTTGGAATTGTCTTGGATCATTATATTGATCAGCTTAGCCAAGGCTCACAGTTGATCATCCTTACAACATTGCTTTTACTGTGCACAACGGTCTTTTGGTTCTTCTCACTTCACTTTACCTCAGTTCATATAGGTGTGGCCATGGTTTTTGTTTTTTTTCTGAAACCAACCCCCTCATCATTTCCCACGGCACAATACTACTCCATCACAATCATATGCCACAACTTGTTCAGCCATTCTGCAACTAATAAAGCATCCCCTCAATTTTTCATTCTTTGTCAGCACAAAAAGAACTGCTTAAATATTTTTGCCCATTAAGGAGGGAATAACATACACACTCAATTGGGTGTCTTACTCTACAGGAAAGTAGGGGGGAAGGGCATACAAGGGCGGGGATGATAGAAGGGAGAGTAGATTGGGGGAAGGGGTTTTTCTTTTTCTTTGATCTCTTTGGAGTACAGACCTACTAGTGGTGTTATTGGGTCAAAGGGTATGCACAGTTTTATAACAATTTGAGCATAGTTCTAGATTGTCCTGCAGAATGATTGGATCAGTTCACAACTCCACCAACAATTTATTAGTCTACCTATGTTCCCTAATTTTCACCAATATTTGTCATTTCTGATAGGTGTGATGTGCTACCTCAAGGGTTGTTTTAATCCATTTTTCTCTAATCAATAGTTATTTAGAGCATTTTTCATTTGACTATAGATAGCTTTGATTTCTTCCGAAAACTGCCTATGTCTTTTTAAAATTTTTAAAAATTTTTAGTTTTCAACATTCATTTCCACAAGATTTTGAGTTCCAAATTTTCTCCCCATCTCTCCCCTACCCTCCACCCCAAGATGGCAAACATACTGATTACCCCTTCCCCTGGTCTGTTCTCTTATATTACCCCCCATCCCCCCACCCTTATCCCCTTCTCCCTTAATTTCTTGTAGGGCAAGATGCATTTCTATGCCTCATTGCCTGTATATCTTATTTCCCAGTTGCATGTGAAAATAATTTCTTAATATTTGTTTTTAAAACTTTGAGTAACAGATTCTCTCCCTTCTTCCATCCTCATCCACCCCCACTGGGAAAACAAGCAATTCAATATAAGTTATACATGTGTAGTTATGCAAAATGTTTCCATAGTAGTCATGTTATAATATATACAGAAATATACATATTATATAGAGTAGCTATATTTTCCTCCATCCTATCCTAGCCCCCATTTATTCTATTTTCTCCTTTGACCCTGTTCCTTTTCAAAAGTGTTTGCTTCTGACTACCCCTTCCCCCAATCTACTCTCCCTTCTATCATCCCCGCCCTTGTATGCCCTTCCCCCCTACTTTCCTGTAGAGTCAGACACCCAATTGAGTGTGTATGTTATTCCCTCCTTAAGCCATATCCAGTAGGGTTGACTCATTCTCTTTCACCTCCCTGCTCTTCCTCTCCATTGTAACAGCATTCTCCTGCCTCTTTTATATGAGATAATTTATCCCATTCTATCTCTCCCATTCTCCTTCTCCCAAAATATTCCTCTCTCACCTCTGAATTTTATTTTTTAGATATCATCCATTTATATTCAATGTACCCTGTGCCCTCTGTCTATGTATACATGTACACACATACACACACGTATATACACACATATACCCACTTATATATACATATATATGTATATACATATATATATATTACTTTCAACTATTCTCATACTAAGAAAAGTCTCATAAGTTACAAATGTCATCTTTCCATGTAGGAATGTAAACAGCTCAACTTTAATAAGTTCCTTAGTATTTCTCTTTCCTGTTTACCTTTTCATGATTCTCTTGATTCTTGTATTTGAAAGTCAAATTTTCTGTTCAGCCCTGGTCTTTTCATCAAGAATGCTTGAAAGTCCTCTATTTCATTGAATGCTCATATTTTCCCCTGAAGTATTATACTCAGTTTTGCTGGGTAGGTGATTCTTTGTTTTAATCCTAGCTCCCTTGATCTCCGGAATATCATATTCCAAGCCCTTTGATCCCTTGATGTAGAAGCTGCTAGATCTTGTGTTATCCTAATTGTGTTTCCACAATATTCAAATTGTTTCTTCCTGACTGCTTGTAATATTTTCTCCTTGACTTGGGAACTCTGGAATTTACCTATAATATTCCTAGGAGTTTTCTTTTGGAATCTTTTTCAAGAGACAATAAGTGAATTCTTTCAATTTCTGTTTTACCCTCTGGTTCTAGATTATCAGGGCAGTTTTCCTTGATAATTTCTTGAAAGATGATATCTAAGTTCTTTTTGATCATGGCTTTCAGGTGTCTATATATTTCTTGTTGTTGTTGGTCAATTGTTTCAGTAATGTCTGACTCTTCATAACTCCATTTGGAGTTTTCTTGGCAAAAATACTAGAGTGGTTTGCCATTCCTTTCTCCACCTCATTATCTGTAAGATAAGGAAACTGAAGCAAATAAGGTAAAATGACTTGCCCAGGTTTACACAGCTAGTCAGTGTCTGAGGTCACATTTGAACTCAGGTCTTCCTGACTCTTGGCCTGACATTATCCGTGGTGCCACCTGATAGCCTTTATATCTTTTTTAAAAAATCATTTATCAACTGGAGAATGGCTCCAATTTTTATAAATTTTACTCAGTTTCCTATAGATCTGAGAAATGTGACCTTTATCAGAGAAATTTACTCTTAAATTTATTTTATATTATTTCAGTGTCTATGGTATCTTTTAGCAAAATGCAGTTTCCCTGCTAATCTGTTTTAATTAGGTCTGTTTTTGCTTTTGTTTTGTCTGAGGTCATGATTGCTACCTTTGCTTTTTCTACTTCAGCTGTAGCATAATAGATTCTGCTCCAGCAGAATCTTTCTGTTTCTGTGTTTCTGTGCATCTTTCTGTTTCAAGTGTGTCTCTTGTAAACAGAGTACTGTTGCATTCTGTGCTCTAATCCATCCTGCTATCTTCTTCCATGTTATGGGTGAGCTCATCCATTCATATTCAGTTATTATTATTAACTATGTATTTCTGTCATCCTATTTTCTTCTGTTTACCCTTCTTTCTTTCTCTTTTTATGCTGTCCCTCCTCAAAAGTCTTTTGCCTCTGAACACTCCTTCCTTAATCTGCCCTCCCTTTTATCATTTCCCTGCCCCATATCTCTTATCCCTGTCTCCTCCTATTTTCCTTTTGGGTAAGATGGATTTCTATACCCAGTTGAATGTCTGTGTATATTCTTCCCTCTTTGAACCAGTTCTGAAGAAAGTAAAGTTCAAACATTGCCTGCCAACCCCCTAATTTCTCCCTCCATGATAAAAGTTTTTCCTTGCATACCTTTTATGTGAGAAAATTTTCCCCATTCTACCTTTTCCTTTCCCCTTCTCCCTGTGCATCCTTCTTTCTCACTCCTTTGTTATTTTTTAAAAAAGAGATCATAGGGGTGGCCTGGAGTCAGAAGGACCTGAGTTCAAATCCAGCCTCAGACACTTAACACAAAAACTAGCTTTGTGACCTTGGGAGAGTCACTTAACCCCAACTGCCCTCCAAAAAAGGCAAAAAAAAAAAAGAGATCATCCCAACATACTTGACTCATACCTATGTCCTCTGTCTATGCCAACTCCCAATTGCCCTTCTAAATAAAGTTCTTAGGAGTTACGTGTATCAGCTTCCCATATAGGAATGTAAAGAGTTTAACTTTGTTGAGTCCCTTCTGATTACTCTTTCATATTTGCCTTTTTATGCTTCTCTAGAGTCTTCTGTTTGAATGTCAAATTTTCTGTTCAGCTCTTTTCATAAGGAATGCTTGAAAGTCTTCTATTTCATTAAACAGCAAATTTTTCCCTTGAAGGATTATGATTTGTTGGGTAGTATTTTCTAGGTTGTTATACTAGCTCCTTTGTCTTCCAGAATATCATAATCCAAGACCTTTGATTTTTTAACATGGAAGCTGCTAAATTTTGTGTGATCCTAACTCTGGCTCCACAATATTTGAATGGTTTCTTTCTGGCTGCTTGTAATATATTTTCCTTGACCTGGGAGCTCTGGAATTTGGCTTTAATATTCCTGGTAGTTTTCATTTTGGGTTCTTTTTAAGAAGGTGGCCAGTGGATTCTTTCCATTTTTATTTTACCCTCTTGGTCTAAGATATTGGGGCACCTGAATATGATGTCTAGGCTGTATTTTTGAACATTGGCTTCCAGGTAGTCCAATAATTCTTAAATTATCTCTCTTCAATTTGTTTTCAAGGTCAGTTGTTTTTCCGCTGAGATATTTTACATTTTCTTTTATTTTTTTATTCTTTTGATTTTGTTTTATTGTTTCTTAATGTCTCATGGAGTCATTAGCTTCCACTTGTCCAATTCTAATTTTTAAGGAATTATTTTCTTCAGTGAGCTTTTATATCTTCTTTTTCCATTTGGCCAAGTCTGCTTTTCAAGGAGTTCTTTCCTTCAGTGAATTTTTGTGCCTTTTTTTTTCATCATTAGGTCAATTCTGTTTTTGAAGGTGTTGTTTTCTTCAGTATTTTTTGTGCCTCATATGGAACTGTTATTTCTCTTTTCACAATTTTCTCATATTTCTCCCCTTTCTTTTCCCAATTTTCCCTCTATCAATTTTATCTCATTCTTTAACTCTTCCAGGAATTCTTGTTGGGCTTGAGTCCAATTAGCATTTTTTGAGACTTTGCTTGTAGCTGTTCTCATATTATTGTCTTCTGAGTTTATGTCTTGGTCTTTCCTGTCATCATAGTAGCTTTTCATGGTCAAATTTGTTTATTGTTGTTGTTTTCTCATTTTTCCAGCCTACTTCTTGATTTTGAACATTAAGATGAAGTTGAGCTCTGTTCACCTTAGGATGAGGAGGCACTGTCCCAAGCTCCAGGCTTTTTTGTACTGCTGTTTTCAAGGATACTTCTGGGGATCTTCAAGTTTTTGGTGCTTCCCAGGTTGTGTGAGTGGGGCAGAGGTATGGTCCCTGCTCTCCTAGTCTGTACTCTGGTCTTTACTTTGCTACCCTGCAGCCACAAATGTTGGTGCTCCACCATACCTGACAACTGTTTCCAGCTCTCCTGCTCTCCTATAGCCACAAGTGCTACTGCTCCTCTGCCTTGAGGACCAGGGCCCCTACTCCCTTGTGACTGACTGCATGCTCCCCTCTACCCTGGAACTGCTACACAAAACTTTATATGGGCTACAGAACAACAAATCAATTCCAGTTGCACTCAGTGCCAGCAAAGGATCCCCTGTAATTTGCTTCTGATCAGTCATCTGACCCCCTTACAATTCTTGTTCTAGCGGCACCTTAAGCTGCTGTTGCCGCCACTCTCAGTCTCCTCCAGGATCCATGGCTAGTGTTGCTGCCATACTCTGGGCTGATTCCCACCTGGTGCTATAGACTTCTTCTATTGACCTCCTAAGTTTTCTTAGACTGGAAAAATGTCTCACTCAACCTTTTATTGACTCTACTACTCCAAAATTTGATTTGAAGAATTATTTTAAAGTTGTTTGGATGGAAGAGTTCACCTGGATTGCCTCTAATCTACCGTCTTCCTTCAATTGCCTTTTAAGGCAAGTAGGTGATGCCATAGAAATAATACTGGGCCTGGAGTCAAAATAGACTGGAGTTCAAATCCAACTTCAGACACTTACTGTGTAACCCTGGGCAAGTCACCTAAACTCTGTCTGCCTCAGTTTCCTTAAATGTAAAAAAGGATCATAATAGCACCTACCTCACAAGGTTGTTGTAATGCTTAAATGAAACAATTTTTGTAAGGAATTTAGCACTGTACCTGGCCTATGTTAGGTATATTATTAACAATAAGCATTAATAAATGCATATTTTTCATTTTGGATATTTCAGCATTCAAGAGATATCTCAAATTTAAAATGTCCAAAACTGAACTCATTATCTTGCTCCCCAAATCCAACCTTCTTCCAAATTTCCCTGTTTTTCTAGGCAACTAGCTAGATGGTATATCAATAGAGTATTGAACTTGTCAAGAACACCTGAGTTAGAATCCTTCTTCAGACATCTGCTTACTGTGTGACCCTGGGAAAGTCACTTACTTTCTCTGAGACTCAGTCTCCCATGTAAATGGGAATAATAATAGTACCTACCTTCCTGGATCATTGTGAAGCTTAAAGGACATATCATCTATAAAGCACTTTGCAAAATTTAAAGTGCCATATACATACATGCTAGTGATTATTATTTCTAAGGAGGTCTCCAATAATCTAATCACCTAGGTTCACCAGTTCAGTGTTAACCTTGATTGGGCACTCTCCCTCACATCACATAACCAAGCAGCTGCCAAATCTTCTTGTGTCTTCTTCTAACAACTTCTCATGTATCTGACCTCTTCTCTTTCCTCACATAGCCATCACTCTAGTTCACACCCACATTACCTCTTATAGGAACAACAGCCTTTGGTATTGGTCTTTCCCCACTACAGTCTCTCTTTCCCTCAGCTTCCAAAGTGATTTTCCTACAGCACAGGTCTGACTCCCTATTCAATAAAATCCTTTGGCTCCCTATTGCTCCCTCTGGCTATTAAAATCCTTTACAACCTGCTTTTCCAACTTTGATCCTCTTGCTAGACCCCACAGTTCAACCAAACTCATCTCACTCTTCCTCACACACAAGGGAATTCCCCGGGGAAATGCATTCCAAACTCATCTCAGTTCTTTGGCTCTTATCTCCTTCAAAGCCTTCTTTAAGCCCATCCTGATCCCTCAGTTTCTGGTCCTTTCTCCCCAATAAGTTTTTGTTGTTCAGTCTTTTGAGTGATGTCGGACTCTTTGTGACCTAACTTGGGGTTTTCATGGCAAAGATACTGGAATGGTTTTTCAATTCCTTCTCCAGCTAAAATTGAGGCAAACAGGGTCAAGTGATTTGCCTAGGATTACATAGCTAATAAGAGTCTAAGGTAAAATTTGAACTCAGGTCTTCCTGATTCCAGGACTTCTATCCATTGCTCAACCCCCCCCCCCCCTTTCTTTCTTTCTTTTTTTGCTTTTTGGAGGAAGGAAGGCAGGTCAATTGGGGTTAAGTGACTTGCCCAAGGTCACACGGCTAGTAAGTGTTAAGTGTCTTGAGGCAGATTTGAACTCAGGTTCTTCTGACTCCAGGGTCAGTGTTCTATTTACTGTGCCACCGAGTCACCCCCATGCTCAACGCTTTTTAATGAGCAGGTCATTCACCCAATAGAGTGTAAACTTCTTGAGGGCAGGGATCTCTGTCTTCACATCTCTTATACTTAGCATAGTGCCTGGCACACAATAAGTATTTCATGAACACTTGTTCATTCATTGATTGACGAGACAGAAAGTTCTGTTTGTTTTGTTTTTTAGGACTGGGAGAATGTTTGTAGGAAAATGAGGAAATGACAGAGAAGGAAAGGCGGAAGGCATGTAAGTAAGGGGATGACTGCTGGAAAAAAAAAAGGTTGAGTGGATGCAAAATAAAATGGAATTGAGGACAGAGGGAGGGGGACAGAATTTTATGAAGGGCAGGCTGCCATTTCTGTGACATCTGGAGGGAAGGAAAAGTGGTGATGATGCTGTTGGGAGTAATAGAGGAGTGGAACTTAGAGAGTTTATGTTGGAGAGGCTCGGGCTTCTCAGTGAAATAGTAGGGTACTTTATCTGCCACCAGTATGAGGTAAATTCTTATAAACTATATGACGTTGGGCAAATCACTTAACTTATTTTTTCCCTTAGTTTGCTTGTTTGTAAAATGAGGGGATTGACCTAAATGCTCTGTAAGGTCCCTTCCTGCTCTAAATCCTACGACTCTATAAGAAATGAGATGAGACGGTGGTTGGGCTTTTCAACCTAGCCCTAAAACTAGTCCAGCCAGCTGCTTGTTAGCTGCCCCACCCGGGGCAAATCATTTTATCTGTATTAGCCTCAGTTTCCTCATCTGTAAAATGGGAACAATAATCCTTTTATTACGGTTGTTGTAAGGAAGGCACTATGTCAACCTTAGAGTCATATATAAAGGTGAATTATTGTTATTATTATTATTCTGTCCCCACCTTTGCTCATTCCTACCCTCCTGGTCTGCCCAGTCTCCACCCAGGAGAGGCAGCCAACTTCATCCTGGAATGATGCTGGAAGCAGCTGAGGCCTGGTGTCCTGTTCAGGGATTCCGAGTTTCTTCTGGGCACCGTACTGACAGTGTAAAAGGTTCAGCGTCCCAGTTCCTCACTTAACGAGAAAAACAGGGATGGAAAGGCTGCCAGGGGGCGAGTGAGCTGAGAGAACACCGGCGCCTCCCTGGGGATGCTGTCTGCCTGCTTGGAGCTGAAGCTGTTGGCCAAAGGCTGTGTTACTATACTTTGGAGATTCAACACTCCCCCATTTCCTCTTCATTTAAAGAATTCCCTCCTCCTACCTCTGGCCCACTCCACCCACTCCCCAGCCCAGTGCTCAGCTCTTGGACTTGGAAACACCGGGTTTACAAAGGTGAAAACTCCCTTCTGCCTTTCTCAGATGCATCATTTGGAAGTTCAGCACTCCAAAATATTTCCCTACTTTTCTCCCTCTGCTTTTCCTTACTGCACCAGGTAGTTCAGGGCCAGGCTTGCTCATACCTAACAAAAGGCAGTTGTCTGTGTGGTATGAATTGAGGGACGTAAGGTGAATAGCTCCTCCAATCCCCAAATATCTCTAATCCCAGACGTCCACAGATTCTGTCATTGCCACTGTTAAGATTTATTCCTTTGGGTTTAGATGTCACATTTCTAGGAATACCTGCAATTTCTGCAGTGTGGATATCCCTTCCACCAATGTGGCTCATCACAACCTCTTTCCCAGGTAGTTTTTATGGGCTGCTTTGGCCAAAATATTTAACACGCTCGGGTCTAATTGATAGCCTGACTTAGCTAGCAACTTTCTTTGCTAAGACACAGGGCATTATCTCTCTAGGAAGCCCTCATTGAAATGCAGATACATCCGGGAGGGATGACGTTTGAAGTTTCTGGGAGATACATTCATGATCTAATTGATGGAAGTACTTCCATCAATGGAAATCACACCCCATCCTGTGTACCTACTGCCTACACCTCCCAGAAACCACCCACAGAAGACCAATCCCCAACGTGCTGTGTGTTATTCCCCAGGTCTTTCAAAAACAAAAGAAAACCACGGCATTTAGACTATCTCTCTGTTATCCCTCCCTCTTGGTAAATGATTGAACCCAGGTCTTTGTCAGTCATCAATATCTCAGGTGATGTGGCCTAGATAGAGAGTAGGCCTTGAGTTCAAGAAGTCCTGAGTTCAAGTCCTGTCTTGATATTTACCAACTCTGTGACCCTAGGCACCTTCCTTGACCTCTCTCAAATTCAGTTTCCTCATCTTTAAATGGTGATAATAGCATCTACCTTATAGGGTTGTTGTAGGATCAAATAAGATTTTTTTTGAGGGGGGAAGGCAGGGCAGTTGGGGTTAAGGGACTTGTCCAAGATCACACAGCTAGTAAGTATGTTCAAGTGTCTGAACCCTAATTTGGACTCAGGTCCTCCTGACTGCAGGGCCAGTGCTCTATTCACTGCACCACCTAGCTGCCCCTCAAATAAGATTTTTATACACACACACACATACACACATTTTGTTGTTATTCAGTTGTTTCAGTCATATCCAACTCTCTATAACCCCCTTTTGGGGTTTTCTTGGCAAAGATACTGGTGTTGTTTGCCATTTCCCTCTCCAGATCATTTTCGCTGATGAGAAAATTGAGATAAACAGGGTTAGATGACTTAACCAAGGTCACACAGCTAGTAGGTATCTGAGGCTGGATTTGAACCCATGAAGATGAATTTTTCCAATTCCAGGCTCAGTGCTCCGGCTACTATGCCAGGAAAGTATTTATATAAAATATATACCTTTATATAGATACTTATATAGATAAATATATATGTACATATACTTATATAGACAAATATATATACATATACATACATATATACAAATATATATGTGCATATAAAGCAATTTGGAAACATCAAAACATTATATAAATATTAGATTCTGTTATTAGCTTTGTGACTATCAGTCCTTCGTCTTTTTCAAGTCAGTGATCCAAGTGACAAAGGGTAGATGTTTCAAATGAAATATTCATTTCACACCAATGGAATCACAATCCTACACCTGCCTCCAAACCCCTGATTTTGATGATCTTGAATTTATTTATCAGGTTATCTTAGCTGAGCCTCAGGGGTCTAGAACACAGGACAGGTAAATTTTCACAAGGGGAATAAAGAAAAGGATAGATTCAGAGGTAGGGACATTCCTATAAAGATCAGATTTGGATGGGAGTGCCAGGGGGAGAGACTGTGAGCAGTCAAGGAAAGTTCAGCTATACAATGGGAATAATAATAGCACTGGGGGCAGCCAGGTGGTGAAGTGGATAGAGAACAGGGCCTGGAGTTAGGAAGACTCCTTTTCCTGAGTTCAAATCTGGCCTCAGATGCTTCCTAGCTGTGTGACCTTGGGCAAGTCACTTAATCCTGTTTGCCTCAGTTTCCTCAGCTGTCAAATGAACTGGAGGTGGAAATGGCAAACCACTCAAGTATCTTTGCCAAGAAAATCCCAAACGGGGTCATGAAGAGTCAAGCTCGACTGAAAAATGACTGAACAACAAGGAATAGCACCTACCTCACAAGGTTGTTGTGAAGGTGGAATGAGGTAATACCTATACAAAGCACTCTGTGCAGTGTCTGGCACATAGTAGGCATTATACAGGTCCTTATTCCATTCTCTTTCTGGGATAACTGAGGAAGGAGCAGGACATAAAGGGAAATTTGTCACCTAATTTATAATCTGTCAAACTCTCCTAAAAAAAGCACAAACCCCAACAACCTTAGAGTAATTTATGCTCCTCTCACCCCTCTGTCCATGGACATTGGCCAGCCTTGGGATCCTTCCCACCAGCAGGGTGCTCCCGGCCTCTGACCCCAGTCTGGATGAAATGGGGCTCTGAAAGGGTCTGTGACTTTCTTACCCCTAGCCCCACCCTGATTCTGTTCTTCTTGGTATTGAGGCAGCAGATCCAGCTGCTGTCTCCCATCCTCTGCTCTCCCCGGGACTGGACAATGGCATGCCATGCTTCCTTCCCTGGCCTCTGACACAGGAAGGCTGAGGGGTTGATGAATCTGAGAGGCCAGCTGGAGTGTCTCGGGAGGGGACGCATGGATTCCAAGGGGATAGTGGGACGAGGCCAGAACCGTGAAGTAATTAACGGCAGGCAGAGGCATGAAGGGGGGAGGGAGACTGGCTGGAAGGAGCTGGGAGTCACACAAACGCTTCTTCCCCCTCCCCTCCCCTCCTTTCTGCCTCATCCCCCTCCCCTCAAGATGCCAGGCAATTAGATGTAGTGGAAAGAACTCGATCTCTAGATTTAGAAGACCTGAGTTCAAATCCCATCTCCTATGCTCACAACATGTGTGATCTTGGGTGAGTCAATTAATTTCTCTGGACTCATTTCCTCCTTTGTAAAATGAAGCAAATGAACTAGCGGGCCTCTGAGATCTGTATCTATCAATGATACCAGGATCTCTGCTCCAAGTAGTTGCAACCACAGTCCCTCAGGGTGGAAGTTGATTATGACGTTCATTTATGATGCTAGGCTTCTTCCTCTCAATATTACCTCCCTCCCCACACTTTCTCCCCCTCACTAATTCTGTGCAGAAGTTTTCTCATGTGTCCCTGCCTCCTCCCCAGCACCCCTCCTTCCAATAGCTTCTTTCCCCTCGGAGTGCCAGCTGAAGGCTTTCACACACCCCTCTGCCTGGGTGCCTTCTAACCTCTCTTTTTGGCCCCCTTCAGGGATTTAGTCCCACCCTCCCCAGCCACCATTTGGAGCAGCTGTTTCTTTTCTGGTTGTGTAGAAGGGATGAGGATGAGTCAAGTGGCAAAGCATTCCCTGAAGCCTTGGGAAAAAAGACCAACACTTGACCTCTAACCTCTGAGTGAAGAGGGAAATTTTCTGGAGAGGAATGTTGAGTTGGTCTTTCTAGAGGAGCTCACTGTCCTGGGAAGGGACTTGATCCTGCCTCAGGGTGAGTGATGAAGGGGTAGGAGATGTGAGGAGATCATGATAGCTGTACTTCCCAGGATAGAAGAGTCCCCAAACACCCACAAACTGGTAGGTATAAGAGAAAGTTCAAGTGGAATATGAAGGAAAAAGGCAAAAAGGCAAAAAGGCATTAGTTGTCAGGTCTTCTAAAAGAAAGGAGATATTTCTAAGTATTTAGTCAATCCACAGTCATAGAACCTAGCTTAAATCTTTATTCTGATACTTATTGACTCCATGACCTTGGATAACTCACTTCACCTTTCTGAGACTCTGTTTCCTCATCTACAAAATGAGGGGACTGGAACAGATGATTTCTAAATTTTCAGTTTACAACCTATTTTCCATCAGGACCCAGGTGGCTGAACAAATTCATATGACTCTGGGTTTTTTGGTTTTGTTTTGACCTGACCTGCAATTTCATTTGTAAAAAGAACTCCAGTGAGGACATTCCCTCTAACAATGCAGATTGGTACCTGTTTGCTATTTATAGTCTTAGGGAGTTTCTTGGGGCCCTTAGATGTTAAACGACATGCCCTGCATCTTATAACCATTCTATGTCACAAGCAAGGATTTCAATCTAGGTCTTCTTGATTCTGAAGCCTACTCCTTATGGAGCCTCAACTTCAAGTTATTACACAAGCTTTTTGCTGTTACTCTCCCCTCAGCTCTTGGTGAAAGAGTAGTTTACATGAGAGGCCACTAGAAAAATTCAGCTTCTACTACTCCAAGGAAAGAATACACTTCTATACCACAAAAAATATGCAAGAACTGTAAACACAGGTAAGTTTTCTTTCCAGTGGGAGGGTTGTCCAATCAGTCATTTTGCTTATGCTACTTATGAGTTCTCAGAGTCCCAATTTCCTCATCTATCTCAGAATCACAGGAAGTGTGTCTACAACAGGGACTCTTAACCTTTTCTGTGACATGAACCCCTTTGGCAGGTTGATGAGGTCTATGGCTCCCTTTTCAGAATCACATAAAACACATGAGATTACAAAGGAAATCAATTCTATCTGAATACACTTATCAAAACAGTTTTTTTTTCTATCCAAGTTCATGGACACTCTGAAATCTGGTCATGAACCTCTTGGCCCATGGTCTCCAGATTGAGAACCCACATATATTAAGAACCTCCCTGAAGAAAAGATCATCTGGCCTTGTCCTGAACACCTCCTGTTGCTGAATGACCCACTTAGAGGGCCTCCAAACCTTTGCATTTTACAGTCTGTAATGGCCAATTTGGGCCTGTTTTCTCACTAGAAAAATGAAGGATTTTGGTAAGATGTTCATTTTTAGTTCTATGAGTTATGAATATCTAACTTGGACAAAGGTATTTTCCATACCAAATTGCTTTGTCTTCTTCCTGCTTCTCCTCTTTACCCCACCAGGATCTTGCTCATTTACTCATTATCATTATTATAAAATAATATAACACAATATGATAATTATACTAAAGCAATATTCATCGCTTAGCATGTCCTGTGTTGTGGTTGTCCTGTCATTTCCATTGGGTCCAACTTTTTGTGATGCTTTCATGGAGTTTTCTTGGCAAAGATACTGGAGTGGTTTGCCATTTCCTTCTCCAGTGGCAAACAGAGGTTATGTAACTTGTCCAAGGTCACACAGTTAGGAGGTTTATTAGGTTGGATTTGAACTCTGGGCTTCCTGTCTCCAAGCCCAACTCTCTATCCACTCACTGCTCCACCCTATTATGTGTAGACCAGTAGGCAAAGAGCCGTAGACACTAGAAGTTTAGCTAAATCACCAAGCCTGTTCTTGTCAGGCTTATAACCCTGTAGGGAGCCAAGACATGAATACAGGTAACTGTATATCATGGGGTTATTCCTTTTTCTCTGAGTCAGACACTTGGTCTCTCCTACCTCCTTTTCAGAAATCTCTGAGAAACAGCTTGGGGGAAATTTGTATAATCCAGCCCAGTTTCCCTAGAGGAAGATGGAATAAGGAAAGGCAAACAGGAGAACTTCTCTCAAGTCCAGAAAGATTCAGTTTGAAATGCTGATGGAAGGAGGATGCAACCACTTAGTTACTGGGAGAGGGAGGAGGTAGAAGGAGTCATCAGGAACTGCTCCAGATAAATGGAATAGTCAGGAACTGATTTGAAGCAGAAACAAAGACCCATTTGAGCTGTCCAGTAAAGTGGCATTCTTATTGCCATCCAAAGGGACTTTTTGTGTGGAGGGTGTAGACTAGAGGGTCTACTGGGAGGGAAATGAGACTTCTGTAGGGCCTGTGACTGATGATACAGACAATCTAGGCAAAGACTCACCAATCATTGAGTTGGCTTCAGGCTGGAATCAAGGCAACCAGTGTGGAGTTGGAGAAGATCAGAGAGTAACCCAGGAGGGAAGCATTCAGTGCTCACAGAGGAAGGAAGAAGTGACATTTGAGATTCCAGTGTAATTTTTTCCATGGTCCAGCTGCTTAAGACCTGATATTTGAAGAAAAGGTATCTACTACCATTGGTTGGAGAAGGGCCAATCACTAGAGAACATTTTAAAAGAGTTAAGAAGAACAAAAATAAAGAAAAAGACCCATAAAAAACGTGGGAGGAATGATGGACAGCGGCAATAAGGTTTTTGGATGTTCAGCAATTAAGGAAGAAAGCAATAAGACACAGAACACTTATGTGGGGGCATGAACACTAGCCATTTCCCTAGCTAGTCCTCACTCAGGGTAGCTCTATAAGCATTGAGAACTGAAAAGACTTTGCCAGTCTCTGGAGTATGACTGGTGTCTCTGGACTCTATGGGCTTGAATGTAAGTTATTTCTGTTTATGGGCATAGTAAATGAAGTCATTATGTTTTGAAACCTTGTGAGTATTTGAAAGGGGAGGAACATGAGTGCTGTTTCTTATCTCTGTGGGCTTAGATGTAAATTGTTTCTTTTTAAGGACCCAGTAAATAAAGCTGTGCTATGCTTTGAAGCTTGAGAGTCTGAGTATTTGCAAGGGGAGGAGTATGAGTGGTGTCTCTTGACTCTATGGACTTGGATGTAGGTTGTTTATGTTTAAGGACACAGTAAATAAAGTTGTAAATAAACAATTTGAAGGCTTATGAGCCTGAGTACTAGAGAAAAAGGTATTGAACCTAAGTACTTGTAAGGAGAGCTGGTGAATATTCTGAAGGGAATTCTAGGGGTTCCCAGCTTCTATATGGATGGGGGCCAATGAATGCTGGGTGTCTCCAAAGTATACTTGGGCCCTTTGAGTCAGGAAGGAGACACCAACACAAAGGTTAAGAGTATTATACATATGTATTATATAAATGCATTTGAGAGTTACAAAAAAAGTGTTGTGTCATTGGGGAAATCCAGAAAAGTCAAGTGGAGGTAATGGCATTTTAAAGATATAACTCTTTGACTCCCAGGCCATAGAGATGTCAGACTTTGGTAATTGCTGAGGGGACTCTGTTCCAAAGTTCAACAGGGATTATCTTTTTGAGCTTGGCTTTGAGGGTTTCTGAATAGAAGCCCAAAGATCTGGAAGAAAGTGGCCAGGCTCCAGAGTATGTATCTGATCTCTGGATGCTGGCTTCCCAGCATCCTCCCAGTCCTGTCTTCCTCCAGCTGCAGTTTCAGGATGGGATGGTAGCTCCTTATCTCTTGTGCCTTCCTGCTTCCTGCTCAGTTAAGGGGAGTAAGAGAAAGAAGGAACTATAGAGAGGTCTGATTATACTGATAACAAGTCAAAAGTAGATAGTGCTCATGTATAACCGAAATTGGAATGCTTATTGTCTCAGGGACAGGGGAGAGGAGGGAGGGAAGGAGAGAAATTGGAACTCAGAAAATTAAAAAAAAATGTTTAAATATTTAAAAATTGTATTAACTTGTAATTGATGGAGAGAAATAAAATATTTTTTGAAAATAGCCAGTGGTCATTTATCTTTCTATCA
Organism: Pseudochirops cupreus; assembly: GCA_028627135.1. Classification (NCBI taxonomy): domain Eukaryota; kingdom Metazoa; phylum Chordata; class Mammalia; order Diprotodontia; family Pseudocheiridae; genus Pseudochirops; species Pseudochirops cupreus. The sequence continues at coordinate 437,727,630 of CM053582.1, forward strand.
ATCAATCAATGAGTATTTGTTAAGTACCTACTATTACTAAGCTCTCTTTTAGGTGCTAAGGATAGAAATATAATGAAGGAAACGGTTCCTGTCTGCAAAGAAAAGGGAACAAGAGGTACATATGTTAGTATATGCAGATTAAATATTAAGAAAATAAACACAAGATAGTTTGAGGAGAACACTAGCAATGATGGGATCAAGAAAGGTTTTATGTGTTATTGTTGTTCAGTCATTTCAGTCATGCTCAACTCTTCTTAGCAGAGATACTGGAGTGGTTTGCCGTTTCATTCTCCAGCTCATTTTACAGATGGGGAAACTGAGGCAAACAGGGTTAGGTGACCTCCCTGGGGTCACACAGCTAATAAATATCCAAGACCAGATTTGAACTCAGGTTTTCCTGATTTCTGCCCTTAAGGTTTTATGTAGAAGGTGGCAATTGAGTCACTTCTGATTTTATGAGGTAGAGGTGAGGAAGCAATGTATTCCAGGCATGGTGAATGGTCAGTGCAAAGAGAAGGAGGGGGAAGATGGAAATGTTGTATATGAGGAATTGTGAGAAAGTTAATTAGTCTAGATCACGGAGTGCAGGAATGGGAGTAATGTATAATGAGGCTGGAAAATTAGATTGGGTTAAAGTCATAAAAGGCTTTAAAAGCCAGACAGAGGAGCTTATATTGATGCTAGAGATGAAGGAACCACTAGTGTTTATTTGAGTAGGGGAGTGGCCTGTGTGCCTCCTGATTTGGCCCCCTTTGCATTATGTAGTATATGTCCCTATATGTGCTTATAAACAAAAACAATGGTAGTCACCTATTCCCTTGTTGTCAGTTTAATGCTGGCATGATGCATAGAGATTAGAGAAGAATTTTTGATCCTTTTAGAAAGATGGCAGACATCATTCCTGCTTCAGTAAAACCTCAGGAAAATGCAAGTTTCCTATAAATTGGAGAGCCTATAAATATATGTTATAATTTATATGTAAGGGTGGGAGTTGATTGAATCAATTAAATCACCCTTACCCCAACTTAAAGCAAGTGACAAGATACTATGCCCTATTACCTTTGTGGGGGTGAGAACAATCAACCAATCTGACATATGAATTATATATTATATAATTATATATATATATATAAATTATATATATATATAAAGGAGATAAATCATCATAGTCTTTAACTTAAGTGGAGAACATCCTTGATCACTTTAAAAGTCCCTGAAAGCCATTGGATGAATTAGATGATGGCACATAAAAAGTATGTTTGGATTAAGTGAAGAGACTAGTTAGGTCCTATGGAGCTTGTATAAAATCAGCTAGCTAGAAGCAGAAATGCAAGTATCTAGCAGCCTAGTGGCAGAAGCTTGCAGCTAAGCCCTGAGAAGGAACTGTTTTGGGAGAGAGAAGGAAAGTATCTTTTAAAAAAAATTGTTTTAAAAAAATTTATTTTCAGTTCCAAATTTTCTTCTCTCCGTCCAGGCCTTCCTCCACCCCACCCATCAAGAAGGCAAGCAATATGATATCCATTATACATGTGAAGTCATGCAAAACATATTTCCATATTAGTCATGTAGCAAAAAAAGCAAAAATTTTTTTTAAAGTGAAAGAAAATATGCTTTTATCTGCCCTCAGAATCCGACAGTTCTTTCTCTAGAGATAGGTAGCATTTTTCATCATGAGTCCTTTGGAACTGTTATGAATCATTATATTGTTGTGTAACAGAATAACTGTCTTTCACAGTTACTTATCTTTACAATATTACCGTTATTATGTAACAAGGTCCTCCTGGTTCTGCTCATTTTCATTTGCATCAGTTCATATAAGTCTTCCCAGTTTTTTTTAATATAATCCCTTTTGTTATTTCTTATAGCACAAGAGTATCTCATCATAATCATATACCGCAACTTGTTTAGTCATTATCCAATTGATGAGTGTCCCCTCAGTTTCCAGTTCTTCACCACCACAGAAAGAGCTGCTGTAAATATTTTTGTACATGTGGGTCCTTTACCTTTTCCTTTGATATCTTTAGAATACAGACCTAGTAGTATTGCTGGTTCAAAGGACATGCATAATTTTGTAGCCCTTTGGGCATAATTCCAAATTGTCTTCCAACTCACAACTTCATCAACAATGCATTATTTTTCTATATCCTGGGAGGAAAGTATCTTGATATAGGCCTTGATCTCTTTTCCTACCCTCTTTAGCTAGAGGAGGACCTTGTTATCATTAGATCACACAGTGGATAGAGGATTGAACTTGGAATCATGTAGATCCGAGTTTGAATCTTGTTTCAGATATTTTCTAGTTGTACGACCTTGGACAAATAACTTAATCTTTCTTGGCCTCAGTTTCTTCATCTGTCAAATGGAGATAATAACTCCCAGAGGGTTTTTGTGAAGGTCAAATGAGATAACATTTATTGTAAAGCCCTTTACAGACCTTAAAACCTTTTATAAATGCCAGCTATTTTAGGAGTTTTTTTTAAAGCTCCTTTCCTCCTTCACCTTGTGAGATTTCATCAGCATTACAACCACCATCAATCATCACCCTCACCTCCTGAAAGCATTTAAGTGCCTATTTATAAGTGGCATCCCTACCCAGATAAGACATGCACATGATGCAAAAAACACAGATTGAGGAGCCATTGTACGTCAAGGCGAAAATCTAGAAAGGACCAAATGTGAAGTTTGGAGAACCAGAAGATTTGGACTTTTCATTCACATCCTAAATAACATCTCCAGCTGATAGTAGTGTCTACATCTAGAACTGAAGATCTATTAGATGTAGTGAGGAAAATTAGATTCAAACTCCATAAAGAACTTATCTAAAAAGCTATACTATGCCTAAGGGCATCTTGGTGCCCTTAGCAAAAAGAATACTAGGAGCTGAGCTACTATTTTGCCAAATGTGCTCTCTATGCTTAAGCCTGCTTTTCCCCAATGCTGCATATATTTGTGGGAGAACATGTCTGCAGTTTTGGGAGACCAAAAAAATCAGCCTAGTAAATGCCTAGTTCTGAAAGCTAATTCAGGGCAGCTAGGTGGCAAAATAGAGCACTGGGTCTGGAGTCAGCAAGTCTCTTCTTCCTAAGTTCAAATCCGGCCTCAGGCACTTACTAGCTGTGTGACTCTGGGCAAGTCACATAACCCTGTTAGCCTCAGTTTCCTTGTCTATAAAATGAGCTGAAGAAGGAAATGACAAACCGCTCTGGTATCCTGGCCAAAAAAACCCCAAAAAGGGTTACAAAGATTTGGACACAACTGAAAAAAGAATGAAAAAAAGCTAATTCAATTGTGTTGAGTGATATCAACTATTATTCAAGGGGAAAAGCACTTAGGTGGGAGTTTATGAGCTGTATCATAATCCAGTTATATCATGAACTTTAATAAAAAGGTTTGTTTTGTGAAGTTTGGATTCAGTCACAGGGCCATACTGGAGGACCTAGAGGGTCATGTATGTGGTTCCCCACCCCTGGCATAACCCAGCCTCTCAGGGCTGCTCCTAGATAATGTAGCAAGTGAACTTGGAGAACCTGACTTACCAGTTCAAATAGCAACTGGGGGAATAAATCCAGAGCATCTACTATATATTCATGATAGCTGGGCCTCTGAGACACATTAGAGTCTGTGTACCCAATAGGCCTCATGAGGGCAGCATTCAGAGACAAGACCCTCCCCTCTCCTTTGATCAGTTTCATGAACTGGGGAATTTCATGGCAGTTTTATTTGGAAATCCAAAGCTTCACTCCTCATTATTTGGGCCCTGATGGCTCAGAGTGAATGTAAATAGTAAATGTAAATGTTTCTGTTTTAGCCAGAAACTCTGAGCATCTTTCTCTCCTGGGTTTATTTATTTACTTATTTTGACTTGGTAAAAAAAGGTCATTCTTCACCTCATTTCTTACCTAGCCTTAATCACTGAATGTATGTTGCCTCAGTCAAACTGAGACCTGAGAAAGACCTTAAATTAAAAAGGCCAAGGTCTCCCATTGCATCCAGGACCATCTCCTGTCTTGCCACTGGACCCAGATGGCTCCAGAGGAGAGTGTGAGGCTGATGACTTTGCACAGCCCTCCCTCACTTAAATCCAATTCACTTGCAAGTCATGGCTTCACCTTCCTGATGTCATGGTCCTTTGTGAGAATGAAGAAGAAACAACGAATAATCTGGAAGTCCCTCATACCCGCCTGAACACCCTCCACTGGACGTTTACTACAAGTGACAATTCTATTACAAAAGGTGAAGAAGGGGAAGAAGGACATTCCAAGATTAGGAAACTGCAGAAAAGAGAATGGTGGTGCCAGATTATTGAGAGACTTAAGCGCCAGGCAAAGGAGTTTGAATCCTCCCTAGTCTCCTTTTCAATTTTGGGAACTCACTGGCACAGGGGTACTTAAAAGAGATGGATGTGGAAAGAATAGGAAAAGAAAAACAAAAAAGAACTAAGAAAGACAGGAAAACTGCATCTACCCTCCAAACACTAATGAATAAAGGAAACAAGTAATTCCAGTGGTTGGAATTGGGAGGGGGAATGATTTATTACTGGTAAGCTAAGCCTAGAGACTCTCACTCCGACCCCTACCTATAAATAGAACTCCTTTCCTTTTTCATCTCAGTGATCTCGGAGCTTCTGCCAAGCCCAGAAAGCACCTTTCTATGGAAAAATCCCTTGAGGATTTTTCTGGGAAGGGACAGAAGAGAGAAGGCAGGAGGAGGTGTGGATGGCTCAGGCCAGTATTGACCTTTGCTGGAAAGCCAGCTGTTTCCTCCACTTTGAAAGAGTGACTAACCCTTCGCTGTCCCCAGACTGTTCAGAGCAGCTTGGGAGGCTTCCAAACATATTTTATAGTCCAGATGTATAACCACTGGCTGTGACTTTTTGTATGAAGAACAGGTGGGTGGTAATTACTCTAGCAGTCCCTGCTAGAGACAGAAAGCTGGGGGAGGTGAATCTGTTTAGTTGGGGTAGAGCAGCAGGGCCCTTCCAATCCCTGGCTTGCTTTGGGAGAATTGGATATAAGGAGAAATGAGGTTTTAGTGAGAATACCGAAACCTCTACCTACCTCACTTTCCACCTGGTGCCCCATCAGTTACATGAAGTGTGTTCTTTGATTTGGAATTGTAGGACCTGGGTTCAGATTCCTGCCCTGTTACTGTTTGACCCTGGACATGTCTCTGGCATCTCAGTTTCTTTATCCTCATACTCATAGATGCTCCGTGAGGTTACTTCTAGTCATAAATCTGTGATCGTAGATTGCTAAAGTTTATCTTTGACACCCCCAGCCTTCCCTTCCCTTTTTCTCCCACTGACCTGACCATGATGCTTTTCTTTCCCAATTTCTATAAGTGTAACCCCAAGATCTCTCTCCTTCTGAATCTCTCATTTACAATTCAGTGTGAATTAGTTTCTAGTTAGTGTTTTTTCTCTTCTAGGGAAGATTTGCATTTTAAACCTCATCTTTAACTGTGGAAGGAAAGATTTGGTTTCTTGTTAAAGGAATCTGGAGATAGAGAAGGATTTCCTCTGGCACCCCAAAATAATTACTCCTCATATTTATATAGCACTTTAAAATTTTCAAAATATTTCACCCACTGTGAGGTAGATATAAACATTTCCATTTTATAGGTGAGGAAATGAAAAATCAAATGATTTATGCAAAGCCATGTTGTTTAATAAGTGTTGGGGTGAGGATTTTAGCACATTTAGGCACAACTCTATTGGGCATTTTGGGAAAATATGATGTTAAACAAAACAACACAGGGACTCAGATATGTGAATAATATTATAAATGTGGAGTATCAATTAATTAACAACCACTTATTAAGCAATTTTTGCCTGTGACTCCAAGAATATGCAGCTTGCCCAGCGGCCACATCCTATAGGCTACATCAGGTAACCAACTGGTTTCAAACCCATTGGTGAGTTAGGGGGATTTCTACCCCAAGCATTTCCCTGGTGGAATGGGTAGATGAGAACCATTTGTTCCAATGGCCATAAAGGTGGCTGAAGCAGGACTATGGAGTGCTTAGAGCTCTGTCAGACATGGAAGCTGCCACGGTCATCCACTGTATCCTGGGCCATCACCAGCCATCTTGATTTATCACTTGCCACTGAATCAATGACTCTGGAAGATAGCTCAAGTCTGATGACTTTGTGCAACTCTGCCTCACTTAAATCTAATTCATGAGCAAATCAAAATATCACCCAATGATATCACTGGTCCTCTTCAAAGACAAAGGACCATCAACAAACAAACAATATAATTAAGCCCCTACTTTGTGCTAGGCACTGTGTAAAGAGTGGTGATACAAATACAAAAGCAAGATAGTCCCTTCTACTGGTTCAATAATACCAACTCATACAAGTCCCTAATCTAGACTAGTTTATAAAGTATGCCTATATTTAATGCTCTCTTAGAGTTGCTTTCACTCCCCAGATGAGTTTAATCCTTAGTTTGCAAACTATAAATTGCTGGCAACTGAGTCAAGGCAGAAGCCAGCCAAGGCAAACCACTTGACCCAGTCCAGCAGTGAATGGAGACACCATCCCCTGAATGCAAAGGAATGTGACCTATCATCAACTGTGCTATTCCCAGAAATGAACTTGGTGGGAGGAACGCATCAGAACACCTTCTTTAAGTCTGAGCTCACTCTCCCCTGTGCAGAGATGCAGAGGGAAGAGTATGCTTGGTTTGAGGCGATGTCCTGTACTTGAGTTTTTATTTTATCTTTTCAGTCAATGTCTCTGTAAAAGCTAATTGTTCATTGGTTTTAAATAATGAGGAGATATTAACTGGACACAATTATATCAGGGCATTAGTCATTGGTTTGTTTATATTGAGATGGTGACTGGTTGACTGAAATTGGGAGAAGACATCAAATGGGAGTTTGGAAACTATAGCCCTAGAAAACACCTCAAACATTCTCCTGGGGTTACTAGGGAAGCAGCTGCAGAACTTTGGGGTCTTGGCCTGCTGCTATGTGTGTTTGGTAAGGCATATATGTGCATATATGTGAGTGTATGTATACATACATATTTACATGTGTTCACCCACGTGCATATACATACATATGATATATATGTGCTATATACTTTCTCTTACTTTTCCTCTTCCTCCTTCTCTCTTACTTTCTTTTTCTCTCTCTTACTCTCTCTCCCTCTCTCTCTCTCATATTTTGCAAACATCTAAGTCCTATATAAATGTCAGCTATTATTACTGTCAGAGAGAAGGGACTCAGAGGATGCTCCTGCTTCACCCTGGAGCATAAGAATAGGGCTCAAAGCCACATCTTCCTATGGACAAAAAGAGAAATTACCCCAAGACACTGTCTCTAATGGGCTGATAACTCTAGACTATTTGATACAGTACTGCATATCTAAGAATATAAGGAAAGATAGAATGTTAGATTACCGTGGTTGGTGGGGGGAGCAGGATTCAAGTTGTGCTTGTGTTCTTTTTATCTAAAGAGCCAAATCTCTTACCAGTCAGCCAACTGGACAGCTCTGCCCAAGTTACTTTTCTTATCTTGGAAATCCCCCTCACAATTATAAATAGCTCTAATATATACATATATATTTACATAGCTAGATAGATATACACATATATGTTATATAAAATTATATTTGTATAGACACACATATGCATGTGTATATATGTATGTATACATGTATATATGTATATATACATACAGACATACATCAAATTCAGCTAATCAAAACCTCATAGCGACAAATATGACCTCAAGTCACCTCATAAATTCTAACATAAGTGCAGGAGAGCTCCTTTTTCACAACCTTGACTCAATAGACATCATTGAAATGCTTGTCGGCCAAAAGCGAAGCAATAATATATTCTGATCATCCAGGATAGTCCTAATTATAAGAAAAGATCTTTAACAAGGCTTTGCAAAAGAAAAACTCTTTCTCAGACTCCACGTCCTGAAATTTGGTTTTAAAAATATGGTCACTTTAATTAAAAAGTTCATAACACTCATATTGCTTTAAAAACTTAAAAAAAAAAATAAACACCCCAAACTTTAAACTTAAGAAACTGGAAGAGAGTCCAGACATATGATTTCATCAGTGTGGGGGACTTCAGGTATGAAAATTTCCTCTGTCAATATGGGTTGGCAGCTCATCTGTAATTTGCAGTTTTGAAGAAGTGCCTGAGGATTCTGAATAGTTAAGTTACTTCTTTATGGTCACTCAGCTATTTATTGTTCATCAAAGGCTGGACTTCTGACTCCAAAGTTAGTCCTCTATCCACTATAACATTGTTGTGTTTCAAAAGAAGTTTAATAAAAACATCACTTTTCTCTGGGTGAGGGTAAAAGAGGGATGAGAATTAGACCTGATTTCATTGTTACAAGGAACTCCCAGCTGAGGAGCTCCTACTAATGGAGATCAATACCTTCTCTGAAACACGTAGTCTTTTTTAAAAAATTTATTTATTTACTTTCAGTTTACAACATTCAATTCCACAATCGCTTGAATTCCAAATTTTCTCCCCCTTACTCCTCCACTTCTTCCTCTCCCCATGGCAGCATGCAATCAAATGTAGGTTCTACAGATACCTTCACATTAAACATTATAAAGAAGAATTATAACCAATAGAGTGAACAATGATAGAGAAGCAACAAAACAAAACAAAACACAAAAGAGAAAGAGCAAGTAGTTTGCTTCAATCTGCACTCAGACTCTGCACTTCTTTCTCTGGATGTGGATGTCCCTTTCCATCATGAGTCTTTTGGAGTTGTCTTGTAACCTTGCATTTCTGAGAGGAGCCCAGTCTATCAAAGTTAGTGGTCACACATACAATGTGTCTGCAATTATGTACAAAGTTCTCCTGGTTCTGCTCTCCTCACTCAGCATCAGTTTATACAAGTCTCTCCAGGTTATGAGGTCTGTCTACTCCTCATTTCTTATAGCACAATAGTATTCCATTACATTCTTATACCACAACTTATTTAGTCATTCCCTAATGGATGGGCATCCCCTTAATTGCCAGTTCTTTGCCACCACAAAAAGAGCTGCTATAAATATTTTTGTACATACGGGTCTTCCTCCCACTTCTATGATCTCTTTGGGATACAACCCTAAAGTGGTATTGCTGGGTCAAAGAGTATGCACTTTTTTTTATAGTCCTTTGGGTATAGTTCCAAATTGCTCTCCAGAATGGTTGGATCAGTTCACAACTCTACCAACAATGCATTAATGTTCCAATTTTTCCACATCCTCTCCAGCATTTATCATTTTCCTGTTTTGTTATCTTAGTCAGTCTGACTGGTGAAATGTGGCACCTCAGAGTTGTTTTGATTTGCATGAAGCATGTAGTCTTAGAGACTTTCATAAAGCACTGACAGAGTAAGTGACTTACCCAGAGTCACACAGTCAGGGTATGTTAGAGGGAGGACTGGAACTCATGTCTTCCTGGTTCCAATGGTAACTCTATCCACTTTGCCACTAAGGGAAAGGGATAAGTGTGGAAAAAGAAATGTGGGCCACCTTCTCCTCCTTCCACACTTATAGAAATTTTTCCAGGGTCCACTAAAGGGTTAAAATGACCCTGATAGTATTGGCATCTCTTCCAGGGCCAAGCTGTTTGCTGCCCATACTTGCAATGTTGCTCACACCCAGAGTCTCACCAGAGATTCAGCCTCTTGTGTACTGGGACTGCTGGACTTCAGAGAGGAAAAAAAGGGCTTGCCTGGAGTGCTCTCCCTGCCTCCTGTCTCCCCATACTGGCTACACAAGCAAGATTATTCAAGACTGTTCTTTATGGGTTGTTCTCTGGGGCTTTGCCCAGCTCGGTCTCCAGCGGTGGTATTGCCAGCCCTTCCCTACTGGAGATCGAAGGGACTCCCTGCTGGGAAATTCAGCTTGTACATTCTTCATAACATCTCTTCACTCCTCCCCACCCTCATGCCTTGTCAGACAAACCCCTAGACACCCCCTCCCTGGCCCCAGACAAGTCCTCCTTGGTGTTTATAAGCCTCATAGCCATTTCCCGAGGATTTGGCAGGATTAGGTGAATACTGTCCCTTCCATCTTCCCCTTATAAATCAGTCCCGCTAGACAGACCTTTGCCTTCCCTCCACTGCTCCTTCCTGAAGTCTTTCCTTTGGGTCTATGTATTGAGAACCGAAGTAGTAACTGCTAGGTTAGCTAACACTCTTCTTGTTGGAGATGGCCACCCTCCCCAAAGTCTGCATAGTGAGGGCTCCAAAGTTCATCTCTCCATAAAACTTCTCTTTTCCCCACTGCTTTCAGTTACCAATGTCCCTTGGCAGTCCTTTCATTTGTTCTCCTGGAGGCCTTTTTGCAGATATCTCTTACAATGTTCCAAACCCTCGTGTTTCTTTTTAATTTCTTTTCCTTCTTTCCTTCCTTCTTTCCTTCCTTCCTTCCACCCTCCCTCTCTGTTCTTTCTTTCTTCTTTCTTTTTCTTTTTTCTTCCTTCCTTCTTTCCATCCTCCCTCCCTCTCTTCTTCCTTTCCTTCTTTCCTTCCTTCCTTCCTTCCTTCTTTCTTTCTTTCTTTCTTTCTTTCTTTCTTTCTTTCTTTCTCTCTCCCTCCCTCTCTTTCTTTCTACCTTCCTTCCTTCCTTTCCTTCCCACTCTCTCTCTGTCTCTCTCTGTCTCTCTCTTCTTTCTCTCTTTCTCTCTCTCGTCTTCTTTCCCTCTTTTCCCCCCTAAAGCTTTTAGTCCTCCCTGCCAGAGATCCTTGTGGGGGTTCCAGAATGTCCCCCAACCCCAATCCCGCCCACCTGCCTCCTGCCATCTTCAGCTTCCCCTCTTCCTCTCCAGGCTGGTTGGCATCAATAACTTCTTCCCCCTCTCTGGCCTCAGCATGCTGAGCTGCTTCCTCCTCTTCCAGCTCATTAGTGCAGATATTACAAGAGACCAGACCTGCCTTTAGCCCAACATTCCACTCACAATTCACGACTGGGCTGTTTTTCACTCCTGCCTGTTCCTCCCCCCATCCCCAGTCTAATCTACCTTCCCTCTGTCTGTGTCCCACCCAATCTGGAGCTATTTGGCAGGAGGATCTCCCCCAGATGCTATATCAGAGGTTCAGTAGTCCCAATTTCTTCTCTCCATATGTCATGCCTTGGCTGAGCTCTCTCATCAGGGTCTGGAAAAGAGGTCTTTGAGCTTGGGAATCTGTTTCCTCCATTTGATTCAACCAAACTGTAATCAGCCAACATGGGGGTGCAGGGCAAAAAGCCCATCTGTTTCCCCAGGTTTTTGTCCTCAATTCAGGATAGGGAAAGGGCATTCTCTGGAGAACTGCTCGAGAAAGTTATGAAAGGAAGTTGAGAGGTCAACTGATTCATCTCTTTGCCTTCAGAAAGGTCCTCAATTAATCCATCCCAGACTAATGAGACTTTATTAAAAATTTAAAGACATCTCTAATGCTCTCAGCCCTGGAGAAGAACAGATTTCAAAACCACTCAGTAATCTCAATATACTTCAATATATTAAAAAGTACTTTTGATATATTTAAAGTTATTTCAATATATTAAAAAATTCAAGGAAAGTCCTGCTTATGTCCAACAAATTCTTACTGCCTGTGATTTAAGCCCCTGGATTTTTGCAGCATTTTTAGTGAATGTGGAGAATAATTTGGTCACCATCCTTTTTACTAAGAAAACCCCCCAAAACTTGACCTCTTGAAGACTATCTCCCTCTGTCTTCTCTTCTTCAGGCTAACTAATGGCAGTATCTTTTCTCACAGGACTTTCTTCCCAACCCTTTATTTCTCTTTGTTGCTTACCTCCCAACGCTTCCCTTCCTAGGATGAAGACTTGGGTAACTTAAGTTTCACCTCATATCTCAGGTCTCCCCGAAGAGGAGAATAGAAAACCATGTAAGGAGAGTGAGTTATAATTCAGATGTATATTTCCTCTTCACAAAAGTAATTCTAAATCCAGAAAGGCTCTCGTCATGACCACCATCACAAATAAACAAATTTACAACAGGATTCAGTAATTTATAGCTGCTCTTATACTTCGCATTCATTGATAGAAACTTAAACAAGCAGTAGCAATAGTAGTAATAGCTATCGTTATACTTTACCATGAGAGTGAGACCTAAATATCAGCGTGGGAAGCAGTTTGTAAGATGGCTGAATAGTCTTTATGACATTTCACCTCAGTTCTGCACTGTCCAAACAACTCCCTTTCAGTCAATGTCTGCTGGAAAGTCAGGCCAGGAAATTGAACTCCTTCCCTTGTTTTTGGTATCCTCTCTGATACAGAACTTTGCCCTATCATTTCTGACAAAGGAGCTCAGAATCTACAACCTTCCTGTCTCACAAAATTGCCTCTGAGACAGGATATATTCATCTTCGGATCCCTATTCAGTCACCCACTATAAATTCAGGAAACACAAAGCAGAAAAGGCAGCCTGATGCCCTAGATGACTATTTCTTCCAGAGTGAGGGAAGGATACCAGTCTCTGCCTCGAATAGTTCTAGTATGATCTGTATCTGGGAAAAGAAGACACCTCTTAGATTGGGTCACTCCTTTTTAAAGGTCCACCATGGTCACCAGTTCTTTCTTCTTAGGGCCCAATGAGGGGAGAGCTTCAACATTCCCCAGAGCCTGAATCCTTTAGGACTGTCTCATTTTTAGCCTGCTAGAAGCCGTCAGTCAACTGATAACCATTTATTAAGTGCCTACTATGTTCCAGGCACTGTGTTGAGCAATGAGAATACAAAAAGGGTCAAAAAACAGTCCCTCGGGTGGCTAGGTGGCACAGTAAATAGAAGACTGGCCCTGGAGTCAGGAGGACCTGAATTCAAATCCAGCCTCAGATACTTAACACTTATTAGCCATGTGACCTTGAGCAAGTCACTTAACCCCAATTGCCCTGCCTTCCCCTCCTCCAAAAAGCAAACAAACAAACAAAAACCAGTCTCTGCCCTCAAGAAACTCATAATCTTCATTATCCTCAAAGTACCAGTGCATTAAATTAAGATATAATCTCACTGGAAGCAGGAAGGGCAGGAAGGTGCCTATCCTGGCCTTAAACCCAATTCACTCTGGAGCTGATAGACTAGACCCTAGGTCCCTGCCCTCCTAGCACAGAGTGAATCTAAATACTAAATAGTAACTGTTTCTCTTTTGACCAGGAATGCTGAGGGTTTTCCCCTCCCAGTTTGATTACTTTTTTTAATTAAAGGGGGCACCCTTTGATTAATTTCTTAAAGAGGTCTATTTGCCGAATGGGCATCACCTCACTGGAAGTGAGAACTTGAAAAGACCCTCACCTACAAGGGCCAGGGTCTCTCAATGCATCCTTGGCCATCTCCAGTCGTCCTGATGAATATCTGGCCATTGAACCCAGATGGCTCTGGAGGAGAAAGTGATGCTGGTGACTTGCACAGCCCTCCCTCACTCAAATCCAACTGCAAGTCATGTCATCATGTCCCTGATGTCATGGTCCTTTTCGGGAATGAAGGACAAACATGACAACAACTACCTGTCTATTGAATAGGAAATATATGCCCATACAGGAAAGATGCATGAGATAATAAATGTGTGGCAGCAATTTGAGCTTTTATGGAAAGAAAAGACAAGGCATTACTGATGTCATTGATAAATTGTTTTATTTCAGGTTTCTTGTCTCTGTGGTAAATCCTCTTCTCTTCTTTCAACTCCATTATTCAAACAGCTGCTGCCTTATGACCTTTAGGGCAGCCAGGCTATTTTTCTCTGTCAGGGAAACGGACACCTGTTGAGCATCTATCCTGTTGTAGTGATCAGTGGAAGACCTGCTGGGCCTGGAGTCAGGGAGATCTAACAGTATGAAACGCAGGATTTAGATTCTACATTTGTAAGACGGACATGTTAATAACACTTAGCTCATAGGGTTGCTATGTGGCTAAAATGAAAGCATGCATATGTAAGTGATTTGCACATTTTAAAGTGCCATACAAATGTTAAACATTCTTATATCAGGTATGTGTGGTGATCACCTACACCCTTGCACTCCACACCTCTTACATGGGGCACGTGAACACTTACTCTTTGTTCTGGCTTGCTCACTCTGGCCTGATCTTATGATTAGAGGTACAGATTACCTCAAAGAAGTACTAAATACAGATGAGCAGAGAAACCAGCTTGGAAGCAGAGGATCAGAGAAGCCACCTGGGGGATTACCTAGTTTTACTAGGATGTCAGGCCACCACACAGTTGCATTCGCACTCCAGGTTCTAGGCAGCAACCCTTTTGTAGGGGAATAGACTCCCTTTTGCTGTGGTTGTTTAATTGTGTCTGTCTCTTTGTGATCCTATCTGGGGTTTTCTTGGCAGAGATACTGTAGTGGTTTGCTATTTCCTTCTCCAGTTCATTTTACAGATGAGGAAACTGAGGCAAACAGGGTTAAGTGACTTGCTCAGGATCAAAGAGCTAGTAAGTGTCTGAGGCCAGATTTGAACTCAGGAAGAGTCTTCCTTTCTCCAGGCCTGGCAGCACTGTTGATCTTAAGTACCCATGACATACTTCCATTTACACAAAACCAGCTACTCATGCTGGCAAAGGGCCAATCATGTCCTTAGAGAATTTATTTAAGCAAATTAACTATCTCCTGGTCAAGAGATGATAGATGCAAGGCATAAAAAGAGATACACATTTTTGGATTAATTTGCAATAATCACACTTTTAGATCTTAAACAGCCATTTACTTATCAATAAGTCAAAAGAAACAATAACATCCTAGGTTCTCACATATTAAATACAGGAATAATAAGTGTATCACAAGATATACCTAAACCTCAGTGTCTGTGGGGAGAGTAAGCATATATAGAAATCTGGCAAGGAGACATGAACAGGGAAAACTCATGTACTTGGGCTAACTCACAACCCTGGAACTTTAAATTTCAGTATTTTCTTTCTTTCGGTCTCAGAAATTGTCCATAAAACTTTCTTGATGCATTTCTTTCATCAATATGCTGAGTTGATCTGTGCTGGGTGTTGTGACCTACACTTCACTAGGCCTGACATCCTAGTAAAACTAGGTAATCCCCCAGGTGGCTTCTCTGATCCTCTGCTTCCAAGCTGGTTTCTCTGCTCATCTGTATTTAGTACTTCTTTGAAAAAAACTATCTTAAAATTCTGGGAGAGAGATATACAGAGATAAAGACAGAGAGAGACAGATACACAGAGAAATAGCATGTGCATCATACAAACAGCAGAACGTGAAGAGAGACTTCTCTATGAAACTATCAATCTCCGTTTCGAGATGTTTGCTTTTCCTTTTTATTAAAATAGGGAATAAGTTCTACATAATACTTTCAAAACCGTCTTGCTTGTCTGTACTTCTTTTTTTTTTTGTTTTTGCTTTTTTATTTTTTGGATGGCAATTGGGGTTAAGTGACTTGCCCAAAGTCACACGGCTAGTAAATGTGTCAAGTCTCTGAGGCCGAATTTGTACTCTGGTCCTCCTGACTCCAGGGCTGGTGCTCTATTCACTGTGCCACTTAGCCGCCTCTGTACTTCTTTTTGTTATATTTTGTGCTTTAAAAAAATATTTTAGTACTTTTATTTTCAGCATCTCTATTTCTAACCCTCTTCTTCTCTCCCCACCCATTGAAAACTGAGGAAAAAAAAAGCTTTATAACAAATAAGTACAGTCAAGCAAAGTGAATCCACATGGTGGCCTTGTCCAAAAATGTATGCTTCTTTTTATGCCTTGCATCTATCATTTCTTGATCAGGAGACAGTTAATTTATTTAAATAAATTCTCTAAAGATATGATTGGCCCTTTGCATTGGACTTAGTAATTCTTTTTTTTGGAGGGTGCTGGGAGGCTAGGCAATTGGGGTTAAGTGACTTGCCCAAGGTCACACAGCTAGTTAAGTGTCTGAGGTTGGATTTGAACTCAGGTCCTCCTGACTCCAGGGCCCAGACTCTATTCACTGGACCACCTAGCTGCCCTGGATTTAGTAATTCTTAACAGAGATTGTAGAATTTATCATTTTTAGCTTCAAGATTAGCTGATACATTTCTGAAATCTATCATTTCAATTTTTTCCCCCTCAGCTTTCTGAGTGAGATTCTGGTTCTTCTCTGCCAATTACCCCGCACCCTCTTAGTTTATGGTTAGTAAACAAATTCTCATCTTCTTTCTATATAATCAGATAAATTACATTTGTCTGAGAGTCATAGAACAGTCACAGTGTCCATATCACTCCAGCACACTATAGACTTTTACATTTACCATTAACATTGACTGTCACAGAACCTTTTTTTAAATTTTTTTTAATTTTTTATTTTTTTTTCAATGTCACCATGCCATTTTAATGCCATTTAAAGTCATTTTTGCTCTTAGTTTGATGCAGCCAGTACAAAAAGTCTTTTAAAATTACATATGTGCTTTTATCAGATAGTAATAATGAATGCTAGTTAAATTAATCTGTCACATTTGTTCCTAAACCGCCATTACATTGTTTTTTTCTTACATGTGACCATTGTCAAGTG